>OY804594.1:70171291-70655428 GCA_963680895.1 Fragum sueziense | reverse complement strand
GGGAGAAAAATTTGCGCATGTTGAAATTTTTGTCCCGATTTATTTTTGATCCCGATTTGGTGCCGACTTTTATCAGGATGAACTACGAGTCTCCAAAAGTAACCCGATTTCCGGCCGATTTCTAAATTTTCGAAATCGGGATCAAATCAGGCTCAGTGGGACCGGGGGGTTATTGGGACCTAATAAGACATACAGCAACCCCCATGTACTCTCTTAACCCTTTCCCAAATGGCAAAATTTCAGACCATTCCAATTTGTAAGCAGCTGCATACGACAGAGTGCATGATATTCAATGTAAAATTCTCCAGTAGTGTAGCACAGAAAACACTGAGGCAAAAGGAGAAAATGCTGATTATCAGCATTTTCTTCTTTTGCCTCAATGTTTTCCCAGGCCCTTTTTATAATCTACGTCAAAACCAGGTCTTGTTTGGGAAAGGGTTAAAACAGAGCACATTATCTCTTCATTCCATTTCGATAGAATGATACTCTGTTCTCACGGAGTCATTTCACGTCTAATCTCGGGGCCTTTGCCGGATTTCGTTATCCAATCTTTGGCTTAAACAACAAGAGGGCCGTTGGCCCTAGGTCGCTCACCTGAGATGGGGTTTTATAACAGATCAGATTTCTTACAGGTAATGCAATAAAGGGTCAAAGATCATATGAACAGCGCTATGCGATTTCAAACCATAGAAAACCCAGAAAACTACCTCAGTGCAATATCATATGTAACTCAAATATGAAGTTTCATCCAATCCGGCTATGTGGTTATGGAGAAATTGCTTTGGACAGATGGAATTACAATAAAACATACAGACTGACAAACAAACAGAAATTTACAAATTGACCTAGATCTATGACCTTGAACCTACCTAAATATACATTTCAAATAGAATATCTACTCATGATAAAGAACACATTTACCCATACATTTGTTTAAATCCATGCATAAAATGTAGATGCTATGCCCCTGATAAGCAGATTTTTACAAGAAGTACCCTTTTTCTGTGACAAGGTTTCATATTGAAAAGCAAAGAAAAGTACCACATAAAAATATCATAAGTAATGCATATATTAAGTTTTGTCAAATTTGGCTCTGCGGTTATGGAGAAATTGCTTCTGACAGATTTCGAGTAATTTCTCTTTTTCTGTTGCCATGGCAACCAGAGTTGGGTTTCTTTTTTATAAATTGCAATACTGTTAGCAATTCTTTAAATGTGACCTCCTAAGGAATACTTCTGCCTAGTTTGGTTGAAATTAGCCTGTTAGTTTAGGAGGAGATATCATTCAACGATGTCATTGAATTTTGGTGGAAAGTCTCCTTTTCTATTGCCATGGCTACCAGAGCATTTAATGGATTTCAATTATTTTAGCAATTTTTAAAAGTAACCTCCTAAGAAATATTTCTGCCAAGTTTAGTTGAAATTGGCCATGTAGTTTAGGAGGAGATGTTGTTCAAAGAAATTATTGAGAATAAGTCAAATTTCTCCTTTTCTGGTGCCATGGCAACCAGAGTTTTTTATGGATTTCAATTCTTTTAGCAATTCTTAAAGAGGACCTCCTAAGGAATAGTTTTGCCAAGTTTGTTTGAAATTGGCCTGGTAGTTTAGGAGAAAATGTTCAAAGATAGTATTGAGATTCAGTCAAATTTCACCTTTTCTGTTGCTATGGCAACCAGAGTTTTTTTATGGATTTCAATTCTTTTAGCAATTCTGAAAGGGGGTCACCTGAGAAACATTCCTGCCAAGTTTGCTTGAAATTGGCCAAGTAGTTTGGGAGGAGATGTCGTTCAAAAATAGTATTGAGATTCAGTCAAATTTCTCCTTTTCTGTTGCCACAGCAACAGAGTTTTTTCTGGATTTCAATTCTTTTAGCAATTTTGAAAGGGGTCACCAAAGGAACGTTCCTGCCAAGTTTGGTTGAAATTGGCAAAGCAGTTTGGGGGAGATGTCGTTCAAAGATAGTATTGGGATTCAGTCAAATTTCTCCTTTTCTGTTGCCATGGCAACCAGAGTTTTTAATGGATTTCAATTCTTTTAGCAATTCTGAAAGGGGGTCACTTAAGGAACATTCCTGCCAAGTTTGGTTGAAATTGGCCTGGTAGTTTAGGAGGAGATGTTGTTCAAAGATAGTATTGAGATTCAGTCAAATTTCTCCTTTTCTGTTGCCATGACAACCAGAGTTTTTTATGGATTTCAATTCTTTTAGCAATTTTGAAAGGGGGTCACCAAAGGAACGTTCCTGCCAAGTTTGGTTGAAATTGGCAAAGCAGTTTGGGGGAGATGTCGTTCAAAGATAGTATTGGGATTCAGTCAAATTTCTCCTTTTCTGTTGCCATGGCAACCAGAGTTTTTAATGGATTTCAATTCTTTTAGCAATTCTGAAAGGGGGTCACTTAAGGAACATTCCTGCCAAGTTTGGTTGAAATTGGCCTGGTAGTTTAGGAGGAGATGTTGTTCAAAGATAGTATTGAGATTCAGTCAAATTTCTCCTTTTCTGTTGCCATGACAACCAGAGTTTTTTATGGATTTCAATTCTTTTAGCAATATTGAAAGGGGGTCACCTAAGGAACATTCCTGCCAAGTTTGGTTGAAATTGGCCTAGTAGTTTAGGAGAAGATGTCATTTAAAGAAATTGTTGACGGACAACGGACAACGCACAATGGACGATGGACGACGCACATACGCACGGACGCCGGACAAAAGGTGATCACAATAGCTCACTTGAGCACCTTGTGCTCAGGTGAGCTAACAAAACATTTGAATAATCTGATACAAATTTTCATTGGCTGACGCTCCAAATTACCAGCGTCAGCCAAAAATAGAAGTGACGTAATGTATATTGTAATGATTATGTTTCAATAATTCAAATGATGTGCTATAATTAGATTATGACAACCAAATAGGCTGTTGGTGTATCAAAAACTGCAGAGGCCATATATTTTGATGGTTTAACTCTTTCGCTGCCAAATTTCCTGGAATTGTGCTATTTCCAGTGCCATTTTTTTTAAAACTTCATATCAGGGCTTATCAGTTTATAATATAGTAAAATTATTATTTGATGAATTTTTACCTGAAACCCTCAGGAATTATTGCACATAAACTATTTTGTTGAATAGCATACTTTTTATCAGGCAGTTTGATCAGATGACCCTGACCTTGACCTTGAATGACCTAATTAAGCTATTGTTTTGAAGTCGCCAAAAGGCGACATTGGCAGTCTAGTAATAGGTCGCCAAAAGGCGACATTGGCAGCGAAAGAGTCAATCAATATACCTCGGCTTTGGAGAGTACCCCCATGAAGTCAGTATGTTGACAATTTCAACCCTTTCCCCAAAGACATAATTTTACTTTCACATTTTCATCAAGGGACATCAAAACCATATCTTGTTTGGGAAAGCGTTTAAAGCATGAAATGTAAAACAGGGAGATTATGATCTTACTATAGAAAACTTGTTAGCCTATTTTCAACACAATTGACACAATTTTAGTATGTATCATAAGACGATAAAGCAACCCCCATGGAGTCTGTCTATGTTCGCAACTTTTGCTCTTCCCGAAACGGCACAAGTTTAAACTGTCATAAAAACAACATTGATGAAGGTAAGATTTGTAAACAAAAATATATTTGATTTTGAGCAGGCAAAAGAAGAAAATGCTATTCTAAGCATTTTCTTCATTTGCCTCAATATTTTCCAAAGAATAATTCTATAGGGACCTCAAAACTATGTCTTGTTTGGAAAAGGTTTAAGCTACCCCCATGATGTCTATGTTGACAATTTCGGGCCATTATCAGTTCAAAACATGATTACCATATCATTCGGCCTTATCAATTTTACCATTTATGGTACAAATTCAAACAACTTATACTTTTCGTAAAGTCATAACCTTAAATAGCCGAGATGACTCATCCCTTTCCGAAACAACCGGTAGAGCTTTGGAAAATACTGCTTGTGTCAGTGTCAAGTTCTTTAATCCATTATCAAACGGCAAAATTTTAGACCTGTCCAAATTCAAAGGTGTTACAGACGACAATATCAATTGCATGGAATTTCACATTTTAGGTGTTTTTGTCAGAAAAATATTGTGGAAAATAAAGAAATTGCTTGTCACAAGCAATTTCTTCATTTTCCACAATGTTCTCCCATGCCCTTTGTTTTAGAGGAGTCAAAAAGAGTCACTGTGTGGTAATGGGTTAAGCATTCTATATAAAAGTAACCCTTTCCAAAACAAGATCCCGTTTCCATGTCCCTATAATAGCAAAACCTTGGAAAAATATTAAGGTAGTCAACCCTATAATGATTAGCCAGACGTCAGAACTATTCAGACGAAGTCAAAAACATTCGGCGGTGGAACTTTCCACCACCAAATGTTTACGACCTGGCCCCGAATAGGTTCCGATACGTAACGACGCCACTCAGAAAAATATGATTTCTTATGAATCTCAAAATGGCCACATTATGTGTATTCTACCTCAATGCAAAAGATGAAAATGCTTTTAGTGCAGTATTGTACCCAAATCCTTTTTTTCGTCAACATTCATTTTCATCCATTTTCAATTGGATAAGTCTGAATTTTGCCATTTAGGAAAGGGGTAAATAAGAGTATTATAATGACCTTATCTTAATTTGTTAATTTTTCAACTAACACACCCACACGGCTGACCAGTTCAACCTTTAATTAATCTTTTAATCAAATAAAGGTTCACATTAAAATTTTATTTACAGTAATGTAACTGTAAATTTTTAATCATTATGACTATAATGAGCACATGTATTCAAAATGATGGAAATGCATATAATTTATAGGCACTTAACCCTACAACCCTTAAGCACAGACTTCAAGTCCTCGGTTTAATCGGTTTGATCCCCTTCTACGACAAAATTCTTTCTGACATAATTGTCTAAAAAAAAATTGAATACCCAGGGTTTTCAAAAAACCCAAAATGGGGCGGTTTCACTCCCAAATTAAATCTTTTAGCCCCACATTTTGCCAGCAGCCTTCTTTATTTCTTATAGAGGGGGTACACTACAAGCATGCTGAAAAATCATGGTTTTTACTCCCAAATTTGAAAATCAGTGGAAACACCGATACCATTACCCTATGTGGGCCAGCAGCTTCAGGCTCTGTAAGGATGTTGTGCTAGTACCGGTATGAGAAACAACAGGAATCCATGGTTAAGTGCTTGTAATGCTTCGAAAGTTTAGACTATTTCTACCTTTTTGAAAGTAATGCCTATTTTTAAGTGACATTTCAAATTTGTGCCAAATGACCTCCTTTAACCTGGCCTACTTAACTAGTTTGTAATATATAAAATAATAGGTTACTGCCTGAAATGGATCAAGTTTTTCTGGCGAGCGTAGGAATTTATTGGGTGAGTCGAAGACGAACCCAATAAATTCCGGAGCCGAGCCGGAAAAACTTGATCCATTTCAGGCAGTAACCTATTATTCTGTTTATCCTGTTACACAAACGGATTCGTAGTAAAAGAAGCAAAATTCAGTTAGATTTCGTGAAATGGAAATAGTAAACTATTTCGCCAGAAATACTACTTCTAATGAAATGACGGATATCGCAAAACGGTTATTGAGCCAAAGAAAATAATTCCTGTAAAAACGTTCTTTTTCTACTTAAATTACTGATAGCCGCGGGCATGGCCTATAAGAAACTTATTACATTCCGATTTTTAAATATTGATACGTTTTCTGTAAGCTAAAATGCATGAATGGCGAATAACGAAGTAAAGTCAATGACTGATTGCTTGTGTTCTAGGCGGGTGGGATTGGAAGGAGGTCCTTTTCAACGAAGACAAAGGTTAACTGTTAATTCAAACTTGGACAGGAAAAATAACTAAACTTGACAAGAACACACAATCCACACCACAATCCGTTTCACTATTAATCCATTCCAATCCGTTTTCATAAATTCATCTTGAATGTTTGCTTGCTTTTCGAGATTGTCCATTTTGGAATGTTGTGTTGTGCAAAGTAGCAATTCAAAGTCTTGATGAAAACAACAAGAATACCATTTCTTGAAACGAGATGTCTAATCACTGATCTCAATCCTCTCCTGTTAAGAAAATCCCCTTTAAATTCCTTCCTTTATCCCTTTTATCCTTTTCACTTGACATGCTGTAAACATTGTTTACAAATTTCGTTCCAGGAATCAAACAAATTACGTCACAGATTAGATCATAATGTCTATTACGTCATCAAATAAACGTCATCAATTTTAAAATTTGAGGGTCTCAACGGGGGATTTCAGAGAAATAAATCGAGGGAAAAGGAAATTACATGAATTTGGTATTAATTTCAATTTTCAGACCACACATGCTACGAGTAATGGAGTTAAACTCGCATTCTGCTTTCTTCTACAATTTATGGTCAAAATAATGCATTATCAATCTAGATAATATGATCGCCAAGGTTTTCTAAAGTCAATTAGATAGATCTAGATCTAGATTTATTTACGATTTTAATTATGAGACACAAATTCAATTTTAAGGCTTTTATTGTGATTGATATGAATACAGACAACAATATTTATAAGAAATCGTTAGGCGGGTACTGGAAGAAAATAGTTCCGACAAAGCAAGTGACCGTGAAAAGGTACTTCCGGTACTATTGACCGTGAAACATTTTAGGTTTCACGGCACCCCCTTTCACGGTCGATATTACATCATGTGACAGGATAAAACAATATACTTATTAGACCTGAGTATTTCACACTTATTAGCACCTTGCCACACACAAAAAATATTCTTTACGAAAATTTCAATACAAAAATATAGTAATTGCAATAATATTCGCAAAAGAATATTTAAACAATTTTTGTTACTGGCAATTCCTTCAGGGAGTTTTTAATATTTTTTTCCATTGATGCATATTTAGTATCATCTATGTGACTTAGAAATCTTTTAAACTTTTTTTCCCATTTGTGTTGCTATTAACCCTTTCCCAAACAAGACCTGGATTTGACGTCTTTAATAGAAAAGGCTTGGGAAAACATTGAGATAAAAGAAGAAACTGCTGATAACCAGCAGTTTCTCCTTTTGTCTCAATATTTTCTGTGCTAAATTGTACACAAATCCCTTCCCTTTTTTCATCAATTTTGTCATTTACAACAACTTTTGAATAGGACCACTCCGAACATCTTGTGTTTGGGACAGGTTAAAGCAATCTGCAGGAAATTAAACCATTAACATACAACATTTTTGACAGGTTTGAGAGACACTGCTGAGGACAAATTAGATTTGTTCTAATAATGACATTAGAATGAGACTTGTAAGAAAATGTAGACTGTCAGGGAAGAAAATGTTGGCAATAAACATTCCCTTCTTTTTGCACAATGACTTTAAAAACCTTTTCATACATTGTGAACTAGAAATTCATTGAGTGGTAGTTAATGTCTTAACCCATTACCAAATAACAAAATTTTAAGCTTGTCCAAATTGAAAGAAGTTGCAGACTACAATTTTAATGTGATGAAATTTCAAACTTCTACAAGGTTTGGGGTAGAAAACATCATGGGAAATGGAGAAATTGCTTGTCACAAGCAATTTCTTCATTTACCACTATGTTTTCCAAAGCCTTTATCTTGTAAGGCATCAAAAGGTGTCATTTTGTGGTATTGGGTTAATGTTCATTTGAAATAAAGATCATTCTGTTTACATTGGTAAGTATCCTAGCTTAAAGAGAGAGAGCTAAATGTATAAACAGTTCTTCTCAGGTAGGCAAAAAACAAAACTGCACAAAGTTTTTTGGATGCAATGGTTCATTTTTTTCCTTAACATCAATTGGATTCATCATTGCAACCAAGAAAGTAAGAAAGTTAAACTGAGTACTCTGAAGCAAAGTCTGTCTAGCAAAAGAGAGCAATTTTCAAGACATGTCCCAAGGTTGTCAGCCTCAGATGATGCATATAAATGAAAAATATGACCTATAGCTGTTGATCAAACCTAATGTAGAGTTTGGATGGGACAAAGATTATTAAGGTTTCCATCACTTTTCTTTAATTGAAGCTTTGGATTCCATTGAATAACAAATCATGAAATGAAAGTGTATCATATCTCAGAGGCAGATTGTAAAAGAACAAGATGTGTTTGTGAAACACTAATGCCCCCAGAATGGCATACTTTTGGAGAAAATGCCAATAATAAGTTTTCGGACACACAAACAGACGGATGGACAGATAGACATAATATTATTATGTAAAACAATATGCCCCTATAGGGGCGCATAAAATCTAATCCTATCTAGAAAGTTGATTTTCAAGGACACCCATAATGGGCACTTGACTGACTTATTACAGAAAATTAATTGACCTTAGATATCAACACAAACATCCTTGTTATCTATCTACTTCACCATACAATGGTGGTAACTGGAGTATAATTGCAAACATCTTTGTAAATGGAGAAACTGCATGAATGTTTAAATTGTCAATTCTCATAATTCATAACATCTATTTCAGCAATTTTTTTTTATATTTATTTGCACATTTTCAAAGTCTTTGTTATTAACAATACAAAGTCTGGAACCCGAAGACCGTCTCTGTTAATATTTGTCCATTTTTCATTCAATATTTCATTACAATCATGATGTTGTTCACAGAAACTTTATAAATACTAATATGTGACTATTATATTCTATACAATAGAACTACATGTACATTGAATTTGGTTAAGGATAATACTATTGGCTGTCTATTAATCAATAGACATTACAACCTTGTTTTGACGTCCCTAATAGGAATGGCTTGGGAAAACATTGAGACAAAAGAAGAAACTGCTGATAACCAGCAGTTTCTCCTTTTGTCTCAATATTTTATATGCCGTAGTTTACACAAATTATACCTTTAATAACTTCTATTGTGTCATTTGTGGCAGTTTCTGAAGTGGATCGTCCTAAAAATTTTTGTCGTTTGGGAAAGGGTTAATCAATGGCCATTTCATCCTGGTCATCACCTTATCACCTGTCTTTAGTCATGATGAGGTGATCTGTCACAGAAAAAGGGACCTTCTATTCTGACAAATGGTAGAATTGAGACGATGATAATATCAACCTTGAACTCTGGACAATCCATACCTTTTACCCTGTCAAAACCTTAGCTTCAGATGGGAGTAAAAGGTAAAAGGGGGTAAAGTCATTCTCAATTTGTTACCATATTTCAAATCCAAACCCCAATATGAGCTAATGAAATACAGCATTTTCAAAAGCCATTACCTCTTAACCCTTTCCCAAATAAGACCTGGTTTTGATGTCGCAAGTAGAAAAGGCTTGGGAAAACATTGAAACAAAAGAAGAAACTGCTGATAACCAGCAGTTTCTCCTTTTGTCTCAATATTTTCTGTGCCATATTTTACACAAATCCTATCTTTAATAACATCCATTTTGTCATTTATAACAGTTTTTGAAGTGGATCACCCTACAATTTTGTCGTTTGGGAAAGGGTTAACTGTAGCTTCGGCTTACCAACTGTAACATAATTTGTGGTCTAACATATTCAAGTATTTCTACCAAAATTTTATTGCTCATAATCAGGTAACAATCCATGAGGGTTCTTTTTTACCTGGCCAGTCACCTATTAATGAAGTAATGATTGTCTGTCTTATTGACCAGTAAATAATGGGCTATTCCTCAATAAACTTTTATGTTGGCTTGTCTGGTATGCGTGTGACCTCCGTCCATCATATAGGTTGTCAATAAATAAAATAACAATAAATATACCAAAATTAGGCATCATTATGCATGTTAACATTATCGTTTACCGGCCATTATTCTTTGATTGATATATTCTATCATTTAACCCTTGTTGTGCTTCAGTCAGATAAACCCTTTGTCTGTGTTCTCTCCAAAAGATTTGAGTGATTGATTGATTGGTTTATTAACCCCTTTCCGAAACTAGGCCTTGTTTTGACTCCGCCCCAAATAAAGCTTGAGACTACAACTCAGGCAGAGAAGAAACTGCTGTCTGATGACCAATTTTATCTTCTTTTGATCCAATAAAAAATATCTTAGCACCCTTTCCAAAATGACAATTTTAGACTACACCAATTAATTTAAAAGGAGATGTAGATCTAGATGTCAAAATAATTGAAGTCAAAAGTAGCAAAGGTCTATGTTATAATAAATGGCTTAGAAAATATTCAAAGAGAAGAAAAAAATGCTGTTTATCAGCAATTTCTTCTTTTTTCTCAGTGTTTTCTCGAACCATTTTTACTATCGACGTCAACACAAGGTTTTGCTTGGGAAAGGGTTCTATTTGTACCACCAAGAAAATTCAAGATATATATTAGTGTCAAAGAAATGCAGTCTGAGTTATTTACAATTGGTTTTGAAACAAATGGGACAATGCCCCAATGGTATAGAATTGATTGGGGTTTAATGCCTTAACCCATTACCAGACGGACGAAATTTTAGACTTGTCCAAATTCAAAGATATTGCAGACGATAATTTCAAGTAAATGGAATTTAACATTTTTTGGTCTTTTTACGTAGAAAACATTGTGGGAAATGAAGAAATTGCTTTTCACAAGGAATTTCTTCATTTTCCACAATGTTTTCCAAAGCCTTTATTTATTTTGTAAATGATCTACCCCTTCAGGTTGATAATTTCATACCTTATTTCTGGTTTGTAATTTATGTGCCATTTGCATTTTCAACAGCCTAACATGTTCTCCTTTAAATGTTTGATTTGTTAATAGTGTTCAAATGAGACCTGGGGAACATTGTTCCCATGGTTTTGACATTTATTGGAGGGATAACCCGGACAATACAGCTAACACACATTCTTAGCAGGTCTCTTGGAGTCTGGACAATACTTAAAGAATAAATTAAAAAGAGCTTATACCTTGAACACTTCAGCAAAAAATCCTTCTCCCAACTTTTCAGTTGTAAAATCATCCAGTCTACTGAGCGCATTCACGGCATGTTTCAGAGCCCTACAAGATGGCCCAGGTGCCGGCCGACCCGTGTGTGGTGTGTCTCCATTTGTGACATCATTATCCGAGATTCCGTTCTGAACATTTTCAGGGGGTGGGGTCCTCTCTGGGGCCCAATTCACAGAATCTGTGTTTAAGGTTTGAGCCCTGCGTAATTTTCCAACATTTGATTTATTCATCGTCCCACCTGTTAGAGTCATGTTGATTTAACATGCTCAGTTTAACATTTATCCAGTCATATATAAATATTACAAGCATCTATGACAGTGTTCTCACTGTTCACTCACTATTCCATTCATAATTTTCAAACCGTCTGCTCAGTTTTGCTAATTTCAAGTCCTCTTATCGAATCACTCCTGCGTGCAAATGAACACAATATCCTCGTCACAATTACTGCTACTTGAGCAGATTCGTTTTCGCCAGTGTCACGTAACATTTTGTTCACATTGTCATTAATAAAATGCAAAAATACTCAGCTCTACCGGGATTCGCGTTTGACATTTCTATGACTTCCTCTAATAACTCGCGCGTACTATAAACTTCCGGTTTAGATATTTGAGGCCCCACACAGGGGTTTGATATCTGCCCACTCACCCATTCACAAATCTGGGGAAAACATAGATCGTACTGTATCGATAAATGTATTGATAGAATTGATATTTAACATTCTGGAGAAAATCTTTAATTATTTTTATTTGTTTAGGCCTATTTCATTTATTTATTTATTCAATTATTAAAAATGAAATAAATCAAAATATATGTTAAAGATTCTTGATAGTGAGCTGAAAATGAAATCTACATGGTGTTTCTAGACTATTACCATATTGCGCCTTGATGAAAACGAATCTACGTGTATTTAAATTATTAAAGTCATAAAGTTACTAAAGCTGGGGAAAATGGTCTTGTCACGCGTCTTCTTCCTACGGATCAGCATCATCATAAAGAACTAGGGGAGACCGGGATTAATTATTGAGCCACGGGTTAAATGAACCACTCCGATTTTCTCTCGCGTGATTTTCAATTTCCTGTCTTCGGTGTAAGTATTCAAGGCGGGAGTGTTTAAGTATTCATCGGTGAAAATTTCGAGAGAATTTGTCTTGTTAGGGGGTTGTTATGCCCAAAAAACGAAATTTCGACCTTAAAATTGTTTTTCACAATTCATGCATTCCGTCTTCGCACTACAATATACAGTAAATTTCAGCAGTATTCTTTACATATTACAGATATATGATATCCTCAGAATGTAATGTTGCATTCCGTTATTGACATCGTAAGATGGTTTTTCTTCACAAATGACAGGTATATGACCATGGTGTGTACCGGGGTAAGTTGAACCACTATGAAAATAAGTGCCGAAAAACGCAAGAAATAATCCCGGGTCTATTAAATTGGCTTTTTGTATGACTATGCGAATTCTCTTGAAAACTGGAATATTTTCTATTCGTTGAATGAAATTTTATGGAAAGAATGTACCATGTTTAATGAAATAAAAAGGAACAGACTAAGAATAAACTAAACCTTAGGTGCCCATACACCTATGTAGGCTAGGCCTACAACTACACTGTCAAGTATTATCATTATCCATAAATTCGTCTACAAAAAGATGAATCATTCGCTTTGATATTGGTACAAACCAATATTTCCTTCTGTGTTACATGGAGCAGAGACATAAATAAACAATGTATTCTATGTCTCTGCATTGAGGTATGAAGATGTACATTTAGTTTATCTGGTGTAAAATTATCTTCTGATGTCCCCGACTCATGTTGGTTAGTGTGATAATGGGGTAGGCTATATCAAATGATTTGCTCTTAAAATAAATGTAAATTATCCACAGAAAAAGAGAGCGCATATAATTATTAGTTAGATCTACATGTGGTATTTGTACAAGTGTTCCGGACCCCGCCCCCCCTCGAACTTGTACGAAAAGCTTATCAAAGTGATTCTTAAGGGCCCATCTTGGAGAAATGTCTTGATCCACGTATGTAGTACAACTACTTAAATTCAGTTTCTTTATAGTGTACTATCTCTTTTCTGTTGTCTCAGCCATGGATTTACTGAGAGACGGTGGTTCAAATTGTATTTTGCTTTCTCTTACTTTGCTTTTCTGCTATACAATAACCGATGCTGAATACGATGATCCGTCAATACCTCTAGGCCCTCGTGTGACACTGTTCAAAATGGCGATTGCCGATATAAAAATATCATCGATTCTAGAAATCAGGGTATGAAACCTCCAGAGACAGAGTCAGTGGCTCTGCAAATAGAAATCCTCATGTGCCACCAGGTGCAGCGCCACATGTGACTGGAACAGTCACATGTGGCCCTGCGTCTGGCGGCTCAATATTTGGGCCAAAAATGTGAGTTTTCCTGTCAAATTTTGTTGTACAATTCTTTGCTGGTGGTCTAGAAACGAATGTTATATACCCTGCTACGACAATTTTTTTCTGTCCTTCCTAACTTTTATCAACAGTTACACAACCTTTGTTCAGTATTGTTTTAGTATTGCTCAATTTTCGTTTTGCCCATTATTTCTGTGGCATGGTGACTTTGTGTAGTTTATGAAAAAAGACCTGACAGAGCATCCCTAGCTAATAGCTATCTAGAGATGTCTGCCAGGTCATTTATCTTGGGATATAAAAGGTTCTATAATCGATAGCTACCCACTATATCGACTTGGATCCAGTTGCTACAAGAAAGCTGAGCTTTTTACAGCCGATATTTATAAATGCATGATGTACTGTGATCAAAATCGTGAATAATTACTTCGGGTCATCTCATGACAACAATGATCATGTGAAAACTATATAGACCTTGAAGCTGGAGATAGTTAGAAAAGACAGAAAATAGTCATATCAAAGCAGGACATTCTCTCCTTTCCCGGTTTTCTATCACCACAAGAAAAACAACAGAACGAGTTATCATGAAAAATGGGGACAAAATCACATGTTTTTGTCAAAAGCTGCGCCACCAAAATCTGGGTTTATTTTAGACTCTTAGGCCGTTTTGCAAACAAGGTCTAGAAGTTAGAAAAACTGTCTTTTCTACCACCGTTGTATAAACCTGTAGAATAGTCTACCGGACAAAATAGTATTGGCATCCTCCCCACATAGCTACAAGAAGCAGCTTAACACATACTGGAAGGACAGCCCCCGTAATATTCAATCCGTCATGCTACACCCTGGGAAACAATGCCAGTGACACTACCAAAAAGCACCAAGAAATGCAGACATTGTTTACATAAATGTCGAATGTGGTAAGTGGCTGATAGAAAAGGAATTGAAAACACTGAGCAAACTGGATAAAAAATAATACTAATGGCCAGCATTAATGGCCAGCATTTACTCCGTTTGTCTCAATATTTTGTGTGCTATAATGTACACAACAAGGATCCATTCTGTAGTATGCAGCATATTTCAAATTAGAGCAGTCTAAATTTTGTCCATAACGTTTGGGAAAGGTTTAAAAGACAGAAAATATTAGGAAAAGAAAGAAATATGGTTTGGTTGAGATTATACCTACATTGTATAATGTCATTATGGCCTACCTATATTTTATGGCAAAGGGCCTAAACGACACAGTTTGAGACACACATTTTGAAAGCTGTTACAGACAACAAAATTTATATTTACGACAATACATTGTGATGCATGCCTACATTCTTGCACAGAAAATACTGAGACAAATGGACAAAATACCGATCTTCAGAGTTTTCTCCTTTATCCACAAGGCTTTGTCTTAGAGAAGATATCAAGACAAATGGAGAAATTCTGACTATCTTCTTCCAATTTTTTTCTGACGCCCTTTCATAAGGGGGCTTCAAAACCTGTTCTCTGCACTAGCTTCCAAATGTAGCCTACGTACATATATAACCAGAGACATAGATATTGTTATAAATGTCTCTGGTATAGTTTACTTTCTTTTTGCTTCGGAAAAGTGTATAAAAATTCTCGTGATTTTTAAATGGCTCTGAGGTTGAAATCGAGAGTTTCCATCATACATACTCTTATTTCCTCGATTGATGTATGGAAATTATAGACTGGTCCAAATTTAAAGACGTTGTAGTTGGCAATTTCAATGAATGAAATTGTACATCTTTGATCTTTCTGTGTAGAAAACATTGTGGGAAATGAAGAGATTGCTTATGACAAACAGAGACATAAATAATGTTATTCTATGTCTCTGTGACAAGCAATTTCTTCATTTTCCACAATTTTTTCATTTTAGCTAACAAGTATCTTGTGTGGCGTCAAAAATTGTCAATATCACGCGGGAATGGGTTAATTTTGTAACGAATCAGTAAATCCGTCAACACTATTTGCTGGTGCACTATTCAATCAATACCATTGTGCTGACCCCATGGTAGGGCCTCCACATAAATAGTTGGTTGTTTAGAGTTACTTCCCTTAGCTGGGTGCTGCTGTCAAACAAAAACAACACAACTTTATTGTGAAAGCAACAGTGTCATGCTGTAAACATGACAGAGGTTTGTTGATTCTGCAACATTTCATCATTTTATTACCTTTTGTTTTGCAGATTCCGATTTTAAAAGGCGAAAATCTGATGCGCCTACGATGGTGGGGCATCGGCTTTCTGTTTGCAGTTTAGGCCTATTCTGTCTATAAACCTAAGCTTATTTAGCTTTAAAACATATTTGATTAACGCAAGACTATTTATTACCTGTTACTTATTCAATGATTAATCCTTTACCATACAACAACATTTTAGGCTGGTCCGATTTGAAAGCTGTAGCAGACAACAAGAAAAAAAAGAGACAAAGGGAGAAAATGCTGATTAGATTATCAAAATTTCTTCTTTTGCTCCAACTTTTTCCAAAGATAAGATAAGACCATGTTTTTGAACCTTTATAAGACACTTGTAAGGCCCCATTTAGAATATGGATCCGTAATATGGAATCCAAATTTGAAATCAATGAAAATACAAATTGAAAATGTACAAATAAAAGGCGGGCAACCAGAATCTTAAAAAGTTTTAAAAAACAAAACAAATGGTTATAAAGACAGGTTAAAATCTTTTGGGTTGCCAAGTCTAGAGTATAGGCGCACAAGAAGCGACTTGATACAAGTACAGTCTAACTTCAGTTTCTCGAACACCCACGGGACCCCTTAATTTGTTCGAGATATCGGAAGTTCGACTCATCCAAAAAACGACATGACGACGTGGTATAGACGGGGAAATGTGTTCTGTCCGAAAATAGGTTATATCCGACTTTTGGTACACTTAAACACATATGGTATACTCGCATGACGAACAAAAATGTTTTCACCAGAAGATATCTTTATTCGTGTAACTAAGGACATCTTTAATGACAAAGAATTAATTTTCATATTATGAATCTTTCAAACTAACATACATACATGATAAAGTAAAAGCAAATAAAAGCAAATTCTCTATAAAACTCCTTCGTTTATACGATCTAGCTGCCTTCGTTTGTGAATGCTGTAAGTGCAGCTCTGCTAAGCTGTAGTTACGATGTTTATGAATGAAGACCCAATCGATTAACTTTTGGTCGCAATTAGGACCCAATCACGATACAATTAAACGGCCATTCTCAATTAGAACTTACACCCCTTAAATTTGCTTGTCGCCACCCATTATCTTCTATCTACAATGGTTGTATGGCGTTAAGTAGTCTTGTTTTGAGAAATTGAACATTCTCCACCAGTAACAACCAGTAATAGTTTGCCTAGGAGCAAACATATTCTTCAAAATATCATTCAAAGTTGTGAAAATGACAGGTTCGTTACTGTCGCTGTCCATTTTGTCAAAAGTAGATGTAGTTTTCGATTACTTTTTATGATTAAATTTCAAAATGTTTGGTACCGTATTGTGGAGAAATGACCCATGTGTATGGAAATATATATCAGACGCGTATCACTACATTTTTTATGTCAAGTATTTGGAGATAATTGCGTGTCGCCGAATCGTATTAAAGGTTCGTAATAAACCAAAAACACAAGCTCAGGAAAAATTGTTTCATCATTTAACAACTTTCGATTCATGATTTCGTATAAAATATACCACACAACGATATGGTAGTGTGGTTGTGCAGACCTTCTTCGCCATTTTTTAATTATGAACGAAAAATGTAGCGTTTTTTCGTGGTTCGAGTTAAGAGTGAAAGGTTCGTGAAGGCTATGTAGCATTTTGTAATCGATCTTTATAATACAAACGTTGTTTATTTACTCGATCCCGTCATGTACTTCTTATCGGATTGAAAATAACACATTCTGTAACACTATATATAAAATTATTGCATTTGAAGCATGCTGAAAAAAGGTTCGTGATGAAAGGTTCGTGCAATGATTTCCACAAACAGCTTTAATGACTGCCACACTACCTTAATATCGTGACTGTAAACAAGTACATGGGTACATTGTGTCATAAATAGATATGTGGCGTAATTAAACTCCAAAATAACAGCTTCAATAAGACATTTTCGGTGTTTAACAGTTCTGGGAATAATAAGAAAAGCTTGTCTTATTTTGTTTTTATAAAACATGCACAGTTTTTTTAGTTACATACTGTTTTATTAGTTGTGTCGCTTGCACGGAAAATGGTAAACTTACACATTCTGCCAAAACTCATTGTGGAACATCTGCTTGAAATAAAGGAAATGTTCGTGAACATTATCACGAACCTTTCTGATTCCTTTATGCTGGAAAATGATATATAAACTGAATGTAAAAGCATAAAATTGTTATTGCAGATTGACATTTTGATACAGATTTCTGTGAAAAGACAAAACAACAAATACATTTATCTAATACACCGAAAAGAGGTAATGGGTTGATTACCTGTTAATGATTTTAACCATTACTGATTTTCCCCATTAACATTGATGGCGGTAAAATGGAGATAAAACGATTAAATGCATTACTTTCCAGTGGACAAATGATGCAAACATATCATGGCTGGGATTTAAGGTCATAAAGACAATAAGAAAGAAAAAGTTAAGAGCAACAGCAAGATCGCAGACAGCTTTCAAACTGGACGAAAATACCACTTTGATACATACCATGTTTGCTGCGAGACGTACTGGTCGCAAATCAAGGGCGGATCCAGGATTTTTTTTCAGGGGGGGTCCATGGCCAATTTTTTTTCCAGGGGGGTCCAAGTCCAAATTATGGCTTAAAATGTAGTAAATATGTAACGGTACACTAAATTCATATAGTCAAAATTCAATTTTCGGCCAATGCCAGGGGGGGTCCGGACCCCCCCCCCCCCCCCCCCCCCCCGACCCCCCCTCTAGATCCACCCATGCAAATGTTTAAACTTTCGTTTGCCCACTTCACAAAAATTTTGATAAACTGTGTGCAGCAATTACAGCACACTAAGTAAAAGTAGGCATATTCATGTATGATTTGTTTTGAAGTTAATTGACTACCTTTGGGTCTAATAATGTTTAATGTTTCTATTTGTTTAAATGTCTGGTTTACCCCTCATGGTTTATTTTTTGAAATGTATTGGTGCTAAAATTATTTTTTCCTGGAAATAAATTTGTTCAATCCGTGAATATAACTATCCCATATAGGCTTGATTGTAACATATCTGTTTTCATTTGAGAATATAGGTTGAATTCTGTATGTATTTAAGTTTTACGCAAATAGTGAAAGGTTCGTGATGTCACATAGATGTTTTATTGTCTAATAATACGAATTCCTAAGTGCTTATTTAGCATTTACATCACATTTCATAAACGAGTCAGATTGTTACGGTTAGAATAAAATATTGCATCGGTAGCCTAACATGTCGATATAAATGTTATGACGAACGATAATATATATTCAATCACGATTTGTTGTATATTTGATCGTTCACTTTTGAGACATCATTTTAAATGGCCGTTTCGGCGTGATTAAATTCGAAATTCATATTCTCATTGTTGAAATTGGTGTCTTGCACATCATACTATATGTTTTGATCAATACCCAAATCAATCCCATTGATCTTGTTAGTAAATGTCTGTCATAAAGCTTTTAGTACGAAGTCACGAACATTTCTGGTGTTAAAAGTTGACAAATGGGTACTAGTATTCAAACTAACATCGCGAACAAACGAAATGATTGATGTTCAAAAGAATTTCTGAATGTCTTCATGGATATTGTAGAATTATGAAAAGACCAAATGTCTTACATTTTGTAACACTTCATTTTTCTCGAAAAATTTCTGGAAGGTGTACATTCTAATTGAGAACGGCCGAAAACCAACAAATGGTAATTAAAGACGTGTATTTTTCATGACAAGTGATAGTTACGCACAGGTTTAATTGATAAACAAGAAGCTGTCAAAAAGAGATTATCCGGCGATATGTGTGAAAACAAACAATAGAAGCCAGGTAGATTTATTGGAAAACCCTTTGTTTGACTTTATGTGGTGAATTATATAGTAAATCAAAGCACGGGACTGTAAAATGTGTTCGAAAGTTCGATCCTGAGGTGTGCGATTTGTCCGCGCTTGAAAATAAGGAATAAAGAGCAAATTGTGTGGGGACTGAGATTCTATTTCGAATTTTCTGTGGTGTTCGAAGAGGCCCGTGCCCGAGAGATCGAGGTTTGACTGTATACCGAATTTGTCAAGGAATAGACAAGATGCCTAGGGATCTGTTTATAATACAGGGTAGAACAGGCACCCGGGGGCACAGTAGAAAGCTGTGTAAAAAGAGAACAAATACTAACAAATACAGATTTCGTTTCTCAAACAGAATTATAAATGAATGGAATGCTTTGCCAAGTTCAGTAGTGGAAGCACCTTCATTAAATTCTTTTAAAAGAAGATTAAACAAGTTATGGTCTACTGAGTGTAAATTTAACCCAAGTTGTTACGTAGCATTTCAGTAGAATGTTGATAAGTGTACATGTATATTTTCAGCAATGAAAAATCAGTGTAAGGTAATTGAAAAATCAATTCAGTATTTATAGTGTAACTATATAGAATTTAAAATTCTGATTATATTAATAAATAAATTAAAATAAGGAAAAATTAGACAAGTATTAAGCAAGTAATGTAAAAAAAAGTAAAGATGTTTCCAAAGTGTATTTATAGTATAACTATATGAATTTTAAATTCAAATTATAGATCTAGTAATAAATCTAAAATATGGTCAAAATATACAAGTATCAATAAATGATGTCAAATAAGTTAGGATAATTTTAAATATTGGGTAATGGTAAGGGGAAATATAAGTATGGAATCGGCCTGAATGGAAAAAGACACCAAGACAGAACCGGAAGTCGCGTAAAAAGTAAGTCGGGAAAAAATTAAAGAAAATCATCATAACAACAAATGATAACAATCAGGAAGAAGAGAGAAAACAATATCTAAAGGGCCATATAGAAGTGAACTACACTTATGCAGCTGACAGCCAGCTGTATTCAGGCCTCGACGACTATGTGAACTATGTGAACTATGTGAAAGTCAATTCTATTGTTTGAATTCGAGAATAGAAAACCTGTCCTACAGAAGATCGAATAGATCTAGATCTACCGAACTTTGATAACATTGTAAAGAAAAGAGATTGAAAAGCTAAAAAAGTATATTTTATCAAGTCATATCCAATGTTTTGGGTACTCGTTGAAATATTGTTATTAGATAGATCTAATTCAAATCAGTTCTTTCCACATTTAACATTTTTTGTTTGGTATAATTCATTGATTTACATTTTAAATGCCATCAAATCCTTTCGAATAAATCTAGATCTATGTAACATACATACATACATGTATATCCATTTTATAGTCTGTTTTCCTCTAATGAGGATTGGACTTGTCTGACAGGTCTGCTGCGTAGTCGTCCTCTCCATTCCGACCGGTTCTGAGGATCTGTGGAACCCATTCCTAGTTTTCTTCTGTCGCCTCGCACCACTTCTTTCCAGGTTTTCTTTGGTCTTCCTGAACTTTTCCCTGCAGCCACATCCAGAGTGCGTACCCTAAAAATCCAGCCTGTACTTCGCTCCACATGACCAAACCACCTCAGTCTGTTGGTAAGAAGGACTGCAACCAGGTCTTTTATAACAACTTTTGTGAGCAGGGAGTCTGAGCTGACATCATCTGTTGCCTTGACGTTGCAGATCCAGCGGATCATTGCTCTGTCGTTACGCTGGAGGCGATTTAATGTAGCAGTAGTTGTAGCCCATGTCTCTGATGCATGCAGCATGACGCTTCTCACACAGGTTGAGTACACTCGTCCTTGGGTTAGGAGTGGTAGCTAGTACGGTAGGTTTCTGTTGCTGATAAGGGGGATCAGTTGATGGAACTTGCCCCTGGCCGATTTGCAATGTGTCACCGAAGCCAGTTCACAGCCTCCTCCAGCCGAGAGCATATCCCCAAGATAGCAGAACTCAGGGACAGCTTCAACTTTTTCTCCATCTACCAGCACCTCTGTCAAGATTCGGCCATCAATGGGACGTGCTGTGTCAAGGCATCTGGCACATAAATCTTTAAGTCAGGATCAGGACATAGGGGACCCTTAATGCCACTGCATTTTTTGTGTATACAGCACAAGCAGCCACCACAGAAGATTGTGTTTCTTCCCACTCCAGTCTGACAGACACCACATGGATCCTTTCTAGATTTCTTCAAAACATCGAGGTTGTTTCCCGAAATCATAATCTTTATCTTTCCTATGTTGACTTGCAGACCCTTCTTCTCCATCCCTGATTTCCAAGTCCTTGGCTTCTCAAGTAAATCCTCCAAGGACTCGTCGCTTATCATCAGATCATCTGCGTACAGTAGCTCCCATGGACAACCTGTGCGGAATTCCCTTGATAGTGCTTCCAACACAATGATAAATAGCAGGGGACTCAAAACAGATCCCTGATGGACGCCGACCCTGACACCAAACTCCTCGCTGTAACTACTGTCTACTCTCACCCTGCTTCTCACATCCCTGTACATGGACTGGACCACATGCATGAGCCAGTCATCTATCCCAAGTTTATGCATTGCCCACCAGATGACATCACGCAGAACCCAGTCAAACGCCTTCTCAAGATCAACAAAGGCCAGGTACAGTGGTTTGTTAGCAGCAAGGTACTTCTCTTGCAGTTGGCGAATGATGGAAATAGCATCAGTAGTGCCACAACCTGGCATAAATCCACACTGCATCTCATCTATGTCCACTCGTTGTCTGATGAATCCTTCTACCACACGCTCCAGTACCTTCATCACCTGGTCAATCAACTTCAGGCCCCTGTAGTTGCCTCTACTCTACTCATACTTTATATATATATAATATGAGCTGGGATCTGGAAAAATGTCCCTTATAGCATTTTTAAAAAATGAGTTTGAAGACCAGCCTGATGTCAAATGCAGTCCAATATGCAACCATGCTGCTCTCTTTAAGTTACTAAATGTCACAAAGAAGCTTTTAGAGAACAACATGGATCCTGATCAGACTGTGCGTATGCACAGGCTGATCTGGATCTATGTTGGGCTCAAAAGCCTTAAGGGACGTTGTTCCAGATCCTGGCTCAATTATATTTATTTTAGATGAAATACTTTATTGGAGTGGATGTTGGGACGTCGTCAGTCCGGGCTGCACTTGTTCAACCTGATGGGAAGATTTTGTCAACAGCTACCAGAGAAATCAAGATATGGACGCCCAAACCAGATTTTTATCAACAATCTTCAGAAGATATCTGGTCTTCAGTGATCCAGACCATTAAGGTTTGTTATATTGCGACAAAGTCACAAGTTTTCATTTCATGACTGATAATCCAATTGATGTGTTTAAAACCCATTTCCACATAATGACGCTTTTGAACACTCCAGAAGATAGATCTATAAGCTTTTGAAAGCATTGTGAAAAATGAAGAAATTACTGACAAGCAATTTCTTCATTTCTCACAACATGTCTGACTCAGAAAGGCTTAACCCTTTCCCAAACGGCAAAAGTTTAGGGTTATCCAATTTGAAAGCTGTTGCTGACGACAAAAGAGATGTTGTTAAACATAGAAACTGTGTATAATACAGCACTGAAAACATAGAGCCAAAAGAAGAAACTGCTGATAGCCAGCAGTTTCTTCTTTTGGCTCTATGTTTTGCCAAGCCTTCTCTAATAGGTACGTCAAAACCAGGTCTTGTTTGGGAAAGGGTTAAAGTTGTAAAATTTCAGTCACTTGAAATTGTCATCTGCAACAACTTTGAATTTAAACAAGTCTAAAATTTTGCCATCTTTTATTGGGTTATTAATGGTGCATGTGTTTAAGTACCATGCTATCAATCCTATCTGTCGATGTACCACACATAAAATTGTTTGATGCTGGACTACAGGTAAGAGGGAGTGATGGCTTTTCAAAATGCAATATTTCATTTATTGTTCAACAAACCCTATATTGTGGATAATCATTGGAAACGTCTCATCGAGACGATTCCGATGAGTACCCACAACAAAGGGTTTGAAGTTGAAATAACAAATTTAGAATGTCTCCATCCCCATCTAATCTGTGGCTCTTTTGATGTCCATAGAATTTGTCTTTCTAATCACAAATAGTATACAATAGAGTGCCTTGTAGCTCTTGGGTGGTATGCACCAAACAGTCTAGTTCCAATTTTACCTTTAAGATTACATAACAATTCATCTGATTGGCTGAGACATAATGTCTCGCTGAGAAATTCTGTCTCATCTAATCAGATGGTTTGTAACGTCAATAGACAATCAATTTAGAAATGTTGGTAAATACGCCCCAGATTTGATTGGTGCTTTAGTAGTGCAGTACATGTAATTTGAAATGCTACATGATAGATCTAACTGTATCACGGTAGCTACTATTATACCTATTAAAACTGAAATATTTACACAAAGTTACACAAAAAACATTCAATATTTTCTATCTTCTATTAGACTATATACATATAGCAATAAGATTGTTCTTTCATAGAATATTTCTCTGTTGTTATTTTTCCAGTCAGTGATTTCTGACAGTAGTGTAGATCCCACTCTTGTTGCTGGACTTGGGTTTGATGCCACATGTTCTATGGTTGTGTTAGATAAAGAGGCCAGACCACTCTCTGTCTGTCCAAATGGTATGTAAAGAATAATTTTGTTGCTTGTTACACAAAAAAAGACCTCTCTTTGGAATTACAGAAGTATCTACTAGGTCAGTCTATGCAGCCTAACCTTTCAACCAACTAGCTATAGTTAGAGATTACTTTATCATGGCTTGATTAACTCTGATTTAACCTTTTCCCAAACAAGACCTGGTTTTGACGTCTCTAATAGCACAGGCGGCAATCACGTGACTTTGTTATGATATGCTTTCCTAACTTTTGTAAACAAAAACACTTGTTAAGTACGCATTTTTACTCAAATTTAAAATCAAATTCTTATCACTCAATATTGAGATACATGTCATTCGATACGACATACTCTCTGGTGACTCTGGTCTATTTTGATACCAAAATCTTCCCTCAAATCCCTGTCAAAACTGAGAACATTCTTGCAAATTATTTTAAATGCCGTGATATATTTTCTTTAAAAAATGTTTGCTCTTGCACGAATGTTCAGACTCAACTTTGACAGGGATTTGAGGGAATATCTTGGTATCAAAATAAACCGGAGAGTATGATGTATCAAATGGTACGTATCTCAATACCGAGAGTTAAAGATTTTAATTTAAAATTTGAGAAAAATATGTACTTACTGAGTGGTTTGTTTACATAAGTTAGGAAAGTATATCATAGAGAAGTCACATGATTGCCGCCTGTGAAAAGATATGGACTGGTAAAACATTGACACAAAAGAAGAAACTACTGATAACCAGCAGTTTCTCCTTTTGTCTCAATATTTTCATTGCTGTCTCATACACAACTTCTATCTTTAGCAATATATCTCTTGTCATCTGCAGCAGTTTTTAACTTGGCCCACCCTAAAATTTTGCTTTTCGGGATAGGGTTAATTTCAAATCTTTGCACAATTAATGTATACCAATAACTTGCAATTAAAAATTGACCATCTGGGAGTTCTGAAAACTAATACAGCATATTTGTGAAGACATCAATTCCTTTGAAATAATAGTCAAATAATATAAAATTACCAATTTTTTAAGAGGTGTATGATAGTAAAAGTGAGAAAAACAGTGTATTGAAATTTAACTGGTTAAGTTCAGTCTTTGAAATGTCGATAGTTATCTACCTTCAGAGAGTTTTAAGTTACAATGTCGTCGACCAATACAGGTACGCAGGAGTGTGACATCATCATGTGGATGGACCACCGAGCTACAGAGGAGGCAGACTTTATCAACAGTACCAAACATGATGTGTTAAAATATACTGGTGGAGTTTTCTCCCTTATATGTGATATTATGTGAATGTTTACTAATTCAGGTACGCAGGAGTGTGACGTCATCATGTGGATGGACCATCGAGCTACAGAGGAGGCAGACTTTATCAACAGTACCAAACATGATGTGTTAAAATATACTGGTGGAGTTATCTCCCTTGAAATGCAAACACCAAAACTTCTGTGGATAAAAAAGGTAGAGAAAATTAATGAAAGTCTTTGCTGATTAAAATTGAGCCAGGATCTGGAAAAACGTCCCTTATAGCATTTGAGACAGCCATGTTTCAAGATCAGTCTGTGACTAGATGCAGTCTAACCAGCATCCATGTTTACTCTCAAATGGTTGCTACAGACCATGAGGAAGCTATTGGAGAACAACATGGTTCCTGGTCAGACTGCGTGTATACGCAGGCTGATCTGGAACCATGTTGTTCTCAAATGCTATAAGGGACGTTTTTCCAGATCCCGGCTCAATTATTTTTGAACTAGAAGAATTGATGATTTAGATCAATGATATACCAGTATACATGAAATATTTATGTAAATTATAACAATATAGAATTTCAGACAATTAAGATATAATACTTGTTTGATGGAAATGTAACTATCCTATCTAAGATTAATGAATAGTATGGATGTATCTTATATTGTTACAAAATATCAAACCATTATATTTCAGGGATAAGATTTGTAGGTGAAAAAAAAAAGAAAAAAAAAAAGAAAAAAACATTTAGTGTTGAATGAAAAAAGAAGTAACTATGTTAATTAAAATTGCTTTACAGAACTTGAAAGACCAATGTTGGAACAAAGCGGGACATTACATGGACCTTTGTGACTTTTTGACTTGGCGATGTACAGATAGTTTAGCTAGGTAGGTCTTACATTAATTTCAACTAGGCTGTTGTCATGCTGATTCTAAATTACTATTCTAGTGGAGGCAGGAAAACAAAGAGCAGTTGTTATGTTATAACCCCAGTAAAAAAAATGTTGTTTGTCTGTCTGTCCATTACCAATTTCTTGTGTGGAAACATAGCTTACAGAATTCAGATATGCTGTTTACCCCTAAATTCGTGGATCTTGATTTGAAATGTTGTCTATGTACAAAAGCTTATGAAATTCTCACTACCTTTATTCATAGATCAATTAAAATCATAAAATCTTTAACTTGCAATACAAATTTTACTCAAAAACAATAAAAGATTTTGGTTTTAATGACATTATTTTAGGTGCCTTGAAGATAAAGGTCGGCCATCTTTTTTCTCATTGATTTCGTGGATCCTGATTAGACCTAATTTTCTGCAAATTAGAGGTATAAACAAACAACAGAATCACTGAAGAGCGAGCCTAAATAGACTTGCATCAATTGGTGCACAGCAATGGTGGGGACAGACGATTTTCTTTGAAGACATTGCTATCAAACTTTAACCCTAGTACAGAACTTTTGTTTCCAAGTGAGAAGCTGTTCATAAATAGGTTTTTATTAAAATTCTGTGAGAACAAAATCAGCAGAACCCAATTTTTGACATTTTAACATCAGCAAAATATTTCTTGTGTGAAGACTTGTCATTTTTACATATTTTGAACATACAGAATAACTGCACGAGCGGTATTTCAATATCCACGAAATCAATGAGAATCAACGAATCTATGAGAAACAGGCATAAATCTTGTTGTTCTTGAATTATCCGCACTTGGATTGAATAAAAAATGACCAATTTTACTGAAAAGCCCCTGTTGGGTGTATGTGACACACCGAAAAGCTCTTGGTTTTATTGTAGGTCCTTGTGTTCTGTTGTTTCCAAGTGGACATATGTGTGTGATGGTAAAGGAGGCGGCAAGTTTGATCCAGATTATTTCCACAAAATTGGTCTCGAGGACCTGTGTTCACAAAACTTTGAAAAAATAGGTACGACTTAATACTCATATATCCCTATTACATTGATACATTTAATCTGCTTAAAAATACAATTTAACAAGAAAGATAATTGCTATTTATACAAAAAAGCTTTAGTCTATTGAAAGTACTTAAGATATCAATAAGATGCAGTGGCTGATCCAGAGGAGGTTTCATTTTCAAGCAAAAAGTAAGCCATATTTGTGTAATACTAGATAAATGACACACACCCCCATTTGTTTATACCAACCTCTTTCACAGAAATCCTGGATCTGCCACAGGGATTTGTTATTAAGTTAGAATGAAAAACAAAGTTAAGATGCTAAAAATTCATGTTAACATTAGTCATTTTGATCATCAATCATATCAGCTACTTGTGTAAGCAGCATAAAATAAGATCAGTCTGCACATTATGATTGTGTTCTACCCTACCTGCTTCCAAAGATTCAGCATAACAAGGGCTACTTCTGTTTACTTATAACAGGTACAGACATTCAGCCACAAGGACAGACCTGTGGTGCTGGACTATCAGATCGTGCAGCCCTCGAGTTAGGGCTCAAACCTGGAACTGCTGTCAGTGTGGGCATGATTGATGCTCATTGTGGCACATTAGGTACAAGCTTTTACTTAATTCAACTCTCTTATGAGAACAAATTAGATTATAAAATCTTATATACACTTTGTCATTGTTATTGCAAAACCTTGTAGCTCCAGCTTGATTAAAGCTGGAGTTACAAGGTTTTGCAATAACACCAACAATTTTCATTAGCATATTGTCAAGTTCTTCATTCATGATTGATAAAGAAGTTATTTTACTGATTTTCGCACATGTATTTTGGATCACAACATAGGGTTGGTAGCCAAGAACATATTAACTTATTTTAGGTATATTTATGTCTTTCTTCAACTTGTATTACCTTATGTCACTTGATTTGATTAATTATTTTCTAAACCCTATTGAATGTCTTCTGTTTGCTGACAGGTTGTCTTGGTTGTGTTCCATCAGATGCCAGTTTCACTGTCCCTCCTATACAGAACAGACTAGCGATGATAAGTGGGACATCTACTTGTCATATGGCTGTAGGTATTGTCTACTGAAATATTTGTCTTAGAAATAAACTTTGGTCATTATTCTTTAAACTTAAGTGATAGGACTATTGTGTCGATGTGTCTATTCCTAATGACAAATACTCTTATATGATATAGAGATCAAGGGGTTAGGGTCAAGGTCAAATATCAAAGTCAGGGTTTAGAAATTGCTGGGGGGGGGGGGTACACACATGTTGCTTGTCCTAGAAATGAACTCAAATTATTGAATGAAGAGTACATCTTAGACCATTGTGCATTTTGGAGACTTTAATTTTTCTGAAACCAGAGGCATGTTCTTTAGAGCGAGATTTTTAAAGATTTCTTAAGATGTTTTAGGTAAAGCGTTTTTAATACCGAGATTCTGACCGAGGTGTTACAAATGCTCCATACTTCATACAAATGACGTCATGTTGACGTCATTTGTATGAAGTATTGAGCATTGCCATGGTACCATGGAGCATTTGGAATATCTCGGTCAATTCTCTCTTCTATTGTTTCTACAGAGTTAGCCGAGCGGTTCTGCATGAGGTATAGGATGATGGCGCATCCCTTTGAGCATCTTAAAAAATCTTGCTCTAAAGAACGCTTTATCATAAAACATCTTAAGAAATCTCAAGATATCTCAAAAAATCTGGGTCTAAAGAACGCGCCCCAGGTCTTTTGTGGAGGAGGGTCAAATGACAAGGTGCTTATTGGGATAACAAGTCAATTATCTGATTGTACATGGCTGTTAATTTCATTCCAGATGAGTAGTGAAGCTGTGTTTGTACCTGGTATATGGGGACCATTTTGGTCTAGTCAGTTACCAGGGTTGTGGACAACAGAGGGAGGTCAAAGTGCTGCTGGACAGCTGGTATGATTACTGTATACATGTATGTTTGTCTATATGTCTGTCTGTATGAGTAGTGAAGCTGTGTTTGTACCTGGTATATGGGGACCATTTTGGTCTAGTCAGTTACCAGGGTTGTGGACAACAGAGGGAGGTCAAAGTGCTGCTGGACAGCTGGTATGATTACTGTATACATGTATGTTTGTCTATATGTCTGTCTGTATGAGTAGTGAAGCTGTGTTTGTACCTGGTATATGGGGACCATTTTGGTCTAGTCAGTTACCAGGGTTGTGGACAACAGAGGGAGGACAAAGTGCTGCAGGACAGCTGGTACGATTACTGTATTCTTTATGAAAATATGAACACACATAAAAGTTCTCATGCTATCTACCATTGGTACACTTTGCACTTTATGTTGGAAAGGCTGTAGACATGGAATTATGATTTTCTGTCATTTGAACATTTTTAAAAAAAAAAAAATCGATAGAACAATTCTTTTGATTACCGGTAAAGTCTCTGCTACTTTTGGATTAGATTAGGCAAGCTTTCAAATGTGTAGAAAAATAAAGATCTTAATTCTACCTGGACTTAGGCTGCATAGATTCTGTTATGGTATAAGTCTATATTTCTTGTTTAATTCAACATCTAATATTTTTTACAGATCGACTTTGTTATTACAACTCATGCTGCCTATCAAATTGCCAAAACAAATGCTGAAAATCAGTAAGTGTTATCAGCAACATCTTTGAATTTAGACTAGTCTTTAATATTAACGCCTGGTATAGGTCATCATTAAAGTAACGCTTCCCAAATTTTGTAGCAACTATGCTTTTCCAAAACACTTCTTGTTTATGTCTCACATTATGTTTTGCTTTGAACCCTTAAATATGTTGTAGATGACCAAAAAAGTTATGAAGAAACAATCTCTTCATTTGTATGGGTTGAAAAGATTAAGATTTAGAACTCTGGTTTAAATTTTATATGCAAGTTCTATTTTGCTTTTGTTCGGAAACTTTGCACCTGTTCCCCATACTTCAACACAGCGTTGTAGGTTAATGCCTATCACACTGACTAGCATTTCACTAGATCGGTGTCCCCTTGTCTGTAAAGTATTTCTTATCACTGTCAAGTATTTAACCCTTACCCAAACGACACAATTTCAGGGTGCTCCAATTTGAAACATGTTGCATACGACAAAATCAAGATTGAAAACCATCGGATTTTTGTAAAATATAGCATAGAAAATATTGAGGCCAAAGGAGAAAATGCTGATTATCAGCATTTTATTCTTTTGTCTCAATGTTTTCCCAAGCCTTTTCTAAAAGAGACGTGAAAACCAGGTCTTGTTTGGTAAAGGGTTAACCAGCATTTTCACCCATTTTGTCATTTGTGGCATTTTGTGGATCATCCTAAATTTTTGTCGTTTGGGAAAGGGTTAAATCAATTATTATAGGAATCTGTTGTCCTGTGACAGCTCTTCTTTCTTTTCCAGAAATCAAAGTATTTATGAATATCTCCAACAGATTCTAGTCAAAAAGTCTGAGAGGCTCGGACTACCTAGTCTTTCACATTTGACCAAAGATTTCCATATATGGCCTGATTTCCATGGCAACAGATCTCCTATAGCTGATCATACTTTAAAAGGAATGGTAAGTGGAACGATTTATCCTTGTCATTAAATAAAGTGAGTATTAAAAGACTTTGAATATCATGGTAACAGTGTTTGTTTATGGCATTTTTCCTGTAATATCTGCAGATCTCTGGTTATAGTCTGTAAAATGTCATCTGAACCCGACGAATATTCAGTGAATGATTGTGATGCGGAATAATCAATACTCGCATGCTTATGTACAGTGTCTAGCAGAGTCGATAGATTTAATGAGTATTATATATTACAAGTATCATAAGTATTTTATAAGTAGCATATTTCTTGTTTGTAGTTTTTATCTCATCAATGTGTTAGCCCTTTCCCAAACAGTAAAATTTTAGAGTATTCCAATTTGAAAGTAGCTGGAAAAGACAATATAAATTTTAATAAAGAAATAATGTTTGTATAACATAGCTAAGAAAATGGAAAAGCCAAAAGGAGAAAATGTTGATTATCTGCATTTTAGGGAGCCGGGACTTAAGTTCAGGGAGCTAATGTCACAGCCCTAGTGTTTGTGTGCCGTCCCATCGTGTCATGTCTTCACTTGAAAAAAAAACTTTAACCTGGTCTATATCTCAGGCACTATTTGAGATACAGCCTTGATATTTCACATATGGATACCTCCTGCCAAGACCTTTCATTTTGGACCATGACCTTTGACCTTGGAGTTTGACCTACTTTTAAAACACTTTAACCTGGCCTATATCTCATGCACTATTACAGATAGAGCCTTGATACTTCACACATGGATACCTCATGTCATGACCTTTCATTTGGAACCATGACATTTGACCTTGTGACCTTGACCTTGGAGTTTGACCTACTTTTAAAAAACTTTAACCTGGCATATCTTATGCACTATTATAGATAGAGCCTTGATATTTCACTTATGAATATATCATGCCATGACCTTGAGACCATGACCTTTGACCTAGTGACCTTGAGCTTTGACCCCTTTTTTGCGATAAGCTTTCGTATAGGCGAACTATGCTGTCCACGGACGACTCTTGTCATCTACTGCCACAATGTTTTCCCAAGCCATTTCCCTCAGCGATGTCAAAACCAGGACTGGTCTTTTTTGGGAATGGGTCAAGTTTTGTTCCTTTACTAAGGTCAAATAACAAGGAAATGTTTCTTTTAACCTTTTAACTACCTATAGCGACGGATATTTCCGTCGCAAAAAGTGCTTTGTGTATACCATACAAGACGTCTTTTTCCGTCGCAATAGCTATACTACTCATAAAGAATGCTGGTATATTGCAAGGCTATATGATTGGTATATGTTATGCATGTACAATGTTTACAATGTTTGCCTACTTTTTAGTGTTTGGACGTCACATTTGTTGTCTGTCAAAACGGTGTAGGGGTAAATTATTGCTCGTGTAAATTTGCCTTTTGGTATATAAGGGACCATTTACCTTGGTAGTCAAAAGGTTAAAAGTTACTGCAATACAATGTACATGTATGTAGCATTTATGTCTCATCTCGTTAATTTCATATCATTGACTTTCAACAAAAACCTTGTAACTGCAGCTTCTTTTAACCTTTCCGGCTTTCCCAAACGACAATTTTTTTGGACAATCCAATTTCAAAGATGCTGCAGACGGCAATATGGGTGTTTGAAAAGATTGGACTTGTGCAAAATATAGCATAAAACATTGAGACAAAAGGAGAAAAATGCTGATTATCAACACTTTCGTCTTTTTCTCAATGTTTTCCTAATCGTCTTCCTCTAGGGACGTCAAAACCAGGTCTTGTTTGGGAAAGGGTTAAGCTGCAGTCACAAGGTTTTTGTTGAGAAACAATGTTAACCCTTTCCCAAACAAGACCTGGTTTTGACGTCCCTAATAGAAAAGGTTTGGGAAAACATTGAAACAAAAGAAGAAACTGCTGATAACCAGCAGTTTCTCCTTTTGTCTCAATATTTTCTGTGCCATATTTTACACAAATCCTATTTTTAATAACATCATTTTGTCTTTTGTGACAGTTTTTGAAATGGATCATCCTAAAATTTTGTCGTTTGGGAAAGGGTTAAACTATTGATTATTTTCCCCAGGTATGTGGGTTGACGCTGCAGTCAGATGAAGAGAGTCTGGCTATATTGTATCTTGCTACAGTACAGGCATTAGCTGTAAGTCAGAATTGGTAGTATTAGAATGCAGGCTTTTCTTTTTTCTGTAGCTTACCGTAATTATTTTAATAAACGCCCATATTCTAATAAATGCCCATCCCCCAAATCTCAGCTGAAAATATGCATATTTCAAGCACAATTTAAGCGGGAAAAGGTGATTCTAATAAACGCCCATCCCCCGATTTTGGATTAAAATTATATAAATCATAAACAAAGATCATTTCCAAAAGCAATGAAAGAGAGGATTTCCTGTACCCCAATCTGCTTACAATAAAGGAATATCATCAAAAAAATCGCATTTTTCAGTCCTTGTAACAAAACTTGGCAAACTTTTACTTGATTAACTTCGAGTCCATGAATTGATATTTGATTCGCATGTTTTGACTAAGAAATTTGAATACCTCTAATAAACGCCCACCCCAACTTTTCCATCAAGCACTTTTCTAATAAACGCCCGGGCATTTATTAGAATAATTACGGTATATCAAATAAGGAATTTAGAATTGATTGACAAAGATAAGCACAAGCACAAAATTTTAAGAGTGCATCTTTATATTTGAATTGCATGTGTTGTAAGTTTGATACTCGTTGAAATGTATCAGAGTAACTTGACCAAAGTTTCTTTATCAGTAATACAAGTGCCATGTCACTAGATCTACTGTAACATCTACATTGAGAAATATTCAAATTGAGTAGATCTATGTTAACCCTTTACCAAACGGTATTTTTACCAAATGAGCCGCGAAGCGAGAAAAGCGGAATTTAGCATAAGCGAAAACAAAGACGCAGATCAGCTTCGCGGTAATCGCGAATCTGATCAGCGTCTGTGTTTTCGCTGGTGAGAAAGTTTAGTTCTTCTTCTTCCCATGTACGAAATTTCGTGACTCTAATCACTTTCTGTGGCTGTACAGCCTCATTTGTGTCAGATCTGGTCAAAACTCCCGAAGACCGATTTTCTCGCCTCTTGGCTCAAATGGTATTTTAATGGTGGTCCAATTCAAAAGCTGCTACAGACAACAAATTTAATGCTGATAAAGATTGGATTTACATGAAATATAGCATAGAAAATATTGAGGCAAAATGAGAAAATGCTGATTCTCAGCATTTTCTTATTTTGTCTCATTGTTTTCCCAAGCCTTATCCAATAGGGTTGTCTTGTTTGGGAAAGGTTTAAAAGCCTGGATCACTTTGTATGTACACGTAGTAGGAAAGCCATTTCCAACAAATATAGGCCATAATTCTAAGGTCAATGCCAAACTTCTGTGGCCTTTCTTTCTGCTGAGATTCTTGTCTGTAACATTCTGACATTCATTTACAGTATGGGACCAAGCATATAATCAATGAGATGAACCAACATGGCCACCATATTTCTGTGATATATATTTGTGGGGGACTCAGGAAAAACAACCTCTATATACAAGCTCATGCTGATGTAACTGGTAACTTCCTGCTTCAACATTTATAAGGCGCTTTTCTTACAAGCAGAAAATATAGACAAAAGATCAGAGGTGCGTTCTTTAGAGCGAGATTTTTTAAGATTTCTTAAGATGTTTTTGATAAAGCGTTTTTGAGACCGAGATTTTAAGCGAGATGTTCCAAATGTTCCATACTTCATACAGATGATGTCATCATGACGTCATTTGTATGAAGTATGGAGCATTAGGAACTCCGCGGTTTATGAATCATGGAGCATTTGGAACAACTCGTTTAATTCTATCCCATATAGATTCTACAGAATTTACCGAGGGGTTCCGAAAGAAGTATAGAGCAATGGCGGCTCCCAGTGATTGTCTTAAAAATCTTGCTCAAAAGAGCGCTTTATCCGAAAACATCTTAAGAAATCTCAAGATATCTCAAGAAATCTCGCTCTAAAGAACGCGGCTCAGACTGCACAAAGGTGCAGGCTGATCTTTGTCTATGTTTCCTTTTGATGTATGTTTGTGGGGGACTGAGAATATACATGCACATGTTGATGTAACAGATAACTTTCTGCTTCAATAATTTTATGCTCCCCGAAGGGAGAGCATATAGTCGCCGCTTTGTCTGTCCGTCCGTCCGTCCGAAGTGATCTCTCCATAACCCTTGGGCCAAATCAAATGAAACTTACCATGTGAACTCCCTGTGACATAATGCCGATGTACTTTTCCCGTTTTTTTGGATTTGAGGCCTAGTCATGGGAAAAGGGGACTTAAATCTTTATCACACTGAACTTGAATAAAATATCTTTCAGTACCAAGTTCAAGACCACCCATGATGGTCAATGTCAATTACGAGGCTCTCTGCTAGAAAACAACCAAACGGAGGGTATTTGTTTGATGAACTTATCTTGTTCATAAAGTAAAAATCAAGCTCTGCAGTCCAGCAATAGGTCATATTTTACCCAATGTTTACCAGTATAATATATATGAGCCAGGATCTGGAAAAACGTCCCTTAAGGCTTTTGAGTCCAACATAGATCCAGATCAGCCTGTGCATACGCACAGTCTGATCAGGATCCATGTTGTTCTCTAACAGCTTCTTCATGACCTATAGTTACTTAAAGAGAGCAGCATGGATGCATATTGGACTCAATTTGACAACAGGCTGATCATGAAACTCAATTTTTAAAAATGCTATAAGGGACGCTTTTCCAGATACCGGCTCAATTATCTTCTTGTCAGGTTATCCAGTGGTAGTTCAAGATGAGAAAGAATCAGTATTATTAGGGGCTGCCATACTAGCTGCAGCAGCTGCTAAACAGTATTCTAGTCTATATTTGTATCTCATGGGAAACATTGAGACAAAAGGAGAAAATGCTGTTTATCAGCATTTTCTTCTTTTGCCTCATTGTTTTCGAAAATTGTCTAAAAAGGAGAGGCTAGAACCAGGCATGTTTTTCGTAAAGGTTGAAATTCAAAAATTGTTAGGTAAACCCATTACCACACAGTGACGCCTTTTGACTCCCCACATGATAAAGGCTTCGGAAAACATTGTGGAAAATGAAGAAATTGCTTGTGACAAGCACTTTCTTCATTTCCCACAATGTTTTCTATACAAAATGACCAAAAATGTAAAATTTTATTCACTTGAATTTGTGGTCTGAAACATCTTTGAATTTGGACTAGTTTGAAATTTCGTCTTCTGGTAATGGGTTAAATCTTTATTATCAGGTTATCCAGTGGTAGTTCCAGATGAGAAAGAATCAGTATTATTAGGGGCTGCTATACTAGCTGCAGCAGCTGCTAAACATTATTCTAGTCTAGAAGAATGTATGAAAAATATGTGTGGAAAAGGAAAAGTCACCAAGCCAAACACTCATGATGCAGGGTTAGTATTGAGGATTTAACCTCATTCCACATAATGATGCCTTTTGACGCCGCACAACGATAAAGGCTTTGAAAAACACTATGCAAAATGAAGAAATTGCTTGTCTGATCATGTTTTCTTCCCAGAAAAAAATCTGTAAAATTTCATTAACTTAAAAATTATCGTCTGCCACATCTTTGAACTTCAAAAATGTCAAGTTAAAAAATTTAATCATCTGGTAATGGGTTTACCATGTCATGCTTTTTGTCCTGAAATTAGAATAAGTTGAAGACATTAAAAATGCTAAAGTAATAAATCACAAAGATGTTTATATAATAGTACATGTATAACTAGAACTTGGACTGCCATCAAATGAATTACAGTACTAGTAAGAATCTGCGAGGATCTATAGAAAGGTTCCCTATGCCTTTTGATGCAGCCATATTTCAAAATCAGCCAGTGCCAAAATGGACACTGGCACCAGGCAGAGACCAATGCTGCTCTTTTATGCTTGTTGCAGGTCATTAAGAAGCTATTCGGGAACAAAATGGTTTCTGATCAGACTGTGTGTATATGCAGGCTGATCTGGAACCATGTTGGGCTCAAAAACCTTAAGAGACCTTTTTACAGGTTCTGGGTCATTTGTATTTAGAAATGTCAACACTACACTGTTCTAGTAGATCATGAACAAATAATGATGGCATATAATTATGCCCCCTTTCGAAGAAAATGGGGGTATATTGATTTGCAAGTGTCGGTCGGTCGGTCGGTCGGTCGGTCGGAAGGTTGGTCGGTCGGTCGGTCGGAAGGTCGGTCGGTCGGTCGGTCCGTAGGTCGGTCGGTCTGTCCGTAGACCAAACCTTGTCCGGAGCATAACTCGAAAAGTATTAAAGGTAGAATCATGAAACTTCACAGGTGGATAGATCTCATCATGGAGAGGTGCAGTGCACAAGAAACGTTACTCTGCCGATCAAAATTTTGGAGTTATTGCCCTTTGTTGATTTTCAAACTTGATTCTTGTCCGGAGCATAACTCAAAAAGTATGTAAGGTAGAATCATGAAACTTTACAGGTGGATAGATCTCATTATGGAGAGGTGCAGTGCACAAGAACCGTAACTCTGCTGATCATATTTTTGGAGTTATTGCCCTTTGTTGATTTTCAAACTTGATTCTTGTCCGGAGCAGAACTCAAAAAGTATGTAAGGTAGAATCATGAAACTTTACAGGTGGATAGATCTCATTATGGAGAGGTGCAGTGCACAAGAAACGTTACTCTGCCGATCAAAATTTTGGAGTTATTGCCCTTTGTTGATTTTCAAACTTGATTCTTGTCCGGAGCATAACTCAAAAAGTATGTAAGGTAGAATCATGAAACTTTACAGGTGGATAGATCTCATTATGGAGAGGTGCAGTGCACAAGAACCGTAACTCTGCTGATCATATTTTTGGAGTTATTGCCCTTTGTTGATTTTCAAACTTGATTCTTGTCCGGAGCAGAACTCAAAAAGTATGTAAGGTAGAATCATGAAACTTTACAGGTGGATAGATCTCATTATGGAGAGGTGCAGTGCACAAGAACCATAACTCTGCCGATCAAAATTTTTGAGTTATTGCCCTTTGTTGGTTTTATAACTTGATTCTTGTCCAGAGCACAACTCAAAAAGTATGTAAGATAGAATCATGAATCTTTACAGGTGGATAGATCTCATTATGGAGAGGTGCAGTGCACAAGAACCGTAACTCTGCCGATCAAATTTTTGGAGTTATTGCCCTTTGTTGATTTTCAAACTTGATTCTTGTCCGGAGAATAACTCAAAAAGTATGTTAGGAAGAATCATGAAACTTTACAGGTGGATAGATCTCATTATGGAGAGGTGCAGTGCACAAGAACCGTAACTGCTGATCATATTTTTGGAGTTATTGCCCTTTGTTGATTTTCAAACTTGATTCTTGTCCGGAGCATAACTCAAAAAGTATATAAGGTAGAATCATGAAACTTTACAGGTGGATAGATCTCATTATGGAGAGGTGCAGTGCACAAGAACCGTAACTCTGCCGATCAAAATTTTTGAGTTATTGCCCTTTGTTGATTTTATAACTTGATTCTTGTCCAGAGCACAACTCAAAAAGTATGTAAGGTAGAATCATGAAACTTTACAGGTGGATAGATCTCATTATGGAGAGGTGCAGTGCACAAGAACCATAACCTTTCCGATCAACTTCTTGGAGTTATTGCCCTTTGTTGATTTTTACACTTAATTCTTAACCTTGCCTATATCTCATGTATTTTACACATACAGACTTGATATCTCACACATAGATACCTCCTATCAATATCATTCACATTTGACCATGACCTTGGACCTTGTGACCTTGACCTTGGAGTTTGACCTACTTTAAAAAAAATTAAACCGGGCATATATCTCATGACCTATTACACATACAGCCTTGATATTTCACACATGGACACCTCCTACCAAGACCTTTCACAATTGACCATGACCTTGGACCTTGTGACCTTGACATTGGAGTTTGACCTACATTTTAAAAACTTTAACCTGGCCGATATATCATGTCCTTTTACACATACAGCCTTGATATTTGACACATGGAAACCACCGACTAAGACCTATCACATATGACTATGACCTTGGACCTTGTGACCCTGACCTTGGAGTTTGACCTACTTTTAAAAAAAAATAAACTGGGCATATATCTCATGTGCTAAATTACACATACAGCCTTGATAATTCACACATGGACACATCCTACCAAGACCTTTCACATTTGACAATGATCCTGGACCTTGTGACCTTGACCTTGGACTTTTACCTACTTTTATAAAACTTTAACCTAGATGATATATCATGTCCTTTTACACATACAGCCTTGATATTTGACACATGGACACCTACGACCGAGACCTTTCACATTTGACCATGACCTTGTGACCTTGACCTTAGTGTTTGACCTACTTTTATAATACATTAACCTGGCCTATATTTTATGTCATTTTACACATACAGCATTGATATTTCACACATGGTCACTTCCAACCAAGACATTTCACATTTGACCATGACCTTGGACCTTGACCTTGAAGTTTGACCTACTTTAAAAAACTTAAACTAGGCCTATATCACATGTCCTGTTACCTATACAGTCTTGATATCTTACACATGGACACCTCCTACCAAGACCTTTCATATTTGACCATGACCTTGGACCTTGTGACCTTGACCTTGGTGTTTGACCTACTTTAATAATACATGAAGCTGGCCTATATTTCCTGTCATTTTACACATATAGCCTTGATATTTCACACATGGTCACTTCCAACCAAGACATTTCACATGTGACCATGACCTTGGACCTTGACCTTGGAGTTTGACCTACTTATAAAAACTTAAACTATGCATATATCTCATGTCCTGTTACCTATACAGCCTCAATATTTTACACATGGACACCTCCTACCAAGACCTTTCACATTTGACCATGAAATTGGCCTGTGTGACCTTGACCTTTGATTTTTACATACTTTTAGAAATCTTTAACCTAGCCTTTATCTTATGTCCTATTACACCTACAGCCTTGACATTTCACACATAGACACCCCATACCAAGACCTTTAACATTTGACAATGACCTTGAATATTGCAACCTTGACCTTGGAGTTTGACCTACTTTTAAAAAAAACTTAAACCAGGCATATATATCATGTCCTTTTACACCTACAGCCTCGATATTTCACACATGGACACCTCCAACCAAGACCTTTCACATTTGACCATGACCTTGACCTTGGCATTTGGCCTACTTTTAAAAACTTTAATCTGGCCTATATTTCATTTTACTTTTACATATACAGCCTTGATATTTCACACATAGACACCTCCTACCAAGACCTTTCATATTAGACCATGACCTTGGACCTTGTTAACTTGACCTTGGACTTTGACCTACATCAAATGTAGGCACTTGAAGGGGGCATATATGTTTTACAAACATCTCTTGTTGTTATCAAAATCAGTGCCTTTTAATTAGCTCGCCTGAGCACGAAGTGCTCGAGGGGAGCTACTGTGGTCACTCACCGTCTGTCGTCCGTCTGTCTGTCTGTCCGTCCGTCAACAATTTCTTCAAACATCTTCTTCTCCAAAACTAACAGGACAATTTTGACCAAACTTGGCAGGAATGTTCCTTGAGTGACCCTTCTCAAAATTTGCTCGCAGATTTTTGATTCGTCAAAAAATGTGGGCGTGGCAGGGCGGCGCTTATCACACTTAGAGAAATCCTAAGAAAATTCTTTAAAAATCAACCATTGTTCCAATTTGAACCAAACTTGGCAGAATTGTTCCTTGAGTGACCCTTCTCAAAACTTGTTCTCAGATTTTTGATTCGTCAAAAAACGTGGCCGTGGCAGGGAGAAAGGGGGTTATCAGACTTAGAAAAATCATAAGAAAATTCTTAAAAAATCAACCATTGGGCCAATTTGTGGCAGGGAGAAAGGGGCTTATCAGACTTGGAGAAATCATAAGAAAATTCTGTAAAAATTAACCATTGGGCCTATTTGAAGCAGACTTTGCAGGAATGTTCTTTGAGTCTCTCTTTTCAAAATTGATTCACAAATGTTTACATTTGTCAAAAAATGAGGGCGTGGCAGGGAGGAAGGGGCTTATCAGCCTTAGAGAAATCTTAAGAAAATTCTTTAAAAATCAACCAATAGGCCAATTTGAACCAAACTTGGCAGAATTGTTCCTTGAGTGACCCTCTTCAACATTTGTTCATAAATTTATAGTTTCGTCAAAAAATGTGGGTGTGGCAGGGCAGGGCTTATCTAACCAAGAGAAATTGTTAAAAAATTCTTCAAAAATCTTCTTCTTCTTAACCATAGGGCCAATTAAAACCAAATTTGGCAGGAATGTCCCTTGGGTGACCCTTCTTAAGATTTGTTCGCGGATTTTTTATTCATCCAAAATTGTGGGCGTGGCAGGTCAGCATTTACCGGACTTTGAAAAGACTAAGAAAATTCTTAAAAAATCAACCATTGGCCCAATTTGAACCACACATGGCAGAAATGTTCCTTGGGTGACTCTTTTCAAAAAAATTTCTCAAATTTTTTATTCATCAGAAAAAATTGGGCGTTGCTTATCGGACTTTCAGAAATCCTAAGAAAATTCTTTAAAAATATTGGCCCAATTTGAAGCAAACTTTACAGAAATGTTCCTTGAGTGACCCTTTTCAAAATATGTTGGCAAATTTTGTATTGGTCAAAAAAAGTGGGCATGGCAGGGCATGGCTTATCAGACTTAGAGAAATCATAAGAAATTCTTTAAAAATCAAGCATAGGGTCAATTTGAAACAAATTTGGCAAAGATGTTCCTTGAGTGACCCTTTTCAAAATTTGTTTGCAAATTTTTGACTCGTCAAAAAAAGTGGGCGTGTCTTAAACTTCTTTCAGGTGAGCGATACAGGGCCATTCTGGCCCTCTTGTTTACCAATTGTTAGCCTTGCAAGGCAATAACCAAATGAGGGCAACCGATTTATAGCCATAACTTACCGATTAATTCTCTATACTATTTTACTTGTAGTCTGTGACAGCTTTCTGAATTTCTCCTATCCAGCAAATGGCTTAGCTAGAAAATGTTTTGTTCTGTTTGCTTCAGGTACCACAAGAAGAAGTATGAAGTATTTCTACAGATGATTCAACACCAGAAAGTGTACCAACAGATCATGAACAGTTCATGAAGTATTTCTACAGATGTATCAACACCAGAAAATGTACCAACAGATTATGAATAGCTCATGAAGTATTTCTACAGATGTATCAACACCAGAAAATGTATCAACAGATCATGAATAGTTCATGAAGTATTTCTACAGATGTATCAACACCAGAAAATGTACCAACAGATTATGAATAGCTCATGAAGTATTTCTACAGATGTATCAACACCAGAAAATGTATCAACAGATCATGAATAGTTCATGAAGTATTTCTACAGATGTATCAACACCAGAAAATGTACCAACAGATTATGAATAGCTCATGAAGTATTTCTACAGATGTGTAAACACCAGAAAATGTACCAACAGATCATGAACAGTTCATGAAGTATTTCTACAGATGTATCAAAACCAGAAAATGTACCAACAGATCATGAACAGTTCATGAAGTATTTCTACAGATGTATCAACGCCAGAAAATGTACCAACAGATCATGAATAGTTAATGAAGTATTTCTACAGATGTATCAACACCAGAAAATGTACCAACAGATCATGAACAGTTCATGAAGTACTTCTACAGATGTATTAACACCAGAAAATGTACCAACAGATCATGAACAGTTCATGAAGTATTTCTACAGATGTATCAATGCCAGAAAATGTACCAACAGATTATGAATAGTTCATAAAGTATTTCTACAGATGTATCAACACCAGAACATGTACCAACAGATCATGAATAGTTCATAAAGTATTTCTACAGATGTATCAACACCAGAAAATGTACCAACAGATCATGAATAGTTCATGAAGTATTTCTACAGATGCATCAACACCAGAAAATATACCAACAGATCATGAATAGTTCATGAAGTATTTCTACAGATGTATCAACACCAGAAAATGTACCAACAGATCATGAACAGTTCATGAAGTATTTCTACAGATGTAGCAACACCAGAAAATTTACCAACAGATCATGAATAGTTCATGAAGTATTTCTACAGATGTATCAACACCAGAAAATGTACCAACAGATCATGAATAGTTCATGATTGTCATGAAAGATAGTGTCTATCACTTAACCTATATCCAAACAAACGACATCTAGAATTCTAGACTATTCCAAGTTGTGAAGTATTTTAAGAAAAGGTCAACCCATTTCCATACAATGATGCTTTTTGACACCCTCCAAGAAAAAGGATTGGGAAACACTCTGGAAAATGAAGAAAACAAGCAATTTCTGTATTTTCCACAATGTTTTCTATCCAGAAAGACCAAACATTGTAAAATTCCTTTCACTTGGCATTCTTGTCTGCAACATCTTTGAATTTGAACTAGTCTAAAATTTTGCCATCTTGTAATGGGTTAATCCATTGGAAAAAAAGTCCACACATTTGACGCAAGTAATGAAGCAAGGAAGCATAAATGTGAGGGAATATAGAATAGGCTTGTAGCTTTCACCCTAATTGATGTAAAATAAATACAGTTGACACTCGTTATGTCGACATCGGATAAGTCAAATTTTCGCTTAAGTCGAAGTGAAAATATGGTCCCGTCCTCATCAATAGATTAAAAGAGTCCACCGAAACAATTCCTTGATAAGTATAGCTATTGAAATATAGTAGGAAAAGGATAGAAATTGCTTGTGTCGAGCAAGTTCTTTCCTTTTCCTACTTTATTTCAATCATGAACCAGATTGATGAGTAGCAAAAGTAGTCAAATATCATTTTGATTAAAATTTTTGTAAAAAAAAATCGGAGGAGTCGAACTCTGGATATATCGAGGTATTTTGACGGCCCATCTGACTTCGACACAACGAGTGTCGACTGTATATTTGAGCCAGGATCTGGAAAAAACGTCCCTTAAGGCTTTTTAGTCCAACATAGATCCATATCAGCCTGTGCATACGCACAGTCTGATCAGGATCCATGTTGTTCTCTAATAGCTTCTTTGTGACCTCTAGTAACTTAAAAAGATCAGCATGGATGCATATTGGGCTGCATTTGACAATAGGCTGATTATAAATCTTGAAAAATTTAACTCATTTTTTAAAAATGCTATAAGGGACGTTTTTCCAGATCACGGCTCATTTATACTAAAACAAGTCCTAATTCTGAGGTCACCTATATTTGCTATGAGAAAACATTGAGGCAAGAGAAGATAATGCTGATTGATAGCATTTTCTCTTTTAATTTCAATGTTTCCTGGTGCATTATTATACCCCTGTAAACAAAGTTGGGGGATATATTAGAATCACCATGTTTGTATGTCAGTCTGTTCGTCTGGGCTCCACATTTCTCTTGAGCTCAACTTCCCCACAATGGGCTGTGCAAATTTTGATGAAAATTGATAATAATGATCAACATGACATTGACATTCGCATGAAGCAATTTCTTGGCTGTCTGAGGTCTATCAAGGGAGATAATTTGACTTTGATCTTTTATCATTCGCTGGCGGGGGTAGAGGATTTTAGTTCACTCTGCGTTGGATCTTTTTTACATATTTTTCGTTGTATGGAATATATTTTGTCACCCGTTTTGGTTGTAAATTAGGACCATTTTTGTATGAAAAAGGGTTTAGATTTCTACAATAGCAATTTATTCCAATATAAGTATATAACCTATTTGGATGTCAAAAGATGTTGATGAATTGATTTAGATACAGTCGACACTTGTTATGTCGACATCGGATAAGTCAAATTTTCGCTCAAGTCGAAGTTCAAATCTGGTCCTGTCCTCATCAATGGACATAATTTTTTCAAACAAAATAATTTTGAACTCAATAAAGCTATTGAAATATAGTAGGAGAAGGATAGAAATTGCTCGAAACGAGCAATTTCTATCCTTTTCCTATTATATTTCAATAAAAATCGTACTTGATTACTTTAAAAAACGGTCAAATATCAACTTTATGGAAGCCTAACAAAATCGGAAGAGTCGAACTCCGGATATGTTGATGGTATTTTGACGGCCCCTCCGACTTCGACACAACGAGTGTCGACTGTATTTCAAGAAATTATTATTTCTTATTTAAAATTCATTTACTATACATGTATTATTTCAAGTATGTATTTTTCTCCAATTATCGGGTTAAGGTTTATCCATTTATAAACAATGTTTTGACAATGTTTTGTGTGACACATTTAGTGCAATAAACAGCATTTTAAACAGAAACATGCTACTTTGTTTATTTGAAACCTGAAATATGTGGCTGGCAATCATGTAACATACCATTTTCTATATTTTGCAATAATTATGCCCCCTTTCGAAGAAAAATGGGGGTATATTGTTTTGCAAGTGTCGGTCAGTCGGTCGGAAGGTTGGTTGGTCGGAAGGTCGGTTGGTCGGTCGGTCCGTAGGTCGGTCGGTCTGTCCGTAGACCAAACCTTGTCCAGAGCATAACTCGAAAAGTATTAAAGGTAGAATCATGAAACTTCATAGGTGGATAGATCTCATGATGGAGAGGTGCAGTGCACAAGAACTGTAACTCTGCCAATCAAATTTTTTGAGTTATTGCCCTTTGTTGATTTTATAACTTGATTCTTGTCCGGAGCATAACTCAAAAAGTATGTAAGGTAGAATCATGAAACTTCACAGGTGGATAGATCTCATTATGGAGAGGTGCAGTGCACAAGAACCGTAACTGCTGGTCAAATTTTTTGAGTTATTGCCCTTTGTTGATTTTCAAACTTGATTCTTGTCCGGAGCATAACTCAAAAACTATGTTAGGTAGAATCATGAAACTTTACAGGTGAATAGATCTCATTATGGAGAGGTGCAGTGCTCAAGAACCGTAACTCTTCCGATCATATTTTAGAGTTATTGCCCTTTGTTGATTTTCAAATTTGATTATTGTCCGGAGCATAACTCAAAAAGTATGTAACCCCCCGGTCCCACTGAGCCCGATTTGATCCCGATTTCGAAAATTTAGAAATCGGCCGGAAATCGGGTTACTTCGGGAGACTCGTAGTTCATCCTGATAAAAGTCGGCACCAAATCGGGATCAAAAATAAATCGGGACAAAAATTTCAACATGCGCAAATTTTTCTCCCGATTTCAAAAATCGTGGTAAAATCGGTGTACCTCGTACTAATTCGTTGTTGTTCGGGTTAGTATATCGGGGTTATTCGGCAACACATTTTGCCTATTTGGCTATGTTTAATTCGGCGTTGAACACGGAATAACGGCGATGCACTACGAATACTCCATATTCTCAGCGATGAGCTGCAGTGACGGAACAAAATGGTCTATATGCCCCATCTTTGGATGGACGGAAAAAGTCGCCTCAAAGTCGTAGTAAATCGGTGACAATGCGTTCTCCCGAGGCACTACGAATATTTCGGAAATCGGGCTCAGTGGGACCGGGGGGTAAGGTAGAATCATGAAACTGTACAGGTGGATAGATCTCATTATGGAGTGGTGCAGTGCACAAGAACCGTAACTCTGCTGATCAAATTTTTTGAGTTATTGCCCTTTGTTGATTTTCAAACTTGATTCTTGTCCGGAGCACAACTCAAAAAATATGTAAGGTAGAATCATGAAACTTTACAGGTGAATAGATCTCATTATGGTGCAGTGCACAAGAACCGTAACTCTGCCAATCAAATTCTTGGAGTTATTGCCCTTTGTGGATTTTTACACTTAATTCTTAACCTTGCCTATATCTCATGTCCTTTTACACATACAGCCTTGATATCTCACACATAGATACCTCCTATCAACATGGTTCACATTTAACCATGACCTTGGACCTTGTGACCTGGACCTTGGAGTTTGACCTACTTTAAAAAAAATTAAACCCGGCATATATCTCATGACCTTTTACAAATACAGCCTTGATATTTCACACATGGACACATCTTACCAAGACCTTTCACAATTGACCATGACCTTGGACTTTGTGACCTTGACCTTTGGGTTTGACCTAATTTTAAAAAACTTTAACCTGGCCGATATATCATGTCCTTTTACACATACAGCCTTGATATTTGACACATGGATACCTCCGACCAAGACCTATCACATACGACTATGACCTTGGACCATGTGGCCTTGACCTTGGAGTTTGACCTACTTTTGAAAAAATTATACTGGGCCTATATCTTATGTGCTAGATCTATTACACATACAGCCTTGGTATTTCACACATGGACACATCTTACCAAGACCTTTCACATTTGACCATGACCTTGGACCTTGTGACCTTGACCTTTGACTTTGACCTACTTTAAAAAAACCTTTAACCTAGCCGATATATCAATTCCTTTTACACATACAGCGTTGATATTTGACACATGGACACCTACGACCAAGACCTTTCACATTTGACCATGACCTTGGACCTTGTGACCTTGACCTTGGTGTTTGACCTACTTTGATAATACATTGACCTGGCCTATATTTCATGTCATTTTACATATACAGCCTTGATATTTCACACATGGTCACTTCCAACCAAGATATTTCACTTTTGACCATGACCTTGGACCTTGACCTTGGAGTTTGACCTACTTTTAAAAAACTTAAATTAGGCCTATATCTCATGTCCTGTTACCTATACAGTCTCAATATTTTACACATGGACACCTCCTACCAAGACCTTTCACATTTGACCATGACCTTGGCCTTTGTGACCTTGACCTTTGATTTTTACATACTTTTAGAAATCTTTAACCTAGCCTTTATCTTATGTCCTATTAAACCTACAGCCTTGATATTTCACACATAGGCACCTCCTACCAAGACCTTTCACATTTGACCATGACCTTGAATATTGCAACCTTGACCTTGGAGTTTGACCTACTTTTAAAAAGACTGAAACCAGGCATATATATCATGTCCTTTTACACCTACAGCCTTGATATTTCACACATGGACACCTCCAACCAAGACCTTTCACATTTGACCATGACCTTGACCTCGGCATTTGGCCTACTTTTAAAAACTTTAACCTGGCCTATGTTTCATTTTACTTTTACATATACAGCTTTGATATTTCACACATAGACACCTCCTAGTTTAGACCTTTCATATTTGACCATGACCTTGGACCTTGTTAACTTGACCTTGGACTTTGACCAACATCAAATGTAGGCACTTGAGGGGGCATATATGTTTTGCAAACATCTCTTGTTCTGTTAATATATGACCGATTTGTAAAAAGGTTATGGAGCAGAGAAGGTGGGAAAACTATAGGGACTGCTTGCGGTCTTTTAAAAATCAGTGGGTTAAAAAGTTATTGACAACCCAGTGCCGGATCCAGGATTTCTGCGAGGGGGGTTCAAATATACAGCTAGAGGGGTTCGTTTTCCTGTGTTTACACAAATTTGACTGAATTTCTGCATGAAAATGAAATAATCAGGCCACAGAGGGGGGTTCGTTCGAACCCCCCGAACCCCCCTCTGGATCCGCCACTGAAACCATCAAAAATTTTGACTGGTCATTAATAACTTTTTTATCATCTTATTTTATAAAGGATCTACCGCATATAGCTAATTCCTTTTTAGCGAGCCGGGACTTTATGTCTGGGGAGCTAATGTCACAGCCCTAGTGTTGGCGTCAGCGTCGGCGTCGCGTCTTCAAAAACTTTAACCTGGTCTATATCTCAGGCACTATTAGAGATACAGCCTTGATACTTCACACATGGATACCTCCTGGCAAGACCTTTCACTTGGGACTATGACCTTTGACCTAGTGAACTTGACCTTGGAGTTTGACCTATTTTTAAAAAACTTTAACCTGGCCTATTTCTCATGTCCTTTTACACATACAGCCTAGATATTTCACACATGGATACCTCTTGTCATGACCTTGACCTTGAGACCATGACCTTTGACCTAGTGACCTTGACCTTTGACCTTGAACTCCTTTTTTTGTGACAAGCTCTCGTATAGGCGAGCTATGTTGTCCGCGGACAACTCTTGTTTAACCTTCCCTGCTTCCAACCAAATTCATATTGAAGTCTGTAATAGAGACAACTTGTAAACTCATTGAAGCGAAATAAGAAAAAAATGCTAATGACCAGCATTTTCTCCTTTTGCTTCAATGATTTTAAAGCTACATTGAACAGTAAAACTTATTTTATGGTTTGAAAAGGGTTGGATCATGTTTACATGATTGCCATGAACCTAGGAATGCAGCTGAATAGGTTGGACAATTAAGTTTACATAATTGTACCCAATTTCCACATAATGACCCTTTTTTATCCCCATACAAAAAAAAGGCTTAACCCTCTCCCAAACAAGACCTGGTTTTGACATCCCTAATAGATAAGGCTTGGGAAAACATTGAAACAAAAGAAGAAACTGCTGATAACCAGCAGTTTCTCCTTTTGTCTCAATATTTTCTATGCCATATTTTACACAAATCTTATCTTAAATAACTTCCAATTTGTCATTTGTGGCAGTTTTTGGAGTGAATCACCTTAAAATTTTGTCGTTTGGGAAAGGGTTAATAGAATATTGTTGAAAATATAGCAATAAATCATTTGTTGGAAATAGTGGTCTGCAACTTTTTTGAATAATGACTTGTCTTAAAATTTTCAGTCAGGTTCTTATCATTTGACAAGGTTCAATAAGATTGAAAACTTTTCAGAATACTCCAATTTGATAGTCAAATTTGAAAGACTCCGCAAAAGACAAAACCGTTGTTGATTTAAAATGAACATTTTAGATCAGCAGTGGTGGATCCAGAGGGTGTTTGAAGGGTTCAAATGAACCCCTTTTGTAGACTGATTACTTCATTTTTTTGCAGAAATTCACTCAGTTATTTATATTAGGAAAAACAAACCCCCTTCTTTGTATATTCAAAGCCACCTCTCAGAAATTGTGGATCCGCAGCAGATCAGAAAAATATTGAAGGAAAGTATAAGAAAGTATTGGACCAAGCTTTCAAATTGGACCAGTAAAGAGGTAGCAAGATAACTCGTACCAAGTCAAACTCGTACCAAATCCAACTCGTACCATTTTAGTCAACTCGTTCCAAATTTTAGTCAACTCGTACCAAATTTTGGTCAACTCGTACCAAAAAGGGAAAAATGCAGGAGTCAACTCGTACCTTTTTTAAATTAACATTTTCCCCCCAAATTTGTTTTTTTGGACTCATTTATTTTCTAGCATCGGAATTAACATTCCAATGCTTTTGAAAGACTGTTAACATTTTTACTGTTATTGGCCAGCAAGATTAACCCGGGACATCTGCATGTGTAATGACCTCACTTGGACGATGTTTTGTAAAGACGCTCAACTAACGCACATGAAAATTAAGTTGTCCCCGGTTAATTTGGGTGGACAATAGAAAACATCAGTATAAACCTTTATTAAATCAAAATTTTGACCGAATACAAATAGTCAGTGAAATCGTATTTTCAACTAAACCTTTATAAGATCAAAATTTTGACCGCATGTATACAGATATTTAGAGAAATCGTATATTTAACTTTTTTTAAAAATGTATGCACAGATAAAAATGATAAAACATTTAAGAAAAAAGAGAAAATGGCGAATATTAAACCTTTTTGTTTTTTCCAGGTATCATCGACAAGAAATGGATAATTGAAAATGAAATTGTTGTTAGGATTAGAGCTATTGAATTAGAACAACCTAACATTGTGCCGTTTGGGAAAGGGATGAGACTGTCAAAGTCAAGTTTTTCATTATTTTCAATAACTGTTATGTACAAAGCCATATTATCTATCCACGTGCATATTACTCTGACACAGGACTGTAGAAGGAGCTGATTTTCTTGAGGAGGCCGCTCGCAGAAAGATCACGCTCCTTATACAAGTCCCATGCCTGAAAAATACGGCCGTTGAGGGACCTTCAGATACATCTTACGCTGTACTCTTCGCAGCCGCATCTCTGACACCACTTGATGCGGAGACCTGTCTCTATACCAGCATAGCCTCTGAATGTATCCCTTTGGCCAGAATGTAAAAAGGGGATGTTCCCAACTTCTTATTCAGGCGCCTGTGCCATCCTGTGATGAAATATGAAAACGAAAAATTAAGTTTACATATTGTTTGTTACACATCATACATAATAAGCCAATCATATATGTTTTATACAACAAATAATTACCATTTAAAAACCAATTGATGGAAATTTCTGCAAATTAACAATAAACAAATATTTAGATATAACAATCAAGCTACAACAATTGTTGGAAACTTACGCAACTAATTATCACAATTAAGAAGCACACATTATTTATTTTAGCATTAAGAGAATATGCCGCCTTTAGATCTATGTGTCAATTGTTATTCAAAATGGCGGACTTCCAGTCGGCGATCTTTCGAAACAAATCTTCCGATGAGAAATTTGCTGGTTTTCGTCAGATTTCGAAGAAAGTTATTCTAATTCCAATTCAAGAAATATCAATAAAGATGATTTTATGATAAATTGGTCAGTTACTGGTCGTGACTAGTAAAATTTGCCCTTGACAGATAGGCCGAGAAATGATCCGAAAATCCGTCTGTCAAAAATTAAATTCACTGGATTTTCTCAATCTTTTCATCGCAGATGGTAGTTTTTTACCATACCAAAGGAAACTATTTGTTATTTTGCTCATTATTTAACAAACAATGCATCAAAGAAACACTCTTTGAAGTTTCGAGTGGAATTGTATGGCGTGCGCAAAAGATATCTGGAGTTGAAAAATGTGCACGATGCCAATGAGAAAGCACGAATCGATGAGAAACAGGCACAATTGTTATGTCATCAAATGTACAATTATATTAATTAAAAGATGCGCGTGTTTCTAATTGGGGATTAAAGTTTGGACTTTGTCGCTTTGATTATATTTTCTTTCTGTCTGTGTGCTTCTCTGTATTATATGTATTCTTCCCTCTTTATACAAGAAAACATCATCATATCTGGAAAAAAAGAGAAAAATATCTGTAAACCGGGGAGACCGGGGTATCATGAACCACTTTTTCATAAATTTGTTTCTGGGAAAAAAAGAGAAAAATAATGATTGTTGAACTAATATGAAATATCAAGATTAACTATTTTTTGGTTTGGGAAAATGAAAAACTGAGGTACGAGTTGACTCCTGCATTTTACCATTTTTGGTACGAGTTGACTAAAATTTGGAACGAGTTGACTAAAATGGTACGAGTTGGATTTGGTACGAGTTTGACATGGTACGAGTTATCTGTAAACCCCAGTAAAGAAACTTGTTATTCAGGAAAGGGTTGAACTACACTTCTAGAGCAAACTGTGAACTTTATTTAAAATGCTTGTTTTAACACCCCCATGCACTTAAGAAATCTTTACTTGGCCCAGACCTCGAGAGGCAGTGAATAATATGAATGTCAAAAAAGCAGGAACTTCTATACTTCTATACATGTTAAAAATAATCACAGAAAACATTGAAGTAAAATATCAACCATCCCTATATTTTTCTTTTCTCTAAATGCATTTTTTTTTAAAATTTCCTCTATTAGTAGCAGAGAAAAAAGGATACAGAATTATTGAGTTAAGAAAATATACACATAGTAATCATTTCCCAAAGAAGACCTGGTTTTAATGTCCATTATAAATATAACTAGCGAAAACTTTGAGACAAAAGAAGACGTGTGGATGGATAATCAGTGTATTCTCCTTATGTCTCAATATTTTCTATAATGTACACATTCTTTCTTGAAAAATATGCAACCTGAATTTTTGCTGCTTGGAAAGACTTTTTGTCAATATCTGTGATCTACCGTTGTCCTAAATTTTCTGAGACCAAAAGTGATAATCATTTTACATGTTATCAGTGGCTGATCCAAGGGGGGTTCGAACGAACCCCCCTCTGTAGCCTGATTATTTCATTTTCATGCAGAATTTCAGTCAAAATTATGCAACACTAAAATAACGAACCCCCCTATTTGCATATAATCCGAACCCCCCTCAATAGAGATCCTGGATCCGCCACTGGTTATCTATAGATCTATATTTAATTGTAATTGGCAGTGAGTCTTGCTTAACATTTTTTTTCTAATCTAGATTGAAAAAAATGGCTAATCAAGCAACAGTTTGGTAAAGTACCAATGAAAAGCATTTTCTTGTTTTCATTATGTTTCACAAAGTTTTTAGTTCACTGAATCATTGAAAACATTTCAGTGAAAAAAAAATGATGGGGTGTAAGGGCAATAAACCATTCGATAATTTCAAATTAATTTTGCATAATTAGCTCCCTTGACAATTGAAATGTAAACAAGGCGGCATGTTTTTACTTGATTGGAAATCCACTGCTTTCATTGGTCACAATTCAAATCGTCATGACGACAATTGTTATAGTGTATTCGATTGGCTCGAGACGTCCCACGTGACGTTGATTGCTCTTGTTCGATTTCAAACATGGCCGTCATGGACAAGTCTATACCTGGAGCTATGTAGTGGTTTTACTTTTATTCGAAAAGGATTGTTTTTATTGAAACTTTTTAAACATGATAAGTTAGTGAAAGTGTTTACCAGGGTATTTTAATTGCTAGAAAGTCGGAGACGTTTCTGCTTCACCAGTTTGGGCACAGAATCCGGACGGTAGCAAGACTCGGGATTTCACAAACGAAATTCCTTTAGATATCCGTGTGGAAAACAACCCTTTTTCTTCAGTGTTTAAACAGATTGAATACAAAAATGGCAGACGAACACGATATAATTGGTAGTGCGTCTGAATTTATAAAAGGTAAGATCTATAAAAATGAGGTTCATGATAACAGGATTTCAATGATTGTCGGGATTGTTTTGACAACAGGTCGGACCTGTCAAATTTTCTCTTGACCTTGGTCAAGTAGGACACTATGCCATAATGGTACAACGCATCCACAAATCTGTCTATGAAACAGATCCTAAACAGTTTGACAAACCAAATCTTGAATTTAAATTGATAAAACATCTGGTATCGATCTTTATCATTTTTACATTTCCCAAAAAATAGAAATGAATTTGTAAGACTTGGTTTCCCACTAACACTTTTCAATCAAGTAAAAACATTTAGGGAGTCCAACCTATAAAAAGCGCTTGACCACAAAAGGCAAACAATTATCTTGTTTCGATTCGGAGTTTAGAAATGAAATGTCTGCGATGTCACTAAGAATTATGGTCATTTCGTACCATAACCATTTCGTACCAGTCATTTCGTACCATAATTGGTCATTTCGTACCATAATTTTGGTCATTTCGTACCATAACTTTGGTCATTTCGTACCATAATTTTACCGTTTTGTACCATATATTTTAAACTTCGTACACATGATTTTCTCTGTGAAATATAAAAAATGTGAATGCTTATCGAAGATGAACAGATTTCCCAAACATTTTACAATTTTGACCACAAAATAAATTAATATTTAAAGAGAAAATCATGCAAAAATCTACTACATGTGTAGTTTAGGCTATATATTTACTAATATGTTGTTGGGATAAAAATGTTAAGCCGATTGCCTGCAATGCCAAACTAAAAGAAAACTTAAACTTGTTTTAAAAGGATTTATTCAAGTAAAACTTGTAATCAGCGATTTCTTCTTTTGCCTAAATGTTTTCCAAAGCCTTTCTAGTAAATGTATCAAAACCTGTCCAAATGCGGATTTGTTTAACCCATTCTCACGCATTGTCGCCGTTTGATGCTGCACAATGCAAATGCTTTTTGAAAACATCGTAGAAAATGAAGAAATGGCTTGCGGCAAGCCATTAGAACTACATTTCCCACATTGTTATTTTAACAAGAAAGATTAGAAGGTAAAAATTCATATGACCGTCTGCCAATCTTGAATTTGGAACAGTCCAAAATTTTTACCCTTTCCAAAGCAAGACCTCGTTTTCAGGTCTCCGATAGAAAGGTCTTTTAAAACATTCAGACAAAAGAAGAAAATGATGATAACCAGCAGTTCGTCTATTGAAAAACTTCGTAACCACAACTTTACATAAAAAACTGTAGTTATGAGGTTTTTTAATATCACAGACGAGTACCTTCTTTTGTCTCAATATTTCAAAGCTTCAATAAATCCCTTCTTTATCAACATGAACTTTGTCGTCTGTATCAGCTTTCAAATTTGCAACCATATTTTTTGTCCTTTGGGAAAGAGTTAAGAAATGCCACATATTGTCTCGGCCTAAATGATAATTGCTTGTTTGCGGGTAGACTTTAATTGATAATAGATTGGTTCTGTAATTAACATATAAAAGGTGTGACAATCAGTGACAGCAAACAGCCAATTAACAATTAAACCAAATGTCTGGTTTTTGATATTTTAGTTGATTAAAAGCGTGTTTTTTGGTAAAATTATGTCTTATTCATAAATATTTTTCATTTCTTTATCCATTTTTTCTACTTTTGTCCACAGCTTTTCCAATAAAATGTGGTACCAAATTATAAAATTATGGTTCAAAATTATGGTACGAAATGACCAAACTATGGTACGAAATGACCAATTATATTATGGTACGAAATGGTTATGGTACGAAATGACTGTATACCGTCACTAAACTCATTGCCAAACTTCATGGTAAAAATTTCCATGGGTTCGAATTTTGAACATTTTGATATTCTCTATCAATTGACAAGTTTTGCAGGTCCCCGTTTCAAACTGCCAGAATGATTCAGACTATTATCAAATAAAACAGGTCACTCTTGATGGTCAGAATGTCCCATAATTTGCCAAAACTTTCGGTTTATTTCAGATCGCCTTTACTTTGCTACCTTGCGTACAAGACCACGATCATCAGCCCATACACATTATTTTTGTGTTGATGAAGAACTGGTGTATGAAAAGTAAGTATTTTAACCCTTTCCCAAATGGTGAAAATTTTAAAACGACTAAATTCAAAGAAAATACTGACAACAAAGTCAAGTGTTTTTGAAGTGAATGCAATTATACATTTTTTAGTTTTTCTAGATAGAAAACATTGTGGGATATAAAGAAATTGCTTGTCACAAACTGTGACAAACAATTTCTTCATTTTCCCACAATGTTTTCCAAAGTCATTATTCTGTAGGGCTTCACAAAGTATCAATGTGTGGGAATGGATGAACCCTTTCCCAAATGTTGAAAATTGTAGACTTACTGAGCACTGCAAATTAGCCGAACATCGCAGACAATTTGGATTAAGTCGAAGTGATTAAAATGGAGAAAATGCTGGTTGTCAGCATTTTCTTCTATTGCCTCAATGTTTTCCAAGGCATTTTCTACAAGAGCCCTGGAAACTAGGTGTTTTGGTGAGAAAGTGTGGAGAAAATAATTAATGCTTATATTCATAAGGGGTATTTAACATCAAATATTGACTTCAAATTTTAATGGTCATTCCGAATTAACACTTTCTATTATGATATAGCAATTTTTTGCACAGATTTATTTTGAAAAAGATAGTGAAGACAAGATAGAGTGCAAATGTCATTTTCAAGTTACTGCATAAAACATTGAGAGAAAAGGAAAAATTGCTGGGAAATAACTTTTTCTTTTCTCTCAATTGCTTTTTAAGTCTTTTTTACTTTTCATTTCTCTCGTTTTAAAACTGCATGTTTTAAAGAAAGTATATAGAATTGGTTATTAGATAAAATGGATTTGTATTTTAATTTTTAGCACTAGTCAACTATTCGTAGGGGGCTATTCCGGACATCCGGTTGTCAGCATAATTGATGCTTTGCTTAAGTTTTCACTTACAAGTTTATCAGATCTCTGTTTCTATTGCTGTGAAACTTTGCACATGCCCCTGTGACCATAATATCAGTGTCTAGGCAATGATTCCTTACTCTGAATGTAATTTAATGTAATTTTTAGTTTTTTACCCTTTAAGGCTTAAAATTTTTCACTATCAAGCATTTGATAGTCAAGCTTTGCTGTCCTGAGACGGCTCTTGTTTCATACCTTTTGACTAATGTTTGATTTACCACATACAGTAATAATTTTGTTTTTCTACTTTCAGTTTCTATGCTGATTTTGGACCTTTAAACCTGGCTATGCTTTACAGATATTGCTGCAAATTAAACAAAAAGTTAAAGGTAATTATCTCCAATGAATAGCACTTTCTCCGTTTGTCTCACTATTTCATATTTGATAACTTTCATTTTGTCATTGAGGCAGTTTTTGAAATCGATCACACTTAAATTTTGTTGTTTGGGAGAGGGTCAAAAGGGACATTTTCTGTGAAATCTTGCAATTGCTTACCCAGATAAAGGACATTCATTGACAACTTTCTAAAATTTTGTTGTTACCAAACAGATATGCATGCTCTGTTGTTTACTCTTTCCTAATCAACTCCTAGTTTTCAAGCATTCATATAAATGGTTCGGGAAAGTATTGACAAAAAGAAGAAGAAAATGATGGTATTTCTCCTTTTGCTTCAATATTTTCTTTGTTATATTGTACACAAATCATATCTTCATCATAATCAACATAGAATATATCATCTGACATCAGATGGTCTGCTGTAGCTTTCGAATTGGAAAAGTCTATGTTTTGCTGTTTGGGAAAGGATTAAAGCATGGTTTTGGCAAAGTTTTGGCTGTCTGGCAAAGGGTTAACCCTTTCCCAAACAAGACCTGGGGCCCGTATTACTAACGATCGTGGGTTTGATTTTTGCATAATTACTTGTAACAACAGCCCTGATTGGCTCAGTCGGATTTCTCGTGCAATTAGATGTCTTGTTACACAGTTTACACAAAAACTTGATCGTAAGATGTTTAGTAATACGGGGCCCTGGTTTTGACGTCCCTGATAAAAAAGGCTTGGAAAACATTGATAAAAAAGAAGAAACTGCTGATAACCAGCAGTTTCTCCTTTTGCCTCAATATTTTCTGTGCCATATTGTACACAAATTCCTTTCTTTTGAACATCAATTCATTGTGTCCTCTACATCAGCTTTTAAACAGGATCACCCTACAATTTTGCCGTTTGGGAAAGGGTTAATAATAGGACTAAGGTATCTAGGTATTGTGTATGTAAACACTCTTATTAAGTGCAGTGATAATGAATGACAGAAGTTACCTAAATGAACCTTGGCACACATCTCTTACAGTCTCAGTGGTTTTCTTGCTACATAGCAATCTACAGTCGACACTCGTTGTGTCGAAGTCGGAGGGGCAGCCACAATACATCGACTTATCCGGAGTTCGACTAATCCGATTTTGTTCAGTTTAGACTTAAATGGCATTTTGGAAATATTTGTTGCTCGTCAAGTGCGTTCCAAATCGAAATATAGTAGGAAAAGGAAAGAATTTGCTCGAAACAAGCAATTTCTATCCTTTTACTACTAAATTTCAATGGCTATCCTTATTTCGAAATTACATTGTTTCAATGACGGGGCTAGACTTTCATTTCGACTTAAGCGGAAATTTGACTCATCCGATGTCGAGATAACGGGTGTCGACTGTATTACTCTTTCTCAAACAACTCATTGTTTTGACATTGTTCCTTGGAGATAGTTTTAGAAAAGATTGTTAGAAGAAAGGTGATCAGCATTTCCTCCTTTTCCCTCAATCTTTGAAAGAACACGCCATAGCAATTGAGGATCATTTTGACATACTTCATAATAATTTGTCATTTTTATGCAGACAAGCCTGAAACTTTGTCTTTTGAGAAAGGGATAACAATCTATTAACAACCAGCTTTTCCACATCATTTGCAAATAACAAATGATGGGTAATAACATGTTACTTATTATTATGACTGCAGAATCTACTGTATGATTGAAGTAGGGAAATATCCTTACTTATTCTCCTTAGTTGTTGTTGTGGTACCCATTAATGTAGTTGATTATGTATCCCCTTGAATCTTGATCAGGTTTTGGGATTCATTGTTGTGATTTTTTTCTGGGTGTCTGCCTGTCTTACAGTTTATCTAAGTTACAATCACATACACATTCTATAACCAAGTAAATCTGTTTTATCACAATGATTTCCGTCATTTCATGGCTTAAATCTAGCACAATGACATAGTCTGTTATCCATTGTTGTTTGGTGCACCAGCTGCCACAAGCCACAATATTACTGAAAATTTGTTGAACATGCAGTTAAACCCATTAATCCATTGTTTGTGATTTCTATGTAGGCCTAGATATTGTTTTCAGTTGCTTAGAAGAAAATTAATGTACAAAGAAATTTGATCAAATGTTGTCAAGAGAGTTTGAAGAGACAATGTTTGTTATCAGCAATTTTTACTGGTCACATTCACAAATCTAAGTTCCAGAAACATCAAACTTCTATTTATATTAGAGATTGTCCTTGAAAGGGTTTTAACATATTTTTTTTTTTCGATTGGTCCAAATTCAAAGATTTTACAAACAACAATACAAGAGAATGCAATTTTACAACTTTTGGTCTATCTGGGTTTGAAAAATTGTTGGAAATGAACAGAAGAAATTGCCTATTACAACCAATTTCTTCACTTCCCACAATGTTTTCCAAAGCCTTTAAAAATCTAAAAAAGTGTATATGTTTTGGAAAGGGTTAAGTGCCATTAAATTAGTGTTTCATTGTTATCTTCATCATTTTTCTCAGAACTTTGGAAACCTGCCTCAAGCTTAACCCTTTCCCAGATCACAAAAAATACAATGATCCAGTTCCAGATTCAAAGATGTTGCAGACAATTTAATGAATGTGAATGAAAGCCTGATTGTTCTTTTGAGAGGCATAGAAAATAGTGAGGAAAGGGAAAATATTCTGGTCATCAGCACCTTCTTCGTTCTCTCAGTGCTTTTGAAGCTTTCTTGTGCTTTACTTCAAAACCTGGATTGTTTTCGAGAGGGTTGAGTTCAGTCACTCAATGTTTGGGACCTGTCGTTAAGGGTAAAATTTCTGTCTGACGGCCATTTATAACAACTTTCTGACAGTTTGGTTGATGTTTTAGTCAAGTGTGATACAATATTTTACATTTTCTGACAACATTAAATGGTAAACATGGTTTTCTGTCAGAATTTTCACACTTTATGCCAAATTAACAACACTTTGCAAAATGCATTTGTTCATGTCTGAAATATTTTAACATTAGGCTCTAGCTGTAGCACCAGAATCCCTATCATTGGCTCCTTAGTCTGATTTGTGGCCGGCCACGGCCTTAGCGCAGTTGGTAGCGCTTCTGACCCTCATTCTAGAGGTCCCGGGTTCGATACCCTGCCGCGGCTAATACCCTTTCTGACAAAATTGTTACCTATCAATGGGTTTGAAATCGTTAACCTAAGTGGGTGAGCAGCTGGAGGCTCGGTAAGGGTGGTGTGGTAGTACTGGTTTGAGAAACAACAGGAATCCATGGGTAGGTGCTCCAGCCGCCGCGATATGACCCTGGTAGTTGAAAACGGCATAAAACCCCAATAAACTCAAACTCAAACTGATTTGTGGCCAATATCCTTTCAAACATTTGTCTTTAAACCCAATACCACACATTGACTCGTTTTGACTCCCCAAAAGATAATGACTTTGGAAAACATTATGGAAAATGAAGAAATTGCTTGTGACAAGCAATTTCTTCTTTTCCCACTATGTTTTCTACCAAAAAAGACCAAATATTTTTTTAGATTTCCTTCACTTTAAAGTGTTGTCTGCAACATCTTTGAATTTGGAACAATCCAAAATTTGTCGTTCGGTAATGGGTTAAGCTGGATGATAGAAATCCTTCGTGAGATGTTATGGTAGTACTGGCTACAGAAATGCCCCGGCATCCTTGGTTGGGTGCTGCAGCTGCTGTGATATGACTGGAATACACTATTACAGTATTGTTAGAAATTTAAAGAGGTGTTTGAACTGTCTATGAGAGACAAAAAGTTTGAGCTGCAAAGGGATAGATTAGGTATATTGACTCAAAGAATGCAGGGAGTAAGCCTTAGTTCTATAGAAAAAAAAGGGAAAGAAATAAGCTGGTTGTGTTGGGTAAGATAGGATTGATTGATTGGTTAACTGTTAGACTAAAGTCACTTATCTTTGAGCAAAAACTGTTGATTTAACCATTGCAAAAATTAGCAAAAGCATTTAACTGACTGACAAAGGGTTATAGACTTGTGCTGGGTTATTTTGCCAAAATTCCCAGGGAAAGACTAATGTATTAGCCCTTTCCCAAACGGTGAAATTTTAGGGTGATCCACTTCAAAAACTGGCACAAATGACAAAAGGGGAGTTATTAAAGATATGATTTGTGTAAAATATGGCACAGAAAATATTGAGACAAAAGGAGAAACTGCTGGTTATCAGCAGTTTCTTCTTTTGTTTGAATGTTTTCCCAAGCATTTTCGATTAGGGACATCAAAACCAGGTCTTGTTTTGGGAAAGGGTTAACTGACTGACAAAGGATTATAGACTTGTACTGGGTTGTTTTGCCAAATTTCCCAGGGAAAGACTAATGTATTAACACAGGAAAACAGGTAAATGTCTTATAATGAGAACCCTGTGCCAAATCAAGTTTGATAGAAGCAAGTGTTTTGACTATGGTTTCACCAGTTATTGACTAGTCTGTACACCTGTTCATGTGTGTAGGAACCATTAAAGCTTCCACATAAACAAGAAGTCATCCTTGTAACTCAGTTATTGGACTTGCAGGGGTTGAAAAATCCACTCGCCCGCTCGCATTGGCGAGTAGAAAATGCCGTAGGACGAGTAGATTTGGGGACGAACTAGTCCGACGGGGCGAGTGCAAATTTAGGACTTGAATCACGCTGATTGAGGGGAAAAAATAAAGGATAGAAAAGAAAGTATTTATTTTAAACTTCATATCGGAAACAATAATATTCGCTGTAAATACGACCTTTCCCTGTTTGTGTCGATCAATCCCGTAAGTGAAACTAAACAAGGAAACTAGAGTAAATCTGTGTTACTCATATGCGATGATTTGAGCGAGATCAAAGAGGCCGCAAACACAGTCAATTGATGACGTAGTCATTCCAGTTTCAATATAATCACGTGATTTTTCCGCACCCAAATAAGGTTACGTTTTACTATGATTTGTTTACAAAAGTCGCGCGTGCCAGAAAAGTGCGGGAAAATTGGATGACGCAATGAAAACAAAACGCTATCTACGTAGTAAATACACTGACGTTAGATGGTTTTAACACAGACGCGTTGTCTCTTTCTGTTATGCCGCCTCGCGATTACACAAAGAATTTCTTTCACATTTACCGGGTAGTTGTACATATTAAAATGGTGTGCTTACTCGACCATTTCGACAGCTAATCTATCTTTCGAATTAAATAAAAAGTAAGTGTTTACAGTAATTTTAATCGGTGATTGATTTATGGTAAAAGATGGAGTCAAGTCTGAGCCACATTCGATTTATTGACCATCTTTTTTAATAAAATTGTTGCCTTATTCGCATAGATGACTTTTGAAGTGGCGATCGCCAGCGCGAGCCCTGTCTGTCATTTTTACCGAAGAAACTTTACTTGTAGAGTCAAAGAGTTATGTTATTTGCATAATAATGCATCCGTAAGAGCCAACAGTCTAAAATTTTCTTCGTCTTTAAGGGCGAGTTGGGTTGCCGTAAGGGCGAGTAGAAATTCAGAGCTACTAGTCCTACAGGACTAGTAGGTTTGAAGAAATTTTTCAACCCCTGACTTGAGCATGTTGAATTTAAGCTGATTATTGCCTAAAATGTGTGTTTTCAGTCTGTTATTGGTATTGTATAACGGGCAGAAAACGGGCGGATATCCAGAGAAATCGTGCATTAATCGGCAGATTCACGTGCAATATCGGACCGGTTTTGCACTCAAATATCCTCGATCAGGGATTTGTTACATGAGTGCTTCAGAAAATTGAAAATAAAGCCGAAATTTTGTCATTTCCCTTTTCCGCGATGTAAATTCTTGTAAGACCCCATTTCCAGTTTACATCCCAATAAACTAGGTCTCCCAGTGTAACTATATCTGATGACGTAATATAGGCTAGTGACGTAGGTTTAATTCTTGGAATCAAAAAGTAAACAAACGGGCAGCTGACAGATTTTAAACTAAAAGTGGATTTCGTGGACATGGAAGGATAGAAATTAGAATTGAGTGGTTGTGGTCTAGGTCAAATGTGGTGGTAAGCCTATGTGTCTCTTGTTCTTTCTTTTAGTTACTGCAATTTTTCCTTTACAACTTTGTTTTTAGCTCACCTGAGCACGAAGTGCTCAAGGTGAGCTATTGTGGTCGCTTTTTTTCCGTCGTCCGTCCGTCCGTCCGTCCGTCCGTCCGTCCATCTGTCCGTCCGTCCGTTCACAATTTCTTTCAACATCTTCTCCTCCTAAACCATTGGACCAATTTTGACCAAACTTGGCAGGAATGTTCCTTGTGTGATACTTTTCAAAACTTGTTCGTGAATTTTTGATTTGTCAAAAAATGTGGGCGTGGCAGGCAGAAAGGGGCTTATCAGACTATAAATCATAAGAAAATTCTTTAAAAATCAACCATTGGGCCCAATTGAACCAAACTCGGCAGGAATATTCCTTGAGTCACTCTTTTCAAAATTTGTTCACAAATTTTTATATTTGTCAAAAAATGTGGCCGTGGCAGGGAGAAAGGGGCTTATTAGACTTAGAGAAATCATTAGAAAATTCTTTAAAAATCAACCATTGGGCCAATTTGAACCATACTTTGCAGGAATGTGCCTTGAGTCATTCTTGTCAAAATTTGTTCACAAATTTTTTCATTTGTCAAAAATTGTGGCCGTGGCAGGGAAAAAGGGGCTTATCAGACTTGGAGAAATCAGAAGAAAATTCTTTAAAAATCAACCATTGGGCCAATTTGAACCATACTTGGCAGGAATGTGCCTTAAGTCATTCTTTTCAAAATTTGTTCAGAAATTTTACATTTGAAAAAAAAAAAAACCATGGCCGTGGCAGGGATAAAGGGGCTTATTAGACTTAGAGAAATCATAAGAAAATTCTTTAAAAATCAACCATTGGGCCAATTTGAACCAGACCTTGCAGGAATGTGCCTTGAGTCATTCTTTTCAAAATTTGACCACAAAATTAATCTTTTTACTTGTAAAAAATTGTGGCCTTGGCAGGGAGAAAGGGGCTTATCAGACTTGGAGAAATCATAAGGAAATTCTTTAAATTCAACCAATGGGCCAATTTTAAGCAGACTTTGCAGGAATGTTCTTTGAGTCTCTCTTTTCAAAATATGTTCACAGTTTTTTTCATTTGTAAAAAACTGTGACTGTGGCAGGGAGAAAGGGGTTTATTAGACTTAGAGAAATCATAAGAAAATTCTTTAAAAATCAACCATTGTGCCCAATTGAAGCAGACTTTGCTGGAAGGTTCCTTGAGTGACCCTTCTCAAAACTTTTTCGCGGATTTTTGATTCGTCAAAAAATGTGGGTGTGGCAGGGAGGAAGGGGCTTATCGGACTTAGAGAAATCATAAGAAAATTCTTTAAAAATCAACCATTGTGCCCAATTGAACCAGACTTTACTGGAATGTTCCTTGAGTTACTCATTTCAAAATGTGTTCACAAATTTTTCCATTGGTCAAAAAATGTGGGCATGGCAGGGAGGAAGGGCTTATCAGACTTAGAGAAATCATAAGAAAATTCTTTAAAAACAAATCATTGGGCCAATTTTCTATTTCCCTTATCTGTTGCTCTCAGGCTGGCCCCATGTTTATCTTATGTAAACAAATAAGGGATTAACTTTAGCTTATCAGATGGTAATCTTTCACTAAATTCTATCAATCACAGACAAAATCTTGTTAACCCTTTCCCAAACGGCAAAATTTTAGGTTGATCCACTTGATAAACTGCCACAAATGACAAAATGGAAGTTATTTAAGATAGCATTTGTGTAATATATGTGATAGAAAATATTGAGACAAAAAGAGAAACTGCTGGTTATCAGCAGTTTCCTCTTTTGTTTTAATGTTTTCCCAAGCCTCTTCTATGAGGGACGTCAAAACCAGGTCTTGTTTGGGAAAGGGTTAATTGAGCCTATCATAAATGATCAATCTCTAACAGATCAGTATGCTTTGAAAATTAGCCCTATGTTGTATATTGCGAAATCATGAAATAATTGTTGAAAATTAACTAACTCAACAATTGTGCTAATTCATACCCAACCTTACAGGATCGATTGGAACAAAATTATTTCTTAATTGTTTCCAAACAGAAAGTCCTTATAAGTTTAATGCCTTTGAATTTGACAAAATTGCCATTATCACTCTTGTCATCTTGATTCAGGTGAGCGATTTAGGACCATCATGGTCCTCTTGTTATTGAAATGAACGAATGTCTGAAACGAACCAGACGGTCCAGAGATCTACCTCGGAAATTCCGACCTTTTAATTTATTACTCGCACTGAAATGAACGTTAGAATATCCAGAGTATGTTTCCAAAAGAAAACTAAGTCGAATATTGTTAAGATTTCGCCTACCCAAATGAAGATTATGTCAGTAAAAATGCGATGAAACTTGACTACATAGCTACACGATGAAAATCTAACGGCTCGTCTAGTGGATATCGCACTTACTCGATATATGTCAAGTCGAATGCCGGAAAACTCTGGTATCTGTCGGTGTTAATGTGGCTAAATTTTCACAAAGTTTTTTAGTTATTCGTCTTATTTTTTTTATACTTCTTTGCAAATTATTCATATTTTATGCAATAATAGCGTCAATTCACGTTTTTTCGGTCGTTAACATTCTCAGAGGCCCACAAAATGGGTTATCGCCTTCGACCTCCGGTCTCAGGCGATAACGCATTTTTTGGGCCTCTGAGAATGTTAACGACCTCAAAAACGTGAATTAACCCTATATTATACACAGTCTGATCAGGACACAATCTCTGCTTTAATTCAATTGGACATGACAGAGTCCCATCAATTAATTTGTTGCAGGCCTTGGGTTATTTGCAGATGTCCACCCTTCTAAAAACGACAGAAATGGGATGGATGTCTGCATTCTGTATGCCTTAATACCCAGAGTTGGAGAACCCACAGGGATTTATGAACAGCAACAAATGATACAACTTTTGTATAAATATTTTGAAATGCCTTTTTTTCATAACTCATTATCTGAAGCTCTGCTTCTTTACCTGAATCCTGCCTTTGAAGTGCATCTTAAACTAAGATTAAGGTACTGCATAAAAACATGATAGTTTGCTATATTTCTTGGCTCCTGCTCAATACTGTCTTTTGAAATTTGGAATACTTTTGCATTTTTATCACTTTGAAGTAAATATTGCAGCTTTTAATTAAGTTAGTCCTGGGAATCATCTTTAATCAGAACTATCTGTAGACAAAAAAGTTGGAGCAAAAACACATTTATACTACTGAGACAAGAGTAAATTTATCAACATATTTTTTCAGAGCACCAGAATTCTTGTAAGTGATTGACTGGGAATGAGTCCATCCATTCACTTAATTTAGTTACTGTACATAATTGTGACCCGTCATGCTAAAAGGCACCTTATCCGAACTCCAAAAGTCCAAGTTTTGACAAACTTGTCAGACTCGGCACAGGTCAACCAGATGCTGTATGTGAAAAATGAACATATAGTAAGATAGGGAAAACATTGAGGATTTAGAAAATTTCATAAAATTGAAAAGTGTCGGCCCTAGTCTGGTTGCGCAGACAGACTAGGGTCGATATTTTTCACACTTCCGATAAGGTCCCTTTTAGTGTGACAGGTCATAATTATATCATTTATTTGGGTGCATGATGAATGTAAACACTCTACTAAAGTACTTGGATCATACGAAATCTGAACATGTAGGACAATTCTGTAGAAATTGCCTGAACAGCAGATGTTATTGTTTCTTGATAATGATCCAAGAAAAGTCTGTTATAGTTGCAGGGATTCCAAAAACCCCAAAATGGGGGGTTTTCACCCCCAAATTAAATCTTTTACCCCCAAATTTTGCCAGCAGCCTTCTATGTTTCTTATAGAGGGGGTACAAGCATGCTGAAAAATCATGGTTTTTACCCCCAAATTTGAAAGTCAGTGGAAGCACTGATTTGGATATTATGTTTTGATCTTTAAGTGTTTAAAAAAATGCTGATCCTAATCTGATGATACAAAAATGAAATGAATTAAAATCATTCAAAAAATGGTGAAGTTTACACTCAAATTGAGAGTCAATATGCATGGATTTATGATTGCAGTGTTTATTTTTAATTTGGGGGGAAGGCGGTCAGGGCCCATAGTTGGGGGAAAATTTACGTGTGAACGCCCAAAAGGGGAAATTTCAATACATGCTTATACTCTCAAATACAGTGTTATAAATGCATTTAACTTGCTTGTAATCATAATGGGACATTTAAACAACCATTAGAACTGTTAGAGATGCCTAGAATATAAATATGATGTGGATTTTTCTTTGCAACAAAAAAATCTTGTTCCAGGAGGGGAAAATTTCTCTAAAATGGGGGAAAAAAGTATATTCCTCAGAGAGGGGAAAGGGGCCCAATAACGACCATTTTTTTAAGAAAAAAAATCACTGGATTGTAGCATTCAACAATACTTGTAGCATAGCAGTAATAAGTATATCCTAATTTATGAATGAATGATTATATAATTGTATTTGATTATAATTAATTGCAAGTCAATTATGATTTAGTAAGAACATGTAATTGTAAGTTTTGAACTTTGAATTTAATTTTTGTCATCACCCCTAGACAGAAAAGATATATATAGCTAAATTACCAGACATTTTGCTATTGACTTTAACATACAGTTTTTTGTACGGAAACTCAGAAAGACAGTCATTGACTAAATAACTAATGGACTGTCATTTGTTATATCTCATTTCATTTGTTCATGTCAATATATTGATGGTTGTATCCTACTAAATTTGATACAAATCACACCCAAGAACTAGAATGGGAATCAATGCTTCATTTAGCTACTGACAGAATGATGATCTTTATAGTTTGGAGATCATTTATTCAGGGCATTCCAGAAGTTTCGTCACATTTGAGGGGGCGTATAGACTAGTCTATACTCTATCATGTCCACAAAGACTTAATAGTGAAGTATTGGCCGTAGCTGAAAATTGATCATTTGGGCTGTTAACCCATTATCACACAACAAAATTTTAAGCTTGTCCAAACTGAAAGAAGTTGCAGACAACAATTTTAATGTGATGAAATTTCAATCTTTTACTACTTTTGGGATAGAAAATGTTTTTGGAAATGAAGAAATTGCTTGTCACAAGCATTCATTTTCCACAATGTTTTCCAAAGCCTTTATCTTGTTGGGCGTAAAAAGACGTCACTGTGAGGTAATGGGTTAAGGCCTTTATACTTGACTTTGTGTATAATATTTATTGAGAAAAGACCTTTCCTGTTATATCAAGGTCAAGGTCATCAGCCATGGTCATGTTTTGAAAAAGATCTGGCAGTACTGTATATAGAAATTGATGTTCCACAAGAACAATTTGTTTGGCTTTGGTAAATTGATTTCCATTTTCCTACAAACATTTGATAGAAAGGATAGTGTGAATTAGATTTTCTCTTGCTGCTTGATTTTATACCACCTATAATTATCATTATCTAGAATCTTGCCACCTCCTAATGATTCTGATTGTGATTGTAGCCCTTTAGCCATTCCCAAACAACGAATTTTTAGGGTGATCCACTTCAAAAACTGCCACAAATGACAAAATGGATGTAATTTAACCCTTTCCCAAACAGCAAAATTTTAGGGTGATCCACCTAAAAAACTGCTGCAAATGACAAAATGAATGTTATTAAAGATATGAGGTGTATAAAATATGGCTTAGAAAATATTGAGACAAAAGGAGAAACTGCTGGTTATCAGCAGTTTCTTCTTTTGTTTCAATGTTTTCCAAAACCTTTTACATTAGGTACGTCAAAACCAGGTCTTGTTTGGGAAAGGGTTAAGATAGGATTTGAGTAAAATATGGCATAGAAAATATTGAGACAAAAGGAGAAACTGCTGGTTATCAGCAGTTTCTTCTTTTGTTTCAATATTTTCCGAAGCCTTTTCTATTAGTGACGTCAAAACCAAGTCTTGTTTGGGAAAGGGTTAATTTGTGTTATAACTCACAAATTATCCCTCACTGCTAGATGAAAATTTGTAAACTGACCCCAAATAAAATTGTTTTCAACTTCAATTTATTTGTCAAGTAGGTTAAGGCAGAGAAGAAGCATTGTAGGAAAAGAAGAACATATCTCTTAGAATGTTGTTTCTTTTCTTCAATGTAAACAATTTATTTCTGGTAGACAAAGAAGTTTGTGATTTTTAGCTCGACTTTTCGAAGAAAATGAGAGCTTATACTGTCACCCAGGCGTCGGCGTTGGCGTTGCAACCAAGGTTAAAGTTTTTTCAAACATCAATAACTTCCATACTATCAAAGGGATTCGACTCAAACTTGGAATACTTATTCACCATCACACCCTCTACCTTACTATCAAGGCCCATGACCCTGGGACCACTCTATTTGGAGTTATGCCCCCTTTATACTAAGCAACTTAGAAAGTCGAGCGCGCTGTCTTCGGACAGCTCTTGTTGGTATTATGATTAATCTTTTCCCAAACAAGACTTCTTTTTTATGTCTTGGTAGAAAAAACATGGGAATACATTGAAGCAAAAGTAGAAAATGCTGATAATCAGCATTTTCTCCTTTTGCCTATGTATATTTTATATACTATATTGTCCACGGGAACAAACCCTATATTTGTCAAAATCCATTTTGGTGTCTCCACAGCTTTCAAAATGGATCATATTCAAGTTGTGTTGTTAACCCTTTCCCAAAAAACAAAATTTTAGGGTGATCAACTTCAAAAACTGCCACAATGACAAAATGGATGTGTGTAAAATAGAGTACAGAAAATATTGAGACAAAAGGAGAAACTGTTGGTTATCAACCCTTTTCTATTAGGGATGTTAAAACCAGGTCTTGTTTGGGAAAGGGTTAAGGAAATACCAAGTGTTTTGTCCATTTAGTACAGGGAAAACCAATTTGTATTCATGTTGATGTTCAAGTTTTGTTGTTTATTTTTCAGTCATTTTCCCTGGCAAAGAAAAGAATCGTTCATTACACAAGTTTTGATGCAAGAAAAAGAGCAAATGCAGCATTTCTTATAGCCAGTTATGCAGTAAGTACATTTTTGTTTATACTTGTATGCCATTTCCACAAATTGACGCTTTCTGCCTCAAGGTAAATGCTTTTGAAAACATTTTGAAAAATGAAGAAATTGCTTTTGACAAGCAATTTCTTCTTTTCCCACAATGTTTTCTACCCAAAGACAAATTAATGTCTGCATGAGTTGATCTTTGAGTTTTGAATAGCCCAAAATTGTTGAATAAGATCAGATTGCATATCTGTGACCTTGCTCTATAGTGCCTGCCAAAGCAACAAGAATATTCCTGGTTCAATTCTCCTGGGGATAAAAAGAAAAGTAATGAACCTTTTACAAAACGGGGAATTTTAGACTGGTCCAAATTCAGAGATATTGCAGATCTATTACAATTTCAAATGAATGGAATTGTACATTTTTGGGCCATTCTGGGTAGAAAACATTGTGCGAAATGAAGAAATTACTTGTCACAAACAATTTCTTCATTTATCCACAATGTTTTCCAAAGCTCTGAGTCTCATCTTTTGGGGTGTGTCAAAAAGTTTGATTATGTGGTAATTGGTTCAGAAAATGTTTCAAGAGAGAAACAACAAGTGTGAGAGCGAAAAAGGTGAAAAACAAGAAAGATTGTCTCCAAAATTAGTAACAAGCTCATTTCCTTGGTAGATCATTTTAGAGACAATTGCATGTTCCCAGAATAGTAAATTGAGTCTGTTTTAATCAACAACATGATTGGTAAATTAAAACCTTAGCACCATGGCCTTCAGAAAACTTATTTGTTTCAAGTTTTAGTTACACAGAATAGAACACATTGTGAGGAAAGAAACATCTTCATAAACAATTTTACATTATGTTTTTTCAAAGGAATAGAAAGGCATGAATCTGTTGAAACGGAAACCAAGCCAGCGTTTTTTCTCCTTCTTTGGATGGGTCCGTAAAAAGGACCCGTTCCCAATGCCAAATAGGGTAATTTTTTCCCAAAATCTGGAAAGAAAATTCCCAATGCAAAAGTTATTCCTTCTTTTTTAATGAAATTTCAATCATTCCCTTTAATATGTTGAGAAAAAAGTATCTAATCAAGAGACAAACTGGAAGTCCCTTCAGTTGATTTCATATAGTTAACTATGCACAGGACTCTGTGATGAAAATATTTTCCCAGTTTTTCACAAAACAACACATTTTTCCCAATTTGCCTGTTTTCGGACCCGTTCCCAAAACTACGAGAAAAAACGCTGCAAGCTATTTTGCTTTTTATGTGCACATCTTGCTGGTTGTCTGTCTGTCCACCTGCAATTTCTGGCGTGCACAACTCGTACAGCTTTAGTCAGAATTTGATCAATCTTGCACCAATGAATCTCTATTGTGTTAAGTTGTGTATGCCACTTTCGAAATTCAGATGCATGTTACTCTTGTCATTGAATTATTTGCCCTTGAATTGAAAAAATGTCCTTTTTCTATTGACAATGTTCAGTCTGGGGCATACATGCGCCGCTCACTGAAGCTCTTTGTGGATAAATAAACCGTCTTAGATTATCAAAAAAATGAAATATCGTTTAAAATACTGAAGATTCAAATGTTATATTTTATGACTCATTTCTCTTTGAAAATTCATAAGAAATGTGCCAGATCTATGATAAATTGAGGTGTAGATTATAAACTATAGATAAGTTATCTAATAAAAAAAAATCATTGATTAAACCCTTTCCCGAAAAACGAAATTCAAGACGTACGCTCCTAAAGCAGCTAAAGACGACAACAGTCACATAATAGATAAAGATTGGATTCTTGCACAGTATAACACAGGAATTACTGAGGCAAAAGAAGGAACTGCTTATCATCAGTATTTCATTCTTTTGGCTCAAGGTTTTCCCTCACCTTTCTGTTTTTCAGAAAAAGTTTTGTTTTAGGAAAGCATAAAATAAAAGATTAAGTTGAGCATGAAAATAAAGCCCTGATAAGTTAAAGCAAACAGAGGGATAATCTCTATTAATCTGACATGTAGATTGTTTTAACCCTTTCCCGTTTTAACAAGGCCTAGTTTTGACATATCTAATCAAAAAGGTGTAAGTAAAATACTAAGGCAAAAGGAGAAAATGCTGATAATCAGCTGATAATCAGCATTTTCTCCTATTGTCTCAATGTTTTCAGTGCTGTTTTGTACACAAAATCTTCCTACGTACATCAGCCTACATTTTCAAATTGGTACAGTCTACTGTAATGTGCGCTGCCAGACTTTGTCATACATTGGCATCATCTCCATCCCTCCGTATGTATGTTAATGCATATGTACATCCACTCCTAATGATCACATCTCATTTGTGGACATATTTGGTTGAAATTTTCATAGGGTTTTGCCATACTTGACTGCATCGTGGAGAAAAAGGAAAAAGCTGAATATATTTTGATTATACCAGTCATGTTTGCCTGTTGAGAAAGTGTTAATTCAGCTGATCAGGATGGTTGAAGTCATTGGATGAAAAAAAATTGTCTTGGCTATAATTGGTCAACATCATTACTATAATGGCTTTTAAATGGCAATATTTACCCTTGTCATGCCAAATTTAAGCAGGTAATATAGCATAAGGCCAGACTGCACATAATTATGTCATACCGTGTACGCAGGCTTTTTTGCCTGCTCAAGGGACAGGAATATGGGATCAGCATGGCTAGGGTAGTAAATGGCATTATAACTTATTTTGTATGCTGACAGCTATGTATGAGTGTTGCATTTTGCAACAGAAAAGAGTATAAATTATACATTTTCTGTAATAAAAATATGATAGTGCATTAAACTGGCAAATATTTGATAAATAAATGATCCATGGCATGCAACTAAAAGCTGCTCCATTAACTCTTTACAAGTGTTAACTTTTGCACTTTTAAAAACCCTTTTCTGAATAATGTTTTGGCGACCCTTTTGGCGAACTTTACTATTGAATAGATATGACTGAAAATTGTTGAAAGCCACATAAAATGTGATACCAACAAACATGCCACAAAAATATTTATGAGAATTGAGACATATGACTTAGAGTCATCATTAGCAAAAGATTTGATTCTGAAAATGATTTAATAAGAATAAAAGATATTGAAGGAAATGGAGTTAGTAGTATTATGTAAGTTACTAATCAGTCATTGCTTGCGAAGGGTTAACTTTAATTATGCCCCCTTTCGAAGAAAATGGGGGTATATTGTTTTGCAAGTGTCGGTCGGTCGGTCGGAAGGTCGGTCGGTCGGTCGGTCGGTCGGAAGGTCGGTCGGTCGGTCGGTCCGTAGGTCGGTCGGTCTGTCCGTAGACCAAACCTTGTCCGGAGCATAACTCAAAAAGTATTAAAGGTAGAATCATGAAACTTCATAGGTGGATAGATCTCATTATGGAGAGGTGCAGTGCATAAGAACCATAACTCTGCCGATCATATGTTTGGAGTTATTGCCCTTTGTTGATTTTATAACTTGATTTTTGTCCGGAGCATAACTCAAAAAGTATGTAAGGTACAATCATGAAACTTTACAGGTGGATAGATCTCATTATGGAGAGGTGCAAGAAACGTAACTCTGCTGATCAAACTTTTTGAGTTATTGCCCTTTGTTGATTTTCAAACTTGATTTTTGTCCGGAGCTTAACTCAAAAACTATGTTAGGTAGAATCATGAAACTTTACAGGTGAATAGATCTCATTATGGAGAGGTGCAGTGCACAAGAACCGTAACTCTGCCGATCATATTTTTGGAGTTATTGCCCTTTGTTGATTTTCAAACTTGATTATTGTCCGGAGCATAACTCAAAAAGTATGTAAGGTAGAATCATAAAACTTTACAGGTGAATAGATCTCATTATGGAGAGGTGCAGTGCACAAGAACTGTAACTCTGCCGATCAAATTTTTTGAGTTATTGCCCTTTGTTGATTTTATAACTTGATTCTTGTCCGGACACAACTCAAAAAATATGTAAGGTAGAATCATGAAACTTTACAGGTGAATAGATCTCATTATGGAGAGGTGCAGTGCACAAGAACCGTAACTCTGCCGATCATATTTTTGGAGTTATTGCCCTTTGTTGATTTTCAAACTTGATTATTGTCCGGAGCATAACTCAAAAAGTATGTAAGGTAGAATCATAAAACTTTACAGGTGAATAGATCTCATTATGGAGAGGTGCAGTGCACAAGAACTGTAACTCTGCGGATCAAATTTTTTGAGTTATTGCCCTTTGTTGATTTTATAACTTGATTCTTGTCCGGAGCACAACTCAAAAAATATGTAAGGTAGAATCATGAAACTTTATAGGTGACTAGATTTTATTATGGAGAGGTGCAGTGCACAAGAACCGTAACTCTGCCAATCAAATTTTTTGAGTTATTGCCCTTTGTTGATTTTACACTTTATTCTTAATCTTGCCTATATCTCATGTCCTTTTACACATACAGCCTTGATATCTCACACATAGATACCTCCTATCAACACAGTTCACATTTAACCATGACCTTGGACCTTGTGACCTTGACCTTGGAGTTTGCCCTACTTTAAAAAAAAATTAAACCCGGCATATATCTCATGACCTTTTACAAAAACATCCTTGATATTTCACACATGGACACATCTTACCAAGACCTTTCACAATTGACCATGACCTTGGACTTTGTGACCTTGACCTTGGAGTTTGACCTACTTTTAAAAAACTTTAACCTGGCAGATATATCATGTCCTTTTACACATACAGCCTTGATATTTGACACATGGAAACCTCTGACCAAGACCTATCACATACACCTATGACCTTGGACCATGTGGCCTTGACCTGGAAGTTTGACCTACTTTTTAAAAAAAATAAACTGGGCCTATATCTCATGTGCTTTTACACATAAAGCCTTGATATTTCACACATGGACACATCCTACCAAGACCTTTCACATTTGACCATGACCTCAAACTTTGTGACCTTGACCTTGGACTTTGACCTACTTTAAAAAAAACTTTAATCTAGCCGATATATCATGTCCTTTTACACATACAGCCTTGATATTTGACACATTGACACCTACGACCAAGACCTTTCACATTCAGGGGTCAAAGTTTTCCGTACTGATACGGATTTCCGTATTTTGGACGGCTGCCGGGGCCGTTTTTCCAAATCGCGTAAATCCGTTGAGAAAAGTTGTGGGGGGGGGGGGGGTTTAACCCCCTCTTGTTGGTCTGAAGCTACATGTACACGGAGATCACATCTGTTATTTTCTGTTATTTGTTATCTAAACCGAGTCTTCTGAGAGATAGAGTCTAGCACATATTGTTTAACATAGAAAAAGAATTGAATAAAACTTCGAACGTTGCGTTTACCATTTGGGTGTTAGGACATAAATCAAGCAAAGGAGCGAGTCAACCCGAAAAGTATTCGTAACAATTTCGGATGATTCCGTGATGTTAACGATTCTGAGATAATGCTGAATGCATCCGACCAAGGGCGGATCTAGGGGTTGGGTCAGGGGGTCATGACCCCCCCTGGAATTGGCCGAAAATTGAATTTTTACTATATAACTTCTTATTAAATGCCATCATTTGGGCTTTGACCCCCCCTGGAAAAAAATCCTGGATCCGCCCTTGCCGACGATTACCAATGGGAAATTTCCGCCGCCGAAGATCGGTTTTTAAACGGAGTTTAATCTCGGGATCCCAGCACTTCAGTTAGTCCTGCGCATTTTGTCTGATTGTTGCACACTTTCATAGATATACGCTAAATTGCTTCATTATTGAGTCCAAAAATAAATAAATAAATAAATAAATAAACATGTGAAACATTATGAGCGTAAAATGTTTTCAGTTCTGTTCTTTATTTCCATGAAAAAAAAAACCCGAAGGACTCCCTTCCCTTGATTTTTAAAGTTATTTCTCCGTACATGGATCTCTTAATAGTTCTTCATATTTTCATATCTAAAATATTTTACCTTTTCGGATGGGAAGCAAATTCCAGCATGTTTTGATTCCTGTAGTTGTCGTTGGTCTCGAAAATGTGTTTCATAGCTGTGATAGATCTATTCATGTTGAATTTTCATTATTTTGTTCCTTGAGAAATTATCTAGACAATCGCCCCCGATCAGCCATAGATCTGCGTCTGTTGTAGTATTCTGTGTTTTTACCCTTCACGCAAGATCTAGATTTCATCACTTTTGCAAACAAACTCCAGAATAAATAATCTGTTTAAACAAGAGTTTAATCAAGAGTGACCGGTGTTTTGAGGGTAAATCAAATTCCTCCTACTACATGGCAACGTTTGTAAAGCATTGATTGGCTGTAGAAAAATGTCCCCGCCCAATTCTTCACTTTCAAATTGATTGACATGTTTGTCAGACGAATAGGCACGTGACACTGTCTGGACCATAAAACAATATGACGTCATGATGACGTAGCATAGATCTACTCAATTTGGGTTTGAATAGGGACATTAAACACACCGACAACACATGCCGTAGTGCAGAGTTATTTTTAACTTGCTTCAAAATGTTTTAACTTGGATTTTAATCGTTCTAAATTCGGATGATATACTCACTAAACAAGGTATCATTTTTCTTTGTCTCTTATGAAAACAATTTTGCGTTGTCGATTGCCGATACTAATTGGGAGATACATATTTTTTCAAATAAAAATTAGGAATGCATTTGCCTTTGAATTACTTCACGAGAACTGCCGATTCACGGCGACTGTCATTCACGGGTGGTAAACAGAGAAACTAGCTCCTAAAAGAGGTAGTTGCATAGAGCGAATATTTCACACATTTTCTAAAATTATTTCTTTTAAAGCAAGTTTTTGAGAAATCTGGCGATGCTGTAATATGAAGAGATGGTTGAAGTTTGTTGTGCACGAGAAAATACGGTATCAGTAGCAGGGTTTGAATACAATCGTTGAAAAACATTTCAAAATCGAAAGTAAAAACTTCTGAATTTTCGGTTTTGAAATGTTTTTCAACGATTGTGTTCAAACTCTGCTTACTAACACCGTATATTCTCGTGCATAACAAACTTTGACCATTTCTTCATATTACAGCATCGCCGGATTTTTCAATAACTCGTTGTAAAAGAAATAATTGTAGAAAAAATGTGTCCGTGACCTACCTTTGTTTACAGATTTTCGCTCTATGCAACTACCTCGGTAAAGGCCGGATATCACGAGGAAACAAAAAACCGTTGACTCTTTTTGGAGCTAGTTTCTCTGTTTACCACCCGTGTCATTGCTGCGACAAAAAATATCAAATATATCTGGTTACTTAGCGATATCGTAGCCACATACTTGATGATGGGTATCTAAACGCAGATCAAGATTCAAAAATATTTCTGATTGCATTATTGCAACTTACTTTCGGAAAAGTTTTTGATGTTGATCTGCTTTTTGGTTTCACAAACAAATACCAAGTAGATTAATATCTGTAGAAATTAATTCGTAAATAAAACGTTTCTGAAGATTCAACGACCCGACTAATTACGACCCTGTGACCTTATCAAAAGGCTTATAAAGGAAAATTAGCATTTTGAACATAGGCAGTCTTGTTCAGATTGACGATTTTCTGCTACCTTTTGGGATGAAATTAACTTATCACGGTGTATTTACGTTTGTTCATGGGAAAATGTAGTTCTGGAGGCACTATTTCGATTACGCAGCCTAGTTGTGTGATCGTCTTTTACAATAATTAATTACATTCAAATAGAACCAATCCTAGGTAGTTGCAATGATGTAACCAAAACCTTATAAAAATTATGTCTTTTAACCAATACCTATCATCAAGCTTGTGGCTACGATATCGCAGCTAAATCGCAGATAAGTCCTAGGTAGCGTGACCCTGAAATATGCGTTCATTATAATTTGAACATGGCTTGAAAAGTAGATTTATGCTGATTGAATACGGACCGAGTAAAAAACAATGTACAAAAGTACAAAGGGTTGGATTATAATTTGAATATCTTTTTAAAAGAACAAAGAACAGTCTTGAAATACTAGCAAAAGCTGTGAGTATAAAGTGCTCTGAATGCCTTCCTAAAGTGTTTGAAAACACTATTTTTCAAGAGCTCCCGGGGGCCTCCGGCACCCTGGACCCCTGGCCAGGGCGTTGCCCTGGACCCACCGGGGGCCCTGCGGCCCCCGGGCCCCCAGCTTGAGAGTTCAGTATTTCCAAAATTTCCAACTTTGACCCCTGCACATTTGACCATGACCTTGGACCTTGTGACCTTGACCTTGGTGTTTGACCTACTTTAATAATACATTAACCTGGCCTATATTTCATGTCATTTTACACATACAGCCTTGATATTTCACACATGGTCACTTCCAACCACGATATTTCACTTTTGACCATGACCTTAGACCTTGACCTTGGAGTTGACCTACTTTTAAAAACTTAAACTAGGCCTATATCTCATGTCCTGTTACCTATACAGTCTCAATATTTTACACATGGACACCTACTACCAAGTCCTTGCGCATTTGACCATGACCTTGGCATGTGTGACCTTGACCTTTGATTATTACATACTTTTAGAAATCTTTAACCTAGCCTTTATCTTATGTCTTATTACACCTACAGCCTTGATATTTCACACATAGACACCTCCTACCAAGACCTTTCACATTTGACCATGACCTTGAATATTGCAATTTTGACCTTGGAGTTTGACCTACTTTTAAAAAGACTGAAACCAGGCATATATATCATGTCCTTTTACACCTACAGCCTTGATATTTCACACATTGACATCTCCAACCAAGACCTTTCACATATGACCATGACCTTAACCTTGGCATTTGGCCTACTTTTAAAAACTTTAACCTGGTCTATGTTTCATTTTACTTTTACATGTACAGATTTGATATTTCACACAAAACCTTTCTACCAAGACCTTTCATATTTGACCATGACCTTGGACCTTGTTAACTTGACCTTGGACTTTGACCTACATCAAATATAGGCCCTTGAGGGGGCATATATGTTTTACAAACATCTCTTGTTAAATAAGGGTAAAATGCAATATTTTGTTTACTATAAATCTTAATTATGATAAAATAACATTTAGAGAAAATGCAATAAATCATATTAAGTGCCTATTAAGTTGGTGTAAATATGCAATTACTGGTTGAGAAAGTGAAGTGAAATTATTTCAACTTTTTCCCAAACAATTCTCTGTTTTGTTGTCAAATATCACTGGGAAAGTTACTCAATTGAAGTTGGCAAAACAGAGAATTGGTTACTGAAATGGTGTTTCAAATCCTGCAACTTCAATGTTGTGTTCTTCAATACCATGATGGACTTCAACTGAAGACTGGGCTTACTATTAGTCTATTACTTCTATAAAGGGGAGAAATACTTGTAACAAGAAAACATCGAGGGAAATAAGAGATTTGTTTATCTAGTAAAGGGTCATGAGTACTGCCCACTAGCCGACCAGATAGATATACATGAAGCAATAAGCCAGCTATTCAGCTGTAATATTGATTGATTTTTACCTGTCAACTAATGTAGGTACAACCCTTAATACCTGTACTCAGGAATTCCTCTCTTTGTCATTACAAAGAGTTGAATATGAAATGCAGCTCACAGATTTTTGCAACAGAATTTTTCAAATGGCCGTGTACCGGGTTCTGGAGTGATCTCCCTTGATAATTATCCTCCTTGAATTATTGGGTTGTTCCGCTTCCGGTAAGGGCTACAGATAAGAACGGGTATCGCTTTTTCAACATGCAAAATGTCTTGAGTTGTTCCTCAAACCCTATGCTGTAGGTACTCATTGTATCATCTCCTAAAGATGATTGAAATGCGTACCCATTATGTATGTTTAAGATTTGAAATAATAATTTTAGAATTAATTACCCTGCTTTATCAGCTGCTATATAGTTATAAATCCAAAATCATTATCCAATATCATTCATTGCTGATGATAGGCCTAATAATTCAAACTTTCCCAAACAAGACCTGGTTTTGACGACCTTGAATTTTGTTCGGAAAATTTCGAGAGAAAAGGAAAACTTGTTGACAATGTGCAATTTCTATCCCTCCTTTGATAGTTTTGCTACAATCTACACATTTTTGCCTTATTTCGTCACCCGAATCAGCCTTCATTTTTTTGAGTAGCCTAAAAGGCTGTCGTTTGGGAAAGGGTTAAACTTTCAATGATTTTTTTTATTTATTTATTTATTTATTTTTATTTTGTTTTAGCACGGGTTAGCAATCTTATTTTAACATTCTTTTATCAGTCTAAAGGGCGGTCGTTTGGGAAAGGGTTAAACTGTCAACAGGGTTTTATTTTTCTTTTTGTTTGTTTGGCATGGGTTGGCAAACTCAGTTTAACATACTTAAGCAAAGGTGTTTAATAAGTCGTAAAATTATGTAATTAAGGGTGCATGTTGGAATTTTGTCATGCCTATAAATTTATCATTCGGGTCTGTCAATCTTTTGTCTATTATGATAAGTCCCTTTAATATACAGTAACTTGCGATTTATCTTCGGAGATCAATTAAAGGAATTTGGCTAACTGATTGGTGTGATATACACAAGGTCCGTGGTAATTGACATTCCAATTACCTTTTGTCGATAGACAATTAATTGTTAATCCTTTTCCAAACAATAAAACTTAAGTTTGTCATACTAGGTCAGTAACTATGCCAAAGGAGAGGCGGAGATTTAAAAGCTTTTTGAGAGAAAACTATACATTCTTTTTTCTCAAAATGTACGAAAATATTTTGTATTAATTCATATTTAATAATTAAAAAGCGTTTTAGATGTGTAGTTATTTGGATTTTGAATTCATTTCACAGTAAGGAGACTTTTTCTCATATTGACCGCTTGTAAAGAGTGACTTGGATCAACAAATGCCAAAATTATTGTTGAATATTACAACACTTTTCACGTTTCAACGACACCCATGCAGAATCATCAATAAAGTGAAAATAATCCAACTAAAATGAAATATTGAAAATAGGCCTACATTGTTTCTACAACATGCAAAACTTAATGAAAACTTGCTCGAGCATTATATTCGGAAATAAAGGAAATTTGCGGCGAGCTGGGCAGTGTTTTTTTTATGGCTTTCAACAGGCCGATGTTTAACCTGGATTAAACATATCAATTGGATGAAATCAAAGCCGAAACTTATTCTGGTTTAATCAGTAGTAACTGAACAATCCGATGGTATACGACGATTCTGCTAAATATGCGTTTGTAAAGAAAATAATCGTATTTTGCGTGCGAAGTGATGAATTTTACTCTTTAGTGTATCTACAAAAATATACCGGAACTACCCAGTTGTTTTCAAGGGAGATAAATCCCATTAAATCAAGGGCAATATCAGGATAACTCTTGGATCTCGGTAGCGGTCCATTGATCAAATCTCAAATTGATCAAATAGATTAATGTTACAAAATTATGACCTATTAAGAATGACATTTATTTTGGAATTGTGGTTGTTTATCATATCCATTGTCAAATTATGTTGGAAAAAGTAGAAAGCCCTGTTGACTATGAGCACAAAATAAATTCCATTCTTGTACATTTTGTATTCAGATGATTCTATTTTGTCATTTCAGATTATATATTTAAAAAAGACTCCTGAAGAAGCCTACAGACCACTAGTTGCAGGTTCAAATCCCCCATTTCTTCCATTTAGGTGAGTTATATTTGCTTAGGCCTGTCCCAATCATGATGATGCTTTTGATGCCACAACATAAAATAAAGGGTTTGGAAAACATTGTGGAAAATAAAGAAATTGCTTGTGGCAAGCAATTTCTTCATTTCCCACAGTTTTTTGCCTAGAAAGACCGAAAAATCTAAAATATTGTGTGCTTGAAGTTGTCATCCATAAAACGTTCGATTTTGGGCCAGTCTGAAAATTTTGTTGTTTGGTAATGGTTTAAGCCTTAAAGCAGATGGCAAAATTTGGACCTGTCCAAATTCAAAGATGTTGCAGACAACAACTGCAGTTGAATGAAATTTTACAGTTTTTGGTCTTTCAGGGTAGTTTCTGACAAAAATGTTGCCCATCAATGGTTTTTTATCGTACACCTATGTGGGGGAGCAGCTGGAGGCTTGGTTAGGGTGTTGTGGTAGTACTGGTGAGAGAAACACCAGGAATGGTTAGGTGCTCCAGCCTCCGCAATATGACCATAACAGTTGAAAACAGCATAAAACCCCAATAAATTCAAACTCTTTCAGGGTAGAAACATTGTGGGAATGATGGCTTTTGGCAAATCTATTGTATGTTAACTTTCTATACTGTTGTGTGTAAGCCCAAGAATATCATTAGAAGTTACAATTTTATCTATCTTTCAACACAATCTTTTCCAAAACCATCTTAGCGACAGAGAACTCATTAATGTATAAAAATTGTCGTGGTCTTTATTTAGGTCATCTATATTACCGTACCTATATTTGGGTATGACCTTATTATTACAATTTTGTCCAGGTATTTTACCCATTCACGCATAATGACACTTTTGAAACCCCTCCAGATAACGGCTCTGGAAAAGATGGTGGAAAATGAAGAAATTGCTTGTGACATGCAATTTCTTCATTTTCCATAATCTTTTCTACCCAGACAAAATAATGTAGAAATCCAATCACTTAAAATTGGCATTTGAAACATCTGAGATTTTGGATAAGTCTTGAATTTTGCTGACTAGTAATGGGTCAAATTCGGTCAGTGTATGTTAAATTATTCATGAATTAATGTTGTTGGTTTTTGGCCATAAGAAAAAAGCACCTCATATTTTTGTCTTCAATACTATGCACCTGTCTGAATATCGGTTAAGCCTTTCCCAAACAAGACATTATAAATTTAAATCTACCCTATCGAAAAGGTGTGAGAGAAACTTTGAACATAATCAGCATTTTCTCCTTTTGCCTAAATATTTTCTGTGGTCTGTTGTATAAAGTTCTTTCGTTATATTAACATCCATTTCATTGTGTGCAGCAGCTTTCACTTTTGAACTGTAGTTTAGGAAAATTTTAAGCTGTCCTATGTCTCAATTTAAGCTCCGGCATATTTCAATTCTGCCTAAGTATTTAATTTCGTCTGAATGTTTAATTATTTATACAATGTGTTTGTTTTACAATGTGTTTGTTTATGGGACATGAGAAAAAACACCCTGTACAGTTGTCGCCACATCGTATGGCACATGTTTATGTTTTCTTTAACATTCAATTACATTTGAACAAAACATAAACATTGTGCCATACGATGTGGCGACAACTATAGGTGTGTTGTAGGGTTTGTTGTATTTTCATGACCTTGCACACAGCTGGAGATAAAATATTTCAAAACCAAATTAATGATGTAGGTACTTAATAAAATGGCATTTAAGATGATTTATCAATGACAAAATCATCCTGAAATATCTGGATGGCTTGGCATATAGTGTAGACCGGCCAGCAGAAATTTGTCTTAATTTATTATGACAAATTAAATTAGAATCCACAATGGTTTGAATTTAACATGAAAAATACTTTTCCTCTAATACATGTAGCTCTACCTTCAATGAGAGATTCAGAGACAATGCTGTCCACAATTACGGTATGTCTGCTTTTAATTCTGCCAGCCCAGGCATTGCTTTCTGAATTAAAAAAAAAAGAAAAGAAAAAAATGATAATGACAAAGGTCTGAAAATCTATTGGCCCGAGTCTTCTATGTTTCTTGTACAAAGCCAGAGCTCAGTTGAAGACTTAAGTGCACACAATTTTCAATAGTTTTGCCTTGACCAGTAGGTATACAAATGGTAATATATGAGGCTGTAATGCCAGTAATTTAGTTGCAAATGTAACAATAATTCCCTAAAGGTCATGATATGGTCAGTCTCACACTATTGTGATGCTTTCTGTAATTGTCAAATCATATTGTGTACTTTCTCTATTGTTATTGTAACCCTTATCAGGGTCCAAAAAAATCCAGATTTTGCATTCTTGCTGCAGCACAAATGACTTAGAAAAACCACCCATCCTTGTCTGCACTTGTCCTACAAAGACGATAACCTATATGAGGCTAATCCTGAGGCTGTCCATTCCAATCTTAATGCTTTTCTAAATTAAAAAGAGCATCGAGTTTATGAAAGAAAATTAATAGGTAAAATGGTGTAATGCTGGTATAAAAGTCATATAAGTGATAAAACAAAAATGTTTTACTTTCGAATATATGATGCTAAATTAATTCCTATGCACTAAATGTAAATGAGCCAGGATCTGGAAAAACGTCCCTTATAACATTTGAGACAGCCAGGTTTTAAGATCAGGCCGTGCCTAGATGCAGTGTAGCCAGCATTCATGTTATTCTCAAATGGTTGCTACAGACCATGTAGAAGCTATTTTAGAACATCATGGTTCCTGGTCAGAGTGTGTGTATACGCAGGCTGATCTGGAACCATTTTGTTCTCAAATGCTATAAGGGACGTTTTTCCAGATCCTGGCTCAAATTTAATTTCAATGTTGAACTGAAGTTGTGTATGTGCAGTGGTGCACAGTATTTTTGCTATCAAAATGGCTCACAGCAGGTGTTGAATAATGTACAAAAACAGAAATTACTGACTAAAAGTGGGAAATATGCTGGCATTGAATAGCATTTTACAATAGCAATGAGGTGTTGAACAAAAGTTAGAGAAATAGAATAATTTTTGGTCACTTTCATTTGGTCTTTTCATTCTGAGAAATAACGTTCATCTGTGTTTTTGGAAGGGTAAAGACAAATATCTGCTAAACCTCTCAGTACAGAAGAGTCAGTAAAAAGTAATACATGTAATAGGTTTAGTGCAGTAATTACCGTTTATTACCTGTCTGAAGTGGTTGCATGTGTTGGTCTATCATTTATAGGTGCATGTACATGCAATTTTATATTGGTATAGTCCCTTTTTACATTCTATAGCCTATCATTATACCCCCGCAAACGAAGTTTGGAGGGGGTATACTGGAATCAACCTGTCGGTCCAGTGGTTGGATGGTTGGATGGTTGGATGGTTGGATGGTTTGTTGGTCTGTCTCCAAAACTTTGTCCGGACAACTCCTCCTACACTTGTGGACCGATTTTGTTCATACTTGGCACAAATGTTCATTGTGACCTGTAGATGTGCAAGACGCAAATTTCAGGGAAATCGGACCAATACTTTTTGAGTTATGGCCCCTGATTTGACCCAAAAATGCTTGTCCGGACAACTCCTCCTACAGTTACCGTCCGATTTGCTTCATACTTGGCACAGGTGTGCATTAGGACCTGTAGATGTGCAAGACGCAAATTTCACGAAAATCCGACCGTTACTTTCTGAGTTATGGCCCCTGATTTGACCAAAAAATGCTTGTCCGGACAACTCCTCCTACAGTTACTGTCCGATTTAGTTCATACTTGGCACAAATGTTTATTGTGACCTGTAGATGTGCAAGACGCAAATTTCAGAGAAATCGGACCAATACTTTTTGAGTTATGGCCCCTGATTTGACCCAAAAATGCTTGTCCGGACAACTCCTCCTACAGTTACTGTCCGATTTGCTTCATACTTGGCACAGGTGTGCATTAGGACCTGTAGATGTGCAAGACGCAAATTTCACGAAAATCCGACCGTTACTTTCTGAGTTATGGCCCCTGATTTGACCAAAAAATGCTTGTCCGGACAACTCCTCCTACAGTTACTGTCCGATTTAGTTCATACTTGGCACAAATGTTTATTGTGACCTGTACATGTGCAAGACGCAAATTTCACGGAAATCGGACCAATACTTTTTGAGTTATGGCCCCTGATTTGACCCAAAAATGCTTGTCCGGACAACTCCTCCTACAGTTACTGTCCGATTTGCTTCATACTTGGCACAGGTGTGCATTAGGACCTGTAGATGTGCAAGACGCAAATTTCACGAAAATCCGACCGTTACTTTCTGAGTTATGGCCCCTGAATTGACCAAAAAATGCTTGTCCGGACAACTCCTCCTACAGTTACTGTCCGATTTGCTTCATACTTGGCACAGGTGTGCATTAGGACCTGTAGATGTGCAAGACGCAAATTTCACAGAAATCCGACCAATACTTTTTGAGTTATGGCCCCTGATTTGACCCAAAAATGCTTGTCCGGACAACTCCTCCTACAGTTACCGTCCGATTTGCTTCATACTTGGCACAGGTGTGCATTAGGACCTGTAGATGTGCAAGACGCAAATTTCACGAAAATCCGACCGTTACTTTCTGAGTTATGGCCCCTGATTTGACCAAAAAATGCTTGTCCGGACAACTCCTCCTACAGTTACTGTCCGATTTAGTTCATACTTGGCACAAATGTTTATTGTGACCTGTACATGTGCAAGACGCAAATTTCATGGAAATCGGACTATTACTTTTTGAGTTATGGCCCCTGATTTGACCCAAAAATGCTTGTCCGGACAACTCCTCCTACAGTTACTGTCCGATTTGCTTCATACTTGGCACAGGTGTGCATTAGGACCTGTAGATGTGCAAGACGCAAATTTCAAGAAAATCTGACCGTTACTTTCTGAGTTATGGCCCCTGAATTGACCAAAAAATGCTTGTCCGGACAACTCCTCCTACAGTTACTGTCCGATTTGCTTCATACTTGGCACAGGTGTGCATTAGGACCTGTAGATGTGCAAGACACAAATTTCACGAAAATCAGACCGAAACTTTTTGAGTTATGGCCCCTGATTTGACCAAAAAATGCTTGTCCGGATAACCCCTCCTACACTTGTGGACCGATTTAGTTCATACTTGGCACAAAGTTTCATTGTGACCTGTAGATGTGCAAGATGCAAATTTCTCAGAAATCGGACCAATACTTTTTGAGTTATGGCCCCTGATTTGACCCAAAAATGCTTGTCTGGCCAACTCCTCCTGCAGTTTCTGTCCGATTTGCTTCATACTTGGCACAGGTGTGCTTTAGGACCTGTAGATGTGCAAGACACAAATTTTACGAAAATCGGACTGGTACTTTCTGAGTTATGGCCCCTGATTTGACTAAAAAATGCTTATCCGGATAACTCCTCCTACACTTGTGGACCGATTTAGTTCATACTTGGCACAAGTGTTCATTGTCACCTGTAGATGTGCAAGACGCAAATTTCACGAAAATCGGACTGATACTTTCTGAGTTATGGCCCCTGATTTGACTAAAAAATGCTTGTCCGGACAACTCCTCCTACAGTTACTGTCTGATTTGCTTCATACTTGGCACATGCGTGTATTAGGACCTATACATGTGCAAGACGCACATTTCATGAAAATCGGACTATTACTTTTTGAGTTATGGCCCTTGATTGACACAAAAATGATTGTCCGGATAACTCCTCCTACTTTTACTGTCCGATTTGCTTCATACTTCGCATAGGTGTGCATTAGGACCTGTACATGTGCCTGACGCAAATTTCACGAAAATCTGACCAATACTTTCTCAGTTATGGCCCTTGATTTTACCAAAAAATGCTTGTCCGGACAACTCCTCCTTTAGTTACTTTCCGATTTACTTCATACTTGGCACAGGTGTGCATTAACTTCTGTAGATGTGCAAGACGCACATTTCACGAAAATCAGACCGACAATTTCTGAGTTATGGCCCCTGATTTGACAAAAATGCTTGTCCGGACGATTCCTCCTACAGTTACTGTCCGATTTGCTTCATGCTTGGCACAGGTATGCATTAGGACCTGTATATATGCAAGATGCAAAATTCACGGAAATCAGAACGATACTTTCTGAGTTATGGCCCCTGATTGGACCAAATTTCAAGAAAATCTGATTGACAATTTCTGAGTATGGCTCCTTATTCAACAAAAACGCTTGTCCGAAAAAAGGTGGTGGCGGGGGTATTTTTATCACCTTCAGTGATAGATTTCTAGTTTAGTCTGCTTTAGTCTCAGAATTTGACCGAGAAGAGTAAAAATAACTATCTACAAAAACCGCTCAGTATAGAGAAGTCAGTAAACTGTAATAATAGGTTTAGTGCAGTAATTAGTGGTAATTACATGTCTGAAGTGGTTGCATGTGTTGGTCTATCATTTATAGGTGCATGTACATGCTGCTTTACATTGATACTAGGATAAGGCAGTCATATTAATGCCTTATGTATTCTACATAATAAAAAAAGACTTCTTAGTATGACATTGTAACATTTGTGTGAATTTTCCAGAATTTTGATTTTGTTCACCTGGAAGAACATTGGTCTATTTCCAGAAATGTTTCCCGCATGCATGCATATATAGGTAGCCCTGTCGCAAACAAGACCTAGTTTTGATGTCCGTAACAGAAAAGGCCTGAGGAAACATTGAGACCAAAAAAGAAAATGCTGGTTTCCTCCTTTTGCCTCAATATTTTCAGGACTATATCATATACAAATCTAATCTGTATCAACACCTGTTTTATTGTCTGCTACAGCATTCGATATAGACCACCCTAAAATTTCGCTGTTTGGGAAAGGTTTAATTGGTTACCTTAAGGCGCATTCCCATTGCCGACCAAATCAACTCGATCAAGCTCGATCAAGCGATCGAGTACTGATCAAGCTTGGTCTGCAAGAATGATCGGGAGGATCGAGCGTGGTCGGCAAAAATGGTCGGGAATTAATCTACAAGAGATAAAGAAGTCATGTAAATAAATTTGATCGGGTTTGATCGGGGAATTTAGGCGATCAAGTTGATCGAGTTTATTTGGTTGGCAATGGGAACGCGGCTTTACATGAATCACCTGTTTACATGTATTATATTTGTTGTCGTTTCAGAGATGCCTCATTTGGTGCATGTACATATAACCTTACATTGTTAGACTGTTTACATGAACCAGCTGTTTACATGTATTATATTTGTTGTCGTTTCAGAGATGCCTCATTTGGTGCATGTACATATAACCTTACATTGTTAGACTGTTAACATGAACCACCTGTTTACATAGTTAGACTGTTTACATGAACCACCTGTTTACATAGTTAGACTGTTTACATGAACCAACTCTCTACATTGTTAGACTGTTTACATGAACCAGCTCTCTACATAGTTAGACTGTTTACATGAACCAGCTCTCTACATTGTTAGACTGTTTACATGAACCACCTGTTCACATGATATTATGTTTGTTGTCATTTCAGAGATGCCTCATTTGGTGCATGTACATATAACCTTACATTGTTAGAGTGTTTACATGAGCCAGCTGTTTACATTGTTAGACTGTTTACATGAACCACCTGTTTACATAGTTAGACTGTTTACATGAACCACCTGTTTACATTGTTAGACTGTTTACATGAACCACCTGTTCACATGATATTATGTTTGTTGTCATTTCAGAGATGCCTCATTTGGTGCATGTACATATAACCTTACATTGTTAGACTGTTTACATGGCTTGAATAAGGTAAGTTTGCAATTTGAGACAATTCTAGTAAGCCAAAGTCTGATTACACAAGTGATCATAATTGTTATCCTAAACTCTAGTATGGTTTTGGTGCTTGTTTGAATCACCTACATGAAATGATTCTTATTATTACCCACATTTATGATAGAGTTTGATAATTAATAATGATTATTGCAGAATCTCTTTTTAGCTCGCCCGGGACGATAGTCTCGGAAGAGCTATTGTCATACCCCCGGATGTCGGCGTCGGCGTCAGCGTCCGCAAAAACTTTAACCTGGCCCATATCTCATGCCCTGTTAGAGATACAGCCTTCATATTTCACCTGTGGGTACCTCTAACCAAGACCTTTAATTTGAGACCATGACCTTTGACCTAGTGACCTTGACCTTTGAGTTTGACCCACTTTTTGACCCTTTTAAAAAAACTTTAACCTGGCCTATATCTCATGCCATATTACACCTACAGCCTTCATATCTCACATGTGGATACCTCTCACCAAGACCTTTCATTTGAGACCATGACCTTTGACCTTGTGACCTTGACCTTGGAGTTTGACCTACTTTTAAAAACTTTAACCTGGCCTAAAAAAACTTTAACCTGGCCTATATCTTATGCCCTATTGCACATACAGCCTTGATATTTCACATATGGACACCTCCCACCAACACCATTCACATTTGACCATGACCTTTGACCTCATGACCTTGACCTTTGAGTTTGACCTACTTTTAAAAAACTTTAATCTGGCCTATATCTCATGTCTTTTTACACCTACAGCCTTGATATTTCACATATGGACACCTCCTACCAACACCATTCACATTTGACCATGACCTTGGACCTTGTGACCTTGACATTGGAGTTTGACCTACTTTTAAAAGACTTTAACCTTGCCCATAGCTCATGTCCTTTTACACCTACAGCCTTCATATTTCACATATGGACACCTCCCACCAAGCCCTTTCATATTTGACCATGACCTTGGACCTGGTGACCATGACCTTGAAGTTTGACCTACTTTTAAAAAACTTTAACCTGGCCTTTATCTCATGTCCTTTTACACCTAGAGCCTTGATATTTCACACAATGACACCTCCTACCAACACTTTTCACATTTGACCATGACCTTGGACCTGGTGACCTTGACCTTGGACTTTGACCTACTTTTAAAAAACTTTCACCTGGCCTATATCTCATGTCCTTTTGCACCTACAGCCTTGATATTTCACACATGGACACCTACCAACACGGTTCACATTTGACGGTGACCTTGTACCTTGACCTTGGAGTTTGACCTACTTTCAAAAAACTTTAACTTGGCCTATAACTCATGTCCTTTTACACCTACAGCCTTGATATTTCACACAGGGACACCTCATTCCAACACAGTTCACTTTTGACCATGACCTGTGACCTTGACCATGGAGCTTGACCTACTTTTACAAAATTTCATTTTGGGCCACGACCTTTTTACCTTGACCTAGGAAATGACTTTTCTTTGTGACAAGCTCTCGTTTGGGCGAGCTTTATTGTCCGCGGACAATTCTTGTTGTAATTCCATTTAGTTCTAAATGAATAAGGTTATGCTAAAAAAATCAGCGATATTTACAATGCTTTTCAGTATGAGAAGTTTTGGCCTCGATCTTGACAAGGAATAGTGCAAAAGTGATGTTTAAACAAAGAAATCTATAATTATGTATATGTAAAAGCAAGGGCAATATTGTTTGAAATCAATCAATCTGTATTGTTCAGATATATAGGCTTTGCTTTTCATGATTAGCTCACCTGAGCACGAAGTGATCGGTCTGTTGTCCGGCGTCTGTCTATCTGTCTATCTGTCTATCTGTCCATCTGTCTATCTGTCTATTCTGTCTGTATGTCAACTTTTCACAAAAAAATCTTCTCCTCCTAAAGTACTTGACAGAATTCATTAATATTTCACACATATGATCTATGGGTCATGCTTTTTCAAAATACTTCAAAGAATTTGAATCGGGGCCATAATGGGGTCAAAAAGTAGGTCACTAGGTCAAATCTTCTTTCTGCTCTAGGGGCCACATTTATTGCTCAATCGTTGTGAGAACTTATCAGAATATTTGTCTTGATGATATTTAGGTCATGATAAAAAATAGGTCAAGCCAGGTCAAAAACTAGGTCACTAGGTCAAATATTGTAAAATCCATCTTTTTACTCTGGAAGTGCCAATTTTGGTCCAAACTTTGTAGAAATTGTCATGAATGTTTATTTTGATGATATCAAGGTCAAGTCAAGAAGTCGGTCATGCTACGTCATTAATTAGGTCAAGAGGTCAAATCTTACAAAATCCTTTCTTTTGCTCTGGAAGTGCCAATTCTTGTCCAAACTTTGTCAAAATTGTCCTCAATGTTTATCTCGATTATATCTATGAAATGATGAAAAGTGGGTCATACAAGGTCAAGAACTAGGTCACAAGGTCAAATCTTTTAAAATCCTTCATTTTGTTCTGGACATGCCAGTTTTGGTCCAAACTTTCTCAAAATTGTCCTGAATGTTTATCTTGATGATATTTAGGTCATGTCAAGAAGTGGATCATGCCAGGTCATAAACTAGGTCATTGGGCCAAATCTTGTAAAATCCTCCCTTTTGCTCTGGAAGTGCCAATTTTGGTCCAAACTTTGTCAAAATTGTCCTAAATCTTTATCTTGATGATATCTTGGTCATGATCAAAGGTGGGTCATGCAAGGTCAAAAACTAGGTCACAAGGTATAATATTACAGAATCCTTCCTTTTGCTCTAGATATGCCAATTTAGTCCCAAAAACTCTGTCAAAACTATCCTAAATACTTATCTCTATATCTAGCTTATGTACAAAGTGTGGGGTCATGTAAGGTCAAAAACTAGGTCATTGGGTCAAATCGTGGTTTTGATTTTAGAACGGAAATATATACTTAAACATTGTGAGAATTGTTCCTAATGTTTATCTTGAAGAAATCTTGGTCATTTTAAAAGTGGGTCATGTGAGGTCAGAAACTAGGTCAATAGGTCAAATATTGTTTTTCCTGTAAGAACCAAAATATTTATGCAATCATTGTGAAAATTCAGAATGTTTATCATGGTGATATCTTGGTGATATGAATAGCAGGTCATTCGAGGTTAAAAACTAGGTCACTAGGTCAAATTTTGTTTTTGCCCTGAGAACCAAAATATTTACTTTATCATTGCGAAAATTGTTCAGAATGTTTATCTTGATGATATCTTGGTAATGTGAAAAGTGGGTCATGCGAGGTCAAAAACTAGGTCACTAGGTCAAATCTTGTTTTTTGCTCTAGGAACCAAAATATTTACTTTATCGTTGTGAAAATTGTTCAGAATATTTATCTTGATGATATCTGGGTCATTTTGAAAGTGGGCCATGTGAGGTCAGAACCTAGGTCAATAGGTCAAATCTTGTTTTTCCTGTAAGAACCAAAATATTTATGCAATCATTGTGAAAGTTCAGAATGTTTATCATGATGATATCTTGGTGATATGAATAGCAGGTCATTCGAGGTTAAAAACTAGGTCACTAGGTCAAATTTTGTTTTTGCCCTGAGAACCAAAATATTTACTTTATCATTGCGAAAATTGTTCAGAATGGTTATCTTGATGATATCTTGGTGATGTGAAAAGTGGGTCATGGGAGGTCAAAAACTAGGTCACTAGGTCAAATCTTGTTTTTTGCTCTAGGAACCAAAATATTTACTTTATCGTTGTGAAAATTGTTCAGAATATTTATCTTGATGATATCTGGGTCATTTTGAAAGTGGGCCACCTGACGTCAGAACCTAGGTCAATAGCTCAAATATTGTTTTTCCTGTAAGAACCAAAATATTTATGCAATCATTGTGAAAGTTCAGAATGTTTATCATGATGATATCTTGGTGATATGAATAGCAGGTCATTCGAGGTTAAAAACTAGGTCACTAGGTCAAATTTTGTTTTTGCCCTGAGAATAAAAATATTTACTTTATCATTGGGAAAATTGTTCAGAATGTTTATCTTGATTATATCTTGGTGATGTGAAAAGTGGGTCATGCGAGGTCTAAAACTAGGTCACTAGGTCAAATCTTGTTTTTGCTCTAGGAACCAAAATATTTACTTTATCGTTGCAAAAATTGTTGAGAATATTTATCTTGATGATATTTGGTCAATGTAAGAAGGGGGGCCATGTGAGGTCAAAAACTAGGTCACAGGGTCAAATCTTGTTTCTGCATTTAGAACCATAATGATATCTGAATCTTTGTGAAAATTGTTCAGAATGTTTATTTTGACAATATCTGGGGCATGTATAAAGTGGGCCATGGGAGGTCAAAATCTAGGTCAAATTTTGTTTTTGCTCTGAAAAATCAAAATATTTATTCATCATTGTGAAAATAGTTCAGAATTGCTTATCTTGATGATGAATGGGTCATGTAGAAAGTGGCTAATGTTAGGTCAAAAACTAGGTCAAAAGGTCAAATCTTGTTTTTGCTCGAAGAACCTAAATATTTACTCATCATTGTGAAAATTGTTCAGAATGTTAATCTTAATGATATCTAGGTCATGTAATTAGTGGGTCATGCGAGTTTGAAGATTGCAAGTTGTTTGTCTCAAAGTCCTCTCAGGTGAGCGATGCAGGGCCATCATGGCCCTCTTGTTAGATTTTAAAATTCAAAAGCAAACAACGTAGTTTTATCTCCGCTATAAAACACTTGAGCAAGGCAAGTAAAGGAATTAAATTCCCCACAATTGAACATTTCTGTGATTGAATTTCAACATTTAAGCAACACATTTTCTTTAAACATTGAAGCAAATGTTTTCTTCCATCCTTTAATAATTTCTGTAGAAACTTGCATCAGATCCCATTCCCTCATAATGGCGCTTTTAGATGCCTCACAAGATAAAGGCTTTGGAAATCATTGTGAAAAAGGAAGAAACTGCTTGTGATAAGCAATTTCTTCATTTACCACTGTTTCATAAAAAGACACAAAAAATGCTGAATTTTACTCGCTTGAAAATTGTAATTGAAATATATATCTTTTAATTTGACCAGTCTTTAACTTTGTCAATGTAATGTGTTAATGACATTTATAATTTAATTCTATTATTTCTTGGTTTATTTCAGGCCTTGGCAAATGGTTTTTTCAACTTTGACACATTTGATGTGGACGAATATGAGCATTATGAGGTGGGTACTCAATAAATATTACCCTTTCCCTTATGACTAAAAAAGAGAAGGTTTCAACTTAAAAGCTGTTACAGATGTTAAAATAAATGGTGAAAAAGACAGGATTTGTCTACAATATAACTGAGAAAGTATTGAGGCAAAAGGAGAAAATGCTGATTATCAGCATTTTCTTCCTTTGCCTCAATGCTTTTCTAAACAATTTTTATTAGGGAGGTCAGAGACAGTCCTTGATTGGGAAAGGGTTAAGGCAGAAAAGTTCATTATACTCCCAAAAATTTAATATCAGGAATTATAGGAGTCCACATGTTGGACAGGCTGTTTGTATTTGTTGGTCAGTAGCCTTTTTTGCCCATTTTGTTTCTTAGTATTTTTTGCCGATTTTTCCGAGAAATAGGAAGAACTTGCGATAAAGATTATTTATTGAAGAAAATCCCCCACAAGACCTGACTTGGAGTTACTCTAGAGGATTATATGAAATGAAGAATTCTAATTTGAACTTGTGCAGTCAGTATAAGGATAGGTTAATCCTTCTAACACTTTATAGACCCTAGATTGTGGACAAGAAACGATTGGGAAATATTTCCTAATTTTTGCTTCTTTGGAGGAACAATTTAATGTTGTTTATCATTTTGAATTTTCATTACATATTAATGATATCAGTCAAAAAGTGTGATAATTCTGATTAAGACAATCTAGGGTTATACCTTGTCTGAACCCATGTCTAACCAAACAGTTTAGAGCATGATCAGACTCCACATAATTATTATGTGCAATCGCATGTGCAGGCTGGTCTCATTCTGTGACAACTGCCTAAGATGCTAGAATATCTTGGGATAGATGACAAGAACAGAGAATCTATGATAGAGACTTGAATAATACTACCTATAAAAGTCAGAAAGCATGGCCTGAGCCCTAATAAATGGGCAGGCCTAATCCACTATATACATAAATGTGACTATACATTGACACCTGAAAATTGGCCCTCCTCCAATGAACACTTTGTACTTCGAATGTTAAACTAGTGAAATGGTAAAATTAACCAAGCCTCAGTTTTGACATCCCTAGGAAATTCTTGGGAAAGCATTGAGACAAATGAAGAAAAAGCTATTTGGTGTTAATGACAGTTTTGCATGTAAATATGAAATTACATTTCTCTGCAATATTCCAACACTTCTGATCAGCACTGTTGAATTACATGGTCTGCGAAGCAGAACAATTACATTCTCTCAATTTATTTAAGTACATAGAAAATGAATTAATCATACATAATTGAAACAGCTAATGAACCATTTAGATCCAAATTTTATATTTGACCTAATATGACGAGAAATATTTTGGGAGGGGTTATGGGATATTTATTCAGCAAAGGGTAATAGGAAATAGATTAGATTATGTTATAAAAGTTTAACAATAGAACTTGAGACAAGATAGCTATATAAATAGAAAATAAACATCAAATGGATTATATATGTTACAATAGACATGTTTTGATAGAAAATTATAGTCAAAATCTTAAACCCTTTATAGGAAACAGAGTAGTCTACCTACCAATTCCGAAAAAGTGGCTAGAAAACATTTTCGTAGGCATTTTTTGAACATGGAGTTTTGATGTATTATTTGCAAAGTATAAGGCTTGCCTGATTTGTTTAGACCGGTAGTCGCCTCCAGTCGGCCGTATTAAGGTCACAAAACTAGGTCAAAGGTCATTGGGTGCAAAATTCACCTAAGCCCGCTTTAAATGTGTATAACTCTGTCAATTTTATGTCTAAATGCATGAAAATGGTTTTAAATGAAAGCCCAATAACTTGTCTTGCATATAAAATATAGTTAGTGGTACTTTTCTCATCTGCACATTCATTAATATTTGGCGAAATGTGAAAAAAGGCCAAAAATGTGCAAAATATGAACGTTGTGTAAATGGAAATCATGCTCCATATGAAATATTATTGCACTTTCAATTACACAAATGCGCTGAAAAATTTCTACAAACCCTAAGCAAAAATTTAAGATCACATTTGGTAGTATAAAGTCCCTATTTCTAAATGAAGGTACAGCTAAAAATCAGCTGGGGTCAATATATGTAGCGATTGTTGCTTTTATACGGTGTACATTTCATTTCAACAGTATTGACGGAACTTCAATGATATCATTTCTTTTGTCTGGATATTGACTCTAAATAGATCATATTAATATATAATTGCGAAAATAACATTTAAAACAATGCCTTTCACGTTGTAAATGTTAGAAAAAGTGTGTAAGAGTTACCCCACCCACTCAGATAACATAGGAAATTGGTTCAATTCACTTTGGCGCTCAAAACATTTCAAGTAATGTAACGAATAAACATTAACAATCTAGAACAACTTGTTTATAGTATTAAAAAGGAAAAAAAACTCTAGTTTGGAAATGGTTGACATGATTACACCAAGCACACGTAGGCCTATATACAAGTTTAGACTCACTTCGTCTCGCCACCTATAAATTCTGATGGGTCACTGTACACTAATAAGCCTCAGATTGGAAAGACTGGAGGCAAACATACATTTCATTAGGCACAGAAAAGCTTATTCAATAAATAAGAAATGATTTCCATGGTAATTTTTTAAGTGTAGGCTCGTAGGATCAGGGCGGGGCTAGGATGTGGGCTGAGCCCCCCCCCCCCCCCCCCAAAAAAAAAAAGTTGGCCGAATATGTCGAATTTTCCTTATTTTACACTGAATTTTTGGTAAAAATCCAATTCAGCCCCCCAAATATTCAGACACCGGGGCTTCAGCCTCTCCAATATAAAATGGCTTCCTATCGGCATGACGTGTACATGCAGAAGTAGCAAAAATTGCATTTTCTATTCATAGAAAATCAACTTTTGGTCAAACTAAACATAAATTACTTTTTTCATAGGAACTGAAAAAGGAAGCCAATTTTGTCAACGTGATATGCGATTAACTGCTTGTATCTTCATATTAGTTTGCTTAATATCAGTGCGCGTATATAGATCTAAAGAACGAAGTGGGGGCAAACACCAAAATTCCAAAATGTACAAGTGAAATCCGAACAATATTTTAGGCAGGTTCAATGAAAAGCAGTAGAAAAATGATATATCATATGAATTCAGTACTGCTAATGATACATTAAAGCAACATCCGGCATCCAGTTCTTTATAACATTGTGCTAGCTTGAAACAGTGGAACCGGTGCACAAAGGAGAAAAATATAGAAACTGAGGGATTTTTTCAATAAGCGGTATTTTACAAATTTCGTTTGCCGAGTAAAAATTTAGATTCAAAACAGCTTTAAAGTAGGTTGACACAGGACAATTCTTGTACTAGTAAGTCCCACAGTTCAATGACCTGGTTAAATAAGGTTCTATTGGCTAGAACCTTCGTTCAAACATCCTTCAAACATCCTTCCATAGGCCTACACATTTCACAAGCGGAAAAAGTTTTAAGGACAAGCCAGACGACCGTCCTTTCATGATCCATCCGACAGCTGTATCCATGATTAGCCAATCTTTTAAAAGCAATATAGTCTGTTTCTATGGACAATTGACGGAAAGTACGTTGTCAGCAACCATTGGAATTACATGTATTTGCGTAAAAAAGGTCGAGAATGTGTTTAGTTGACATTCATAAATGTTATGGCCCATAATCAGTGAAAGACAATATGATCAATCTTAGTAAGAACTAAACGGAACTTTCAGTATGTTAAACAAAGCGAATTGAAACTATTCCGTCTACGCAGGTTAAAGTGCAAAAATTCAAACTATCAGATATTAAAACACGAAATTAGGGTCATTTATGATTTTTTTATGTTTGTAGGGCTTTGTGTTTTGAGGTGTCAATATTTGGACTTGGTTGGAATTCTTCTCTTAAACACAAGGGGATATCAAAAAGTTTTGAGCCTAGGGTATTTATTCCATTCAGATAGTATAATGCTTTACACCGTTATTCACGAGTATAAATATTTCAAATGCAGATTGATTGTTGGATATTCTTGCTAGATGTAAGGATACAGCCACAAATGGACAAGATTGAAAAGAGGGTTGCGACGATGTGTCTAGCCCTGGAGGCTAAACCTGTCAAATGTGAAGAGCAATTGCCCGTAGTTTATGGCGAGTACTCTCCTTTTTGAAACCATCAAACTCTAGGTGAAGACATCCAAAGATACGGGGGAGTCAGGAAGATGAAAATTGATTAAATGACTGCTACTGTGCAGGACCGGTTAGGGTACCAAGACGTTGACTTCTATAGATCAAGTATCAACGATTGGCAAAATAGATGGAGAAATAGTATAGTATGGAGTTCGAAGGAGTCTAAGTGGAAAAACAAAAAAAATTAAAACGAATATCTGGTTCTGTCTTAACGAGGCTCAAAGCGTTTTGATCTCCTCTTAACACACAATGGCAGAATCATGTTATATACTGTGGGTTACAGTGCAGACACTTTAATGTGTTGTCATTCTGTAAAAGTTGTTGATAACATTGTTTGAATATGTCTATAACACTATAAATGTGACACTATACATTGTATATCATAAAAACGAGAAAGTAGGAACGATTTTTACCGGACCACCCGTTCTCGTAGTGTGACGAAATTGTTTCTTCAACTAAGTTTGATTCGCTAAACATGAGCACAGACTAGTCAATTTACAGATTGAAACAGATTAGGCAGTCTATGTACTGGAAGAACTTTGTGTGAAGCCTGGGTGTAGTCGTCGGTATACAATGTGGTGAACATGATTTAAAGATATCAATGTATGTTAAATTGTGGTACAGGTACCTGTGAACAGGAATAAAGAAACAGCAAGACATTGTTACACTAGAAACCAGGCCAAGTTGCGTGATGCACATCATTATCTCGGGAGAATATCCAGAGTCCATTTCAAAGGTTTAAGAGATCATGAAACAAAATTGCATACGATTCTATGTTTTTTTAATCGTACTCCAACCCTTTCAAAAAAGAGGTCTCGCTAAAAGCGTTGTCAAATCTGGTAGATGATTAAGGTATTCCACCCGTTATTAGATACAAACACTTTGTGTATTTTACCTCCATCTTCGGCGTGTCCCGTTACCATGCAATTTGACAAAGGTATCTGGATTTTAAAAATCTTGATATCCTTGTCAATCACCGTTGCCACTGATGACGCCGAAGATGCACGATATATTTCACATCTATTGACGGATGAAAATTACCACAATAGTTATTCGACGTAAATAGTTATCCAAATATAGCTGATATGATCAAGCCTTCATCATTTAGACCTTCTGAAACAATACCTGTTGTCGAGTCTAGCTGTTGTGGGAATGGAAGAACACGCCCAATTATCAAGTTCTTTCCAATAGGTGCATTACCAGAAATATTTGTAATTAATTCTCTGCTTCTACCAATAAGTCCAGGGGTTTTGTGTATTTAAACTTCACAAATGGACGTGTATACTGAGAATCTCTAGCATCGACAAATATTAAGATTTCCAAGCAAATATTATACTCTGTTTTGTGGTCATAGGATTCACTTTTTTCGTCTGTTTTATGATAAGATACAACAATACTATACATATAAAATGAAAGATACACATTTGATTATAACGAAAGTTAGTATGGAATGAAGAGTTTTTAAGTTAGGCCCCTATGTTATAAGTTAGTCAATGCCCAGAAGTTTATCAGGTATATTGAAATGGGGTTAGCTAGAAGCAACCACAGGTTCATATATTTCCACTACTTATGTCAAAGAGTTCCTTGGTGCAAACTCCACAACCCATCAATTGTGAATTAACATGGTAAGGATTGTGCAGGATGGATGAGCTACCGATCGTTGTGTCTTATGTTCTAATATTCACCAGAAACATAATGCAATATGTTATATCAAAGATCGAGTGATTTGAATAATTAAAACAGTGTATCAGAACAGTCAGCCTGATGATTGTGATAATTTTTCCAATAGATCCGTTCCTAATTACATTTTATATACATGTTGAAAAATGATATTACATGTTCGAATGTTCTTGTACGACTACAAGGTGTAATTACCAAAATTGCAATAATGAAATTTAACGTTTGGTTTACAGAATGAAACTATACATCATCAATGAACAAAACATGTTGAAACATAAATGCTTACCTTTAATGTCTTATGATAGTAAGATAGTGAAATGACTAGTTTCAGCTGCTGATTATTCTTAATTTTTGATTTATTTTCAGTCTTGTTTTATTTAATTGCACTTTTTTGTGACTATGTATTCGTTCAGAGAGGTATTGTTATGGCTTTGTAAAGTTGAAATAAGCTATATATAGTTCTACTTCTGTATTAATTAAATCAATGTTTTTGTCCTTAAAATTCTTATTATTTTTTAGGAAAATGCATCGAAAGCTATAAAAATTCATGGAAATATTATTTTGAAACAAGAATTTGCAATAAAACATCGAAAAAATATCGTAGAATATCATTTATATGAAAGGCGTTTTGCTACACCTATGTTTGTGTTTTTTTTTTGTATTTTTGGAAAATTTACCCCACCCACTTTTAGCTATGGCTACAAGGGTAGGTTGAAGACTAATTCTGTAAGAAAATATATATCAGTAAACAGTAGGTTGCTAGGCAATTTTTAAGTATAATGTCAATCATCCAAACACTCCGTTGGTATTTTTTATGATTTTTTTTACTTTCCGAAAAAAATATTTTTGTGATTTTTTTGGCCATTTTTCACTATATTTATCAAAAAATACAAAAACACAAATTTGTAAAGTTGCATATTGATGTTTTAAGCAAAAGTACAAATCATCAGCTCTATTTAGGTACCAAAATAATTGTTTTAGCTTAATAAATGAGTAAGTTATGGGGTATTTTAGGGGGCACGTGTGAAAAATGTACCGAATGACCTTTGACCTAGTTTATTTCAACCAATATCGCCTGCTAGAGGCGACTACCGGGCAAGCCATACATACCATGCCTTGAAGATATCATTCAGCATGGTAGTCGCCCATGTTCAGAGAATGCCTACGAAAGTCACATTTTTTGACTTAGTAGGTAGACTAGAGGTGAGGTTTTATGTGGTATGTCTTGCCTAGATTAAACTTAAAACTTTAAGAGTCCAAGCCTCTGTCCATAGGACAAAAAAGTAATTCAATCAGTGAAAGGGGAAAAAAGAAATAAATACAATATTCTAACCATGGTTACAAAAAAGAAAGTAAGAAAAGATAATATAACAAAATTGTGATTTACTCAAATTATATAAAGAATCAAAGTAAAATGAAATGAGATAATTCCTATAAGTACAAGTTGATACAAGGTAAACTAAAATATTATACAGGCTAGCAACAAAATTCCTACAATGATTTCTGTTTTCTATGGTCACTGGCATGTAGAAAGTAAAGAAGTCAGACACAGAAAATGTGATGAAAAATTAATGTAAATATTTCATTTACATATGTAAATTTACAGTAGTTTACTTTCAATGCATTACCCTTAACTAAAATGACTGTCCATTTTGACAAATCATGAAGTGAAAGTTCTCAATAAAAAAAAAAAAAAAAAAAAAAAAAAAAAAGAAAAAAACAACAACAAGAAAATGCTGGTGACCAACATGTCCAACTTTTCTATCTACCGTTTCAACCTTAATTCAGAAAGAATTGTTGTAATAGGAGCATTTATTTTGTTATTTGGAAAATTAGATCTGTAATTTTGAAGTGGGAAAGGGTAATATCGAACATAAAATCAATTGAAGTATTGAGGGACTATCATTGCCTGACTGATAAAGTGGACTTCTGTTTGAAGTGGTTTGTCAAAATCAGCTTATCATGTTTGTCTATCTTATTCTACCGTTTACCTAGTATCTTTGGGGATTGAGATATACTCAAACTAATGTATTTGCCACCATAGTTTTATAAATGATGAAAATCCTAAATCATCTGCACAAGTCTGAAACATGTTATAAGGGGAAAAACTCAAATCAATTGAAGCTGTGTCATTGACAAGCTGATTACGAGTACTTCTGTTTAAAGTTGTTTGTCAAAATCACATTATCTTGTTTGCTTATTTACATGTATTATGAGATACAGTTATGGGTTCTCTTGAATGTGTATTGCCACTAAAATCTCAATTTTGAAAATCCTGAAATGACTGAAGATATTCTGATTTATGAAACTCTAAAATTTTTATGACATAAGGTAGAAAAGAAGAAAAATATAGCTTGGATCTGGAAAAAATGCCTTACAGCATTTTCGAAAACTGAGTTTCAAGATTATCCTGTGGTCAAATGCACTCTAGCAAGGGTCCATGCTCCTATATTTAAGTTATTACAGGTCACAAATAAGCTTTTAAAGACCAACATGGATCCTGATCAGGCTGTGCGTATGCACAGGCTGATCTGGATCCATGTTGGGCTCAAAATGCTGTAAAGGGCCTATTTCCAGATCACGGCTCAAATGAAAAAGGTTAGACTAGAGTTAGTGTGAGGACATATTTTATTCATGTCCAAGTTGCTATAGGGTCAACATTTGATATATAGGCCTAGGTCAGATTTGATTTGATTGATAATACATGATAAAATCATTACATGTTCGTGGTTTTCACCTACTTTTGCTTTTAAAATAACAATGTCATTCCGAGATTGTCAATTTGAAATAAAGTTTTCTATCCTTTTATCCTTGTCACACTAACCTTTCAAAAAAGTTTAATCTTTGATAATGAATTCAATAATGAAGACATTCTCATTGATAAGGATTCCCATCTGTTTTCAGTTCAAATGCATTTCGTGATAATTCAACTTGTAATAATTAAGGACACACATTTGATCTCTTCTAAAAAATGAAAATGAAATGAATAAAGGAGATAAAAAAAATGACTGGAAAGAAGAAAATACTTGTTCAGTCAGCATTGCCATTTTCTGATTTCTTAAGATTCTCAATGCCATTTGCAGAATCACACAACATATAATTAATTAATGGGCAGGTGGGTAGAACACAATGCATAACTGCACTCATTATCTCCCAGTCTTCAGCGAAACTAGGTTAATAAATAGATATGGCTATTATGTTATTGTGGTTTTGTACCTACATCACTAGATCTGTGACCTTGACATGTATACAATATACAGATAAAAGTGAAGATAGATAATTAGGTCTCACCTAATTACAAGGTTGATGATACCTTAACATTGATTAGGTCTTTCATTTATCATATTAGTATTTTTCTTGGTAGAAGTGGGCCGGGGCCATGGTGCAGTTGGTAGTGCATCTGCCTCTCGTTCGAGAGGTCTCAGGTTCGATACCCGGCTGCGGCAAGTGCCATTACTGACAAAAATGTCACCCATCAATGCTTTGATATTTTGAACCTATGTGGGGAGCAGCTGGAGGCTGGGTAAGGGTGTTGTGGTAGTACTCAGGTATGAGAAATGACAGGAATCCATGGTTAGGTGCTTCAGCCACCGCGATATGACCTTAGTAGTTGAAAACAGTGTAAAACCCCAATAAATCAATCTTGGTAGAAGTGGAGGGAAATGATAAATGCACTTATGATTGATGTCCAAAATTCAGGTCAAAGCATTCTTACCCTTGTCATGCCAAATCTACTTAAATAGGTATGATACAGAAAGACCAGACTGCACATAATTTATGTGAACATATGTGCAGCCTGGTCTTTTTCTATCATGCCTACCAAAATGACCGGAATAAGTTGAGCAGGGGAGATAATCCCAATCTTGTCCCTAACAGTAAGGTTCATTCTTGAGTCCCATTATTTAATGACATTGACATACATGTATACATCTAAACGGTGTTGATAATAATAAGGTTGTTGTTATGTGACATGTATTTACATGTATAAAAGGCGATGATAAAAGCATAAAGAAAGGTTTCTGTTGATGATACCTTTAGTAGGACTGGTAATTAGTCCTTTCATCTAGATCCTTTTCTCTTTTAGTGATACCTTACAAAATATTATGGTTCTTAGCTGTGAAAGCTTTTATCCAGAATGCATTACAATACAGTCGACACTCGTTATGTCGACATCGGATAAGTTGAATTTTCGCTTAAGTCGAAGTTCAAATCTGGTCCCGCCCTCATCTATTAACATATTTTTTTCAAAACAAAATAATTTCGAACTGAATATAGCCTTTGAAATATAGTAGGAAAAGGATAGAAATTGCTCGATACGAGCAATTTCTTTCCTTTTCCTACTATATTTCAATCATAGACACATATGACGCCCATCAAAAATTGTTAAATATCGTTTTCATCGAAAAATGATCAAAATCGGATGAGTCGAACTCCGGATATGTCGAGGTATTTTGACAGCCCCTCCGACTTCGACACAACGAGTGTCGACTGTATGTGTGATGATCTGTACCAGTACTTTTACAGCTCGATGACTGACCAAAAAGAATATTTCTTCCTTTGATAGATTTACAATCAATATGATATGTATAATTCACGATCTACTTACTGCACTTGACTCGAGGTGCTTTCTTTAGAACAAGATTTTCGAGAAATTCTAGATAGATACAGAAAGAAGAAATCTCATGTGTATTAAAAAATACTGTAGGATAGCAAATTTATATTTAATAAATCACACAAAGTTTTCTGGATAACATCTCCAGAAGTATTTTGAAAATCTTGATCTAAGAAAAGCAGCGCCTAAGGTCCAAAGCTTATGAATTATTCCCATAAGAGAATATTTAGATGTGTAAAGAGTTGATATTATTGTTTGTCTTTCATGTCTTTTATGTTTCATTATGTACATCATTATACCGATATCATTGCAGAAAGTAGAAAATGGGGATTTCAACTGGATTGTGCCAAATAAATACTTAGCATTTTGTGGACCTCACCCCAAAACCAAGATAGAAAATGGTAAAGTTGTTGTCCCCCCTCCTGTGGTGGAACCTGTAGCCTAGAATGCTGCCTTTGTCTTGTGGTCCCCCTACCCCACCCTCCCTATGTTATATTTGTACCTGTAACAATCTATATCATATTATATTAACCCTTTCCCAAACAGCAAAATTTTAGGGTTTATACAATCCGCTTTGCCACAAATGGCAAAATGGAAGTTAATTAAAGATAGAATTTGTGTAAAATATGGCATAGAAAATATTGAGACAAAAGGAGAAACTGCTGGTTATCAGCAGTTTCTTCTTTTGTCTCAATGTTTTCCAAAGCCTTTTCGAGTAGGGACGTCAAAAGCAGGTCTTGTTTGGGTAAGGGTTAAATGGGCTTTTGTTATTCATCAGCCAATCTGAATGCACAATGTATTAAGATTAATATTACCCAAAATCCACATATCAGATTGCTTGAGACAGTTGTCTCAAGCAAGCTGATTGGTTGATTTTGAATTTTTGTCTCAACTTGATGCATTTAGAATGGATGGTGGATGAGGGCTTTGTGCTAATCATATCATCATAATTACAACCTACTAACATGTCCATGGAAAATGCTCTCATGAATATTGCCTGTTTATAAAAATAATTTGCTTTTGTGACTAATTTCTTTCGGTGAAAAGATTTTGGACCAACACAATTTTTCAGCAAATATGAAGACTGTCAATCATTTTATATAAATGTACAATTTCAATATTTTCAAGAATTTATTTCAAATCTTTTCTAAAGATTCATAAGAGCATTTTCTTTCTTGTTCATTGTCTAACAGCATGAATGCTTATGATGCTTTTGTTAGAAGAAATAACAGAAGCTGCAGAATTGTTTCACAACACATATTTTAAGCTCTGTTGTTTTGATGGATATCGAAAAGACCAGAATTTTTGTGGATAGTTCAGCAAAAGCATCAGCTTCATATCCTGTCTGTGTTTGTCATAGCCATGTGTTACAAGTCCATTTGACTTCTAAAACCGCCCAAAATTGTTCATATTGTATAGGCCATGTTCTTTTAACCCTTTCCCAAACGACAAATTTTTAAGGCGGTCCAATTTGAAAGCTGCTGCAGACGACAAAATAAATGATCACAAAAGGCCAAAATGTTTATGTTAAAGCCAAGAAAATATTGAGGCAAAAAAAGAAACTGCTGGTTATCAGCAGTTTCTTCTTTTGCCTCAATGCTTTCCCAAGCCAATTCTATCAGGGACGTCAAAACCAGGTCTTGTTTGGGAAAGGGTTAAAACTTTAAAAAGAAATGAAGATAGCCTGGTGGATATAGTTGTTTAGAACACAACAAGGAAAATAACCTTGTGATAGTATAGGCAACATATTGACCATTTCAGACAGATATTTTAAATGAAATATTCTGTTTTCAAGATCTTTCTACTTTGATAAATGCAAACATTTGAAATATACATGTATTCAGGGGACTTGTAACACATCCTACATCTTTTGTGTTTGTAGCCCAAATAATCATACCATCTAATAACTATCTGCCACAAATTGACATTACAAAATACTCTGTGGAAAACCAAGTATCATCTGATGCTTGGCTCAAATTGAGTGCTTGTTTCAAACCTTATAGTAGAATCTATTACAATAGTTTCATGCAAAATTCTTGAAATAGTGAGAGAAATTTGATAAGCATTAATGTAAATTTGTGGTAGAATAGAAACTGCGCACTGTTAGAACTAGCTTTGTGAATACCCACTGTTGTTTCAGTCGCCCATACCTCCATAGCGTAAAATCATCCATTTTCATTCATCCCCAAACCTAATCATCTCAACACCCGCTTCATCCCTTATTTTATCCTTTTCTCTTTGCTTTCACCTGTCCCAACAGAGGGTTGAAAACGGAGATCTGAACTGGATCATTCCGGACAAGTATGTAGCATTTAGCGGACCACATCCGAAGAGCAAGATCGAGAATGGTAGGTTAGGGGACGTATTCACCAATAATTTTAACCTATTACCAGACGGCTAGATTTTGAACTGTTCCAATGTGAAAAGACTAGTGTTGCAGACAACGATTTGAAGTTGATGAAATTTTAAGTTAGAAAACATTGTGAAAAATGAAGAAATTGCTTGTAACAAGCAATTTCTTTATTTTCCACAATGTTTTCCCAAGCCTTTTCCTGTTAGGGAGTCAAAAGGCTTTACTTTGCAATTATGCATTAATTAAATTATTGTCTAATTCTAAATTAAATTACAAGCCATATGATTGGACGAGACATATATCTCCACCAATTAGATGGATTGTTATGTAATTTTACAGTTTTGCTTGGAATTAGACTGTTTGGTGACTACCACCCTTGGATTGATGAGAATGAATTTCTTCCTAACTGTCTGAACTTTTCTGACGAGATCTTTTGGCTATGCTTTGTCTTGCTTTTAATCTTTCCTGCTTTCTTTAAGGAAATTTGCAGATTTTGATTTTCTTTCTACATAATATAGGCAGCTTAAGTATAGACTTGACAATAAATCTTAATTGATTGCTCTGATTAAATATTTTGAAAGGAATATATTATTGAAATTCCTAAATTTCCTTGGCTTGGCAAATATCTACTTTTGTACAGAAATTAAGTAGACTCTTTAATGGTAGATGCATTTTGCTCCTTACTTTGGTAATGGCCTATGATTTGTAAAACCACTCTATTTTCTACTTTCTTTTTCTCATGAAACTTTTCACATACAATATCTTTGCCAAAGAATGAAAGCTGTCAATTTTCCTCTGGCAATGTCTACTTTTTGAGAATGGAACTAGGACTTTTATCTATGGACATGTCTTTTATTCTGGTGTGAAATATTGGAATGATTTGTGATGCATTTAACCCTTTCCCAAACGACAAAAAATTCGGACTGTCAAATTTGAAAGCTGCTTCAAACATCAAAATGAATGTTGAAAAAGAAAGGATGTGTGTACAATATGGCACAGAAAATATTGTGGCAAAAGGAGAAACTGCTGGTCATCAGCAGTTTCTTCTTTTGTCACAATGTTTTCGCAGGCCATTTCTATAACAGACGTCAAAACAAGGTCTTGTTTGGGAAAGGGTTAAATAGATGATGATGCTGTTTACTAACATTACTTAAAACTGCACAAAATTTATCAACTAAGATGTGTAACTCTTACTAACAAAATGATTTCATGTGTAGAGTAGTTGTCTAACTTTGTTTTGTATTAATGAAATATTGTTTCGTGTATGAGGTTGCATGCACGTCAATTGCAAAGATTATTTAATTCAACCCTTTCCCAAACAAGACCTGGTTTTGACGTCCCTAGAAGAAATGGCTTGGGAAAACATTGAAACAAAAGAAGAAACTGCTGATAACCAGCAGTTTCTCCTTTTGTCTCAATATTTTCTATGTCACATTTCACACAAATTCTATCTTTAATAACTTCCATTTGGTCATTTGTGGCAGTTTTTGAAGTGGATCACCCTAATTTTTTAGCTCCACTGGCCTTCAGGCCAGCGGGCTATTGTCATGGCGCTGTGTCCGTCGTGCGTGCGTCCGTGCGTGCGTGCGTCCGTCCGTCCGTCCGGTCGTCAACTTTTTCTTTAAAAATCTTCTCCTCAGAAACTACTCAATGGATTTCAATCAAACTTCACAGGAATGATCTTTGGGTGGTCCTCTCTCAGATTCCTTCAATTGATTCTGATTGAATCAGAAAATCTGGAGTTATCTGCCCTTGAATTTAAAAAATGGCTGTTCTGGCTTTTTTTCACTCTAGCAACTACAAATATTGACCAATCAAGACAAAACTTGTTTCCGTTTGGGAAAGGGTTAAAACAATGATGTTATTAAGACACTGTCAGGCCTTTTGATAATAAACCAATGGAATCGCAAGAAAAATCATTTTAAAGTACATTTTGATATCAGATGAGAAGACATTTTATGCCACAAATAGAAGCAGCAAAAGAAAAAGTTTCAGTCATTTTGTATCAAAAAGTAAATCACTTTCACATAATTGATAGTTGAGAATCTGTTTGTAAGAGAAACTTAAAATTCAATTCTAAGATAACGAAGATTACCTTTATTTATTTAACCCTTTCCCAAATGGCAAAATAATAGGGTGATCCACTTCAAAAGTTGATGCTGTTGGCAAAATGGAAGTTATTAAAGATAAAATTTGTGTGAAATGTGGCATAGAAAATATTGAGACAAAAGGAGAAACTGCTGGTTATCAGCAGTTTCTTCTTTTGTTTCAATGTTTTCCCAAGCCTTTTCTATTAGGCATGTCAAAACCAGGTCTTGTTTGGGAAAGGGTTAAAAGCATTTATTCATCTAGACCATCTTTCTAACCTTGTTGACATTTATTTTCTTGTCTAGGTTACCCGTTACATGCTCCGGAGGCGTACTTCCCCTACTTCAGAAAACACACTGTTACCACCATCGTACGTCTCAACAAGAAAATATATGATGCTCGCCGCTTCACCGACGCAGGATTTGATCATTATGATCTGTTCTTTATCGATGGCAGTGTACCGAATGATACCATAGTGAGACAATTTTTAGAGCTCTCAGAAAACGCTGATGGTGCTATAGCTGTTCATTGTAAAGGTAGGTTCTGGGTTTATTCTGTCATTATGTCAGAATTGACACAGGAATTAGGTATGACAAGTGGGATTGCTGAAAATATGGCTCAGATCAGCAAAAGAAAAAGCAGTTTTCTAAAACATGTATAGAGTTTTAGTCTAATGCTGTCATTGTTTCAGGAAAGTATAACTTAATCTTAATAATTTGAAGATAATTAAATCTTACAAAATGTGCCCATCAGCATTGATATTATACATTTCAACGGAAAATCCTAGCTAGGAATGTCCCCCAACAAATATTTAATCAGATGTAAAATTTCATTTAACCCTTTCCCAAATAAGACCTGGTTTTGATGTCCCTAATAGAAAAGGCTTGAGAAAACATTGAAACAAAAGAAGAAACTGCTGATGACCAGCAGTTTCTCCTTTTGTCTCAATATTTTCTGTGCCATATTTTACACAAATCCTATCTGTAATAACATTCATTTTGTCATTTGTGGCAGTTTTTGAAGTGGATCACTCTAAAATTTTGTCGTTTGGGAAAGGGTTAAAGAGATTTATTGTGGTTCAAGATATGTCCAATAATGTAACAAATACATTGAAGATGCCCTTTCCCCAATTTTATGTTAACTTGTGGATATTTGATTTCAGCTGGTCTTGGCAGAACAGGGACGTTGATAGCCTGTTACATGATGAAGCACTATAAGTTTACGGCAGCTGAATGTATCGCCTGGTGTCGTATATGTCGGCCGGGATCAATTATCGGTCCACAACAAAACTTTCTGGAGGAGAAGCAGGCATGGATGTGGATGCAGGGTGATTTGTTCAGGGCCAAATTAAAGGTAGAAAAGGTTGTACAGATATTTATATGTTTGTGTTGTTTTGTAAAGTCTCATTTTGTAACAAATTTTCATGGAAATGAAATATGCACATAGAGGGTTGGCCATTTCTTTGTTTTGTTTTGTAAATGTAGATATCGCTTCTTTTCAACAAAAAGTTCATAACTACAGCTTTAAACAAGGCTTAGTAGAAAGTGCTGATTGTGATCTGTATTATTGAAATGAAATGTGTTTGTGTATGAGATGGATAAAAGAAGAATATATGTGGATTTTTTTTTAAATGGATAATGTTCATCAGTGACATAGAAGGACTTAAACTTACATTTTGCAATATTATCCAAAGCTTGTAAAACATAAGGAAATTCAATTAAGATGTGCAAATTTTGCTAGAGCTGGACGGGAACATTGGTATTAAAAAGTGACTAAGTCTAAACAGAATGATATGGAGTTCAAAAGAACATGTGTCTCGATATAAATATTCATAAATAATACATCACCTTTGACATTTTCACAGATTTGTGAAATTAACCCATTACCTCACAGTGACTCTTTTTGACTCCCCTAACGAAAATGGCTTGGGAAAACATTGTGGAAAATGGAGAAATTGCTTGTGACAAGCAATTTCTTCATTTTCCACAATGTTTTCTACCAAAAAAGACCAAAAGATTTTAAATTTCCTTAACTTGAAATTATCGTCTGCAGCATCTTTGAATTTGGACCAGTCCAAAATTTGTCGTTTGGGAAAGGGTTAACATGGAGAATGGGTATTCGTTCCAGGAGAATGACAGAAAGCGAGAGAGACATCACAGCGTGTCCAAGTTGTTGTCGGGTGTCGATGATATGAAGATACAAGATGCTCTCGATGGCGGATACAGTAATTGGAGCAACGAAGATGATGTAAGAAATTATAAATGACCATTAGAAAGCTGTTGGTAATCCCTCGATTCCACTGACCCCGATTTGATCCCGATTTCGAAAATTTAGAAATCGGTCGGAAATCGGGCCACTTCGGGAGACTCGTAGTTCATCCTGATTCAAATTGGCACTAAATCGGGATCAAAAATAAATCAGCACAAAAATTTCAACATGCGCAAATTTTTCTCCCGATTTTAAAAATCGTGGTAAAATTGGTGCACCTCGTACTAAGTCGTAGTTTTCGGGTTAGTATATCGGGGTTATTCGGCAACACATTTTGCCTATTTGGCTATATATAATCCAGCGATGAACACAGAACAAGTCTTGATGTTATGCTTATCAGTATCAGGGACATTAGCATTGAGTGAGGAAATTAGCACAAGGGAAATATTCAATGAATGAATTCCATTAATATATAACACAATTAATTGGTACAAAATGTGTCAGCCAATCCTCACTGGTCAACAAAGGGTAGATAGGATGGTCGGCGCATATAGTAACCAATCAATCTAACTATTTATAAATATATGATGTTGTATATTTACAGCGTATTTACACCGGTCCAGTCACACGGGGTACGAGAATAGAAACACAGGGTGATAAACTAAACCAGCTCAAATTGTTACATAACGATATATGTACGATATTGTATATTTACAGCGTATTTACACCGGTCCAGTCACACGGGGTACGAGAATAGAAACACAGGGTGATAAACTAAACCAGCTCAAATTGTTACGTGGCAAACACTCCAGATCTGCGACGACTGGAGCTTTAACGTGAGTATCTCAGGAAGGGATTAAAGCGTGTTTCTGCTTTAATCTAGATCTGAATCTAAACTGTAGTAAGAATTCTGTATTGAACTTTTGTTATCAGGTTTGTAATATTTCAAAATTTGTACAATCTGACTCCATCCTCACATAAAAGATTTAAAAGATGTTAAATGATAATGCTACATGGAGGCTAGGAACAAATAAAGCAAAAAGGTTTGTCCGTCTTATACAACCGTCAACCCCTATTGCCCCATGCCCATGTAATCATTATTGATTGCCCAATATATACAAGATTTGATCCAATATTATAGAGGAAAAAGAATCAAAGAATGCTTGAGAAATTAGAGAAATTGTATTGCATCAACTATTATTTTAAGGATATGATGTTAGCAGTGTTTTGTGTATATTTCTGCAGCATATATTCCGACTGTGATAGCATTACGAGGGAGCGAACTATATACAGAACAACTGTCACATTTAACATTCAGTAAGGTTAGACAAAGTTTGTCAAGTTACTGCTTGGTTGTGCAGTTTGACACTTGTTCCCCTGTGCTGTTGGTGCACGCAAAGTTTTGTCAATGATTTTGATGTTCAGAACTGTTATTGTCTGTTCAGAAAATCTGTTTAACTTTCATCTCTCGCTATTCCCATAACTGAATGAATGATATTGTTAAAGCTCTTTGCATCTGATTTGAATTAATATTGCTACCATACATCCAGAGTTTTCAAAACTATGTGTTGTGTTTCCTTTTGCGGCTTGAGGCAAATGCCCGTTTAATGATCTGGGAAAACAATGCAATTTGCATTCAAACCAGTAGGAAGCTTCTAGTACTAAAATGCTCTCTGTTTCCAAACTTTGTCCAGTCTTTATTTTCTCCACCTTGTTCCATATTTACAAGCATGTAAATGATTACAGCATGATGTTGAAAAATTATAAACAAACCTTAAATTGTGCTGTTTGAAATTTGACTATGATTTATTTCATGAAGAACTTTCTGTGTTTGAAATGTATTATCTTCATTCTTTATGATGTAACCTTGTCATTTGAATGCAATATAAGATGATTTATTGTAAATACTGACTTTAACTTTTTAGCCTAAGTTTGTTGCAAAGCTGCAGACATAAATGTTGCTCATAAAGAAGCTGTGAATGTCTGTTTGCATTGATACCTTGCTATTTTGAAATGAGCCGCGACGCGAGAAAATCGGTCTTCGAGAGATCCAACACAAATGAGGCTGTACAGCCGCAGAAAGTGATTAGAGTCACGAAATTTTGTACATGGGAAGAAGAAGAACTAAACTTTTTCAGCAGCGAAAACACAGACGCTGATCAGATTCGCGGTTACCGCGAAGCTGATCTGCGTCTTTGTTTTCGCTTATGCTAAATTCCGCTTTTCTTGCGTCACGGCTCAAATGATAAGCTACATCAATGTTCCATCTAATTTGTCATGTCTTCTCTCTATTAGGTATACCGTATAGCACTTTATTTCTGCGGGGTCCAAATTCTGCGGTTTTTCCAGAAATCAGGCGGGTTAAATTTCTGTGGAACATATTTCTGCGGTCTCTCATTTTGCAAAATCAAAGATTTTATTTCTGCGCTATCAAATCAGTTACAGTCAGTATCAGACACGGTTTGAAAGACGATTTTTAATTACTCCGTTAGGGTAAAGGGATGATCCCACTCATTTACCAGTATCTATAAAGGCGTTATGGGAAACAATGCCGTATACAGATAGGTGTGAAAAGAAAGACGTGTCAAACTATCAGTCAAACTTGTTAAATAAATGTTTATTGATGAACTAAAATGTCTTATCTACATCTAAGTTAAAGCCGTAGGTACACCATTTTTTAATAGGAAAGCACTCCATTGTTATGATATTGTTCTGTCCATCGGATGGTAACAGTTAAACTTATCTATGTACTGACTAAAGTAACAGAATGACAACAACCTCTACATTCAGGATTAATATTCTGCGGATTTTATTTCTGCGGTGCCGTCCACGACCGCAGAAATAGCAGAAATAAAGTCCCCGCAGAAATAAAGTGCTATACGGTATCTCATTGTAAAGGGATGCCGCAGCCATGGTGCAGTTGATAGCGCACCTGCCTCTCATTTCAGAGGTCCTTGGTTCGATACCTGGCCGCGGCAAATACCCTTACTGACAAAAATGTCACCCATCAATGGTTTGATATCGTAGTATGACCTTAGTAGTTGAAAACGGCGTAAAACTCCAATAAACCAATCTTTGTAAAGGCACATAACTGGTCATTGGATCTTTGTCAATGGTAATATACAAGGATAAGATCAAACAATGAAAAAAAAACATAGAAAAAATATTATGTAATCAGTTCGAAGAGTGATTTCCATGGGACTATCCTAAAACCATTAAATAATTGTTTTATTTTGATTGAATGATTATCACATTTATTTGCCAAACCAGCCCATATCTACCCAGCGTATATATTACATCACCCGCATGTCTATCCCCGCCAGGTCCGACGATCCAAAAAGTCACAAACGTTCAACCACCCAACCTTTCCACCACCGCACGGCCTCGAAGAGCGCCCACGGCTCCGTCATGTCTCCCCTGAAAGCGAGTAAAGTTAGTTCTGTCCTCACAAACAACCATGCGAACACCGGATCTCTGAAACGAAGCACCAGGCACTCGGCCACATCATCAAGTTCAAAAAGGTTGGTATTTGTGTACTGTGCGATAATCGAGGGGTTAGTATAAAATTGTTTCATATGCATATGAAATGGGCCAGTATCTGGAGAAAAGGTCCCTTATAGCATTTCCGAAAATCGAGTTTCATGATCAGCCTGTTGTCAAATGCAGTCAAATAATGATCCTTGCTGCTGTCTTTTAGTTTCTATATGTCAAGAAGAATCTTATAGAGAACAAAATGGATCCTGATCAGACTGTGTGTTTGCACAGGCTGATCTGGATCCATGTTTTTCTCAAATGTCATAAGGGAAGTTTCTCCAGATCCTGGCTCAAATGAACATCATATACACTTGCAATAATTTTATACTAACCCATTGAATTATCTCCCTATAATAAATGATTGCTGTGTATTACAATCTCATTAAAATCAGATTTTCAATATTTCAAATGCTCCTTGAGCCAAATGTATCTGAAAGTACTCTCTGCAAGAATATGTCATTGACAGTTGTCTATTGAATGTATTGAAGTCAATTGTCTGACTCTAGACTACATTTCGTAAATGCCAGAATGGCTAGTCTTTAACCCATTACCACACAGTGACTCTTTTTCACTCCCCACAAGATCATCATTTTGGGAAACATTGTAGAAAATGAAGAAATTGCTTGTGACAAGCAATTTCTTTATTTTCCACTGTTTTCTACCCCAAAATATCAAAAAAATTAAAATTATATTAACTTGAAATTGTCGTCTGCATCATCTTTGAATTTAGACCAGTCTAAAAATTTGCTGTCTGATAATGGGTTAAGATCAAAGCAGGATGCAGTCAGATAATGGCAGAGAAAGTTCAAACAAAGAAAGGTGTGGATGATTTCAATGAGATCGGATATTATCTTTTACTTTTGTAGACAACTAATATCTATGGACGATTCTTACTAGTTATCTCAATTCTTTTATACCATGTCTGTAAAATGCTTGAAAACTCTATGTAGATTATCTCCCCTTGTCATGCAGAATAGATAATAACAGTCAGCATAGAATAAGATCAGACTGCACTTAAATGCAGTCCGATCTTACTCTATACTGCTTTGCAATCTTGGAATAATCTGGGATCAATCTCACAATGGTTAAGAATTCTAAAATACCCAGTAATATATTCTAGAGGGTTTCTTTAGTAGAACTATATTGACTTTTAGAAATAAGGAATAGTTTGTTGCATATTAAAAAAGTACTTGCCAACAAATGCAACAAAATAAAGCTGTGTGTGTATGGGTAGTCTGAAAATGAGCTCCCCTAGAGGAATATATGTGTGTATGTTAAAACTCTGAACTTCTGTGAAATATAGTGAATATTAAATAATTTTGTGTGCATTCTAATCATATGATTTTAAAAGGGAGCTATAATTAGGGAAAGGGGCTCTCGTATAAGGAACTATAAGAGGTCTTATAAATGCTTGTTGTTGATTAATACTGATTTCATTACTGCTGCCTTGGATGCAGGTATGTTTGTACCTTAAGGTAGAATAATTCTAATGCATATTTACTATTGTCGTACATTTTCGACAAATGTCGACAGTTTCCGTATCTATTTTTCATCTATTTTTAACAACAATATTGCTAAATATTACTTCCCTTTGTAAATAATATTCCCCGAATACACCCGGAATATCTTTTTCTGGTATGATTCTCCGTTTAACATGAATTTTTTAGAGACATTTTTCGTGTAATTTTATATGATTTTGATTGATATCATCAGTTTGTATGTGATTAGAAACTTTGATAGAAGTCTACTTAATGAAACTCCCTATTTAGGAAACAAATTGCACTATGTATAATAATCGTTTCTTCCTTTGTTCCTGCTTGGCTCAATATACCGAGAAACCCTACTGTCGAAGACACATACATGTATTCTAATGAAATCTATGATGTGGTGATCAAACGCCTATCGTTTGAGAACGACGCGTGGATGAGATCATCATTGTTCAGACATTCGCACTCGATTTTCATCACTTCTTCGCTGGCGAACTTTATTCAAATGTGCAAACTCGTTGTCAATTAATTGTAACGTGGTTTGATGCGTGATTCGATCTTTTTTTTTAGATTCTTTTCCCATTTAAGTCCTTAGATTCAATATGCAATCCAGAAGAAGTGGTATAAGGAAGCTGTAATAGACTATAAAAAAGATTAAGTACAATTTTGTCTTTAGAACTTGCATTACTTTTAACAAATAGCGATGTTCAATTGGTTACTATAGGTAAAGGGTTAAAATGGTGAAAGTCATGGGAAATCACAACTGATATGTTATCATTTGCCAACTTCTGAAAGTCTAATACAACGTTTCGGTTTTAGTTATAAGCATATAATTAGATATGGGCTACGGTTCCCTTCATTTGGGGCATTGACTTCTTTTGTGAAAGAAATAGTGTGTTCCAAAGTATGAGACACTAAGAATTACCTTTATATATATTCAAATTTTGACGGATAAAATGGTCATATGTGGATTTTATCGTGTTCCTACACATATAAGAATAATTTTGATATCGGTTTTAGAGAGTGCGTGAACTTATTTCTGGCACTGTCAACATTTGTTTCAGAGGCATAAATTTCAAATAAGGAAATAAAGAGGCTTAATTTTTAAATAAGCACGCAGTAATTTAACAAAATATCTCTCATATGCGCACAAGGGTCATATCATTTCACATCAGACGATGAGTAAACATGTTTTTGATAATAAAAACCAAAATCTAGACACATTTAATGTGTTTATGTCCAGAATTCAGATACTTTTTTGCTTTGAGTGGTGGCCGCCATATTGGAATTTTGTAAGTTGGGGGTGGGTTAAGGGAAAATCAAATTTCTAGGTAACCTCTGGACGAATTTCTGTCATATTGCACATATAGATGTCAAATATGATGTACTATCAGACAGAAGTGTTTGTCAGCCCAATTTCTAAAGTTGCCATTAGGCGTATTCTACCTTAAAAATGATTATACATGTATAAGAAATTGAAGTCTAAATACCTATTTGATGATAATTTGTAAGGCATTACAAGTTCTCTGTAACCTAAATTCATTTTTTAATACAATCCATGTAATGTTATCTCAATAAAATAAGTATTTGTTTCTAACTCAAAAATGAATATGAAAAAAGAACTACATGTAGTATGTTTTTGAGTTGTTACTAGTATCTATAATGTTTATTAAGCCCTATGTAAGAATTTGTGTTCGTAAAGTTGACTTCTTTGGAGCATACAATATGCTCCCGCCTTGTATGATTGTTTGGTAAGACTAACCTTGGCACAAGACATAAAAAATGAAAAATGGCTATGGTATATTGTGGCATGTTGAGAATAATCTTCATGTTTGCACAATGTTCTGTGGGAATGTTGGCACAAGGTCTCGTATTGTTTCTCATTAACAATAAGGGAAAAACTTGTAATATACTAAGTCTGAGCCAGATGCTCATAGAAATTTGTTCATTAAATGGATATTAATTGGTATTTTACCTAAGATATTAAAACTTTTGACACTTGTCTTGTATTTATACTTGTAGGAAGCATTTACACAAGTATTGATTTAGAACTGCTTGTCAATTTGTCTTTCCATCTGTCTTAGCAGTGAACAATCTAATTGACCAAACGCCAATCGACAGATTACTCCGCCCAACATAGAATTTAATACAAACAATGGACATGTGTTCGGTCATAGGGAACGATTATATCCAGTCAATCGTGAAGTAAATTCGTACAAACAATATAATATTTCGTAGGTGTTGTAACAAAATCTGGTAACTACGGCTTAATTTAAGCCGTAGTTACGAGATTTTATAACAACACCGACGGTTTATCTGAACATAACAATAAACATAGTCTATTGTTAGCACAAAATTCTTTGCCATTGGCATGTCGATTGTTTTGATTGTCAGTCGATAAATCGATACAATAGCATGTGCAACGAAGAACAATTGGGGCATGACATTTTTCTGATCGTCCATTGGCTAATCGATGTTTTTGATTGACTGTCGGCGTTTGGTCAATTGTGAAGGCATTAGTGTTTAAAGGTCATTATGGTACATGAAAATAATTAGCCCATATATCAACGCTTTTTGAAGACCCACAAAACAATGGCTTTTGAAAACATTGTGGAAAATGGAGAAACTACTTTTCATTCACTTGATATTGTCATCTGCAACACCTTTGAAATTGACGAGTCTTGAAATAGAAACTGTTTACACCTGTGTATATATACTTGTAGAAAGCATTCACACAATTATAGTTTGAGGAATACGAAGGGCGTGTCACCTAGGTAGGGATCGGACCATTATATTGACACAGTTGTTCAGTGTGCACATAATCTTGCCTCAGTGATGATGCAGCCCCACATGTACAGTCCTACCCACAAGTAATTGACAGATAGCAGCTGTCAATCAAATATCTAGTATCATATAATTTATTCACTGCAGAACTGTTTTGGTTATTTCTAAATTCTCTTGCAATATTTATCTGTTGCTTAAAATTTTGATATCTGAGACTACCCATAGTATTTGCTGAATTTTGAAGAATGTTCATTAAACTGCAACATCCATTTTGTATTGTGTCATTGATTGAATATAACTGGTAAATGTTGTTAAAATATTTCATAATCACCAGTATTTGTGATAGCCGTGACTAGTTATCTGTCAATTGCTAAAATAACCCAACCTTTTTACAGTTACATAATATTATTAACTTTGTTCTTAACAAGTTGCACTGCTTACAAAGTTGACTGAAATTAATTATTGTAAGGTTTTGCCAGTGTTTAAATTTACTGGAACAACAAAACATTACATCTGTCAAAATAACAGAAATATAACGCTGCTCAAAAACCTCGTAACTGTAGCTTAAAACAAGCTGCAAGTTACGAGATTTTGATGAAAAGGGACGATATGTAACAAAATGAAGTTGCTTATGCTCAAATGGTGCACATCTCATCAGTATTTAGAGCTTTTTGGGTGAACCTTTGTATTATGAGAAGGACTGTACATGTATGGCATAAATCTCTTTATTTGTGGTTTTCTTCTTCTCTCCATTTAGTTAACCAGGTGTCTTATGTGACCTTATTTGACTTGGGTTGTTCCATTTATTAGAAAAATGGTTTTAGTTCTCTTGTTTTATGTTGAAACCTATGCATGGTGTTGACTTGTTAATCCAATACCAGATGGCCAAAGACTGGTCTTAAATGAAAGCTATTTCAAGCACCAACTCAATGATTCAAAACTGTGATACACCATAACCTTGTGGAAAAAGAAGAAGTGCTGCTTATCAGCACTCTCTTTTAAATATGTATGTTTTCATAAGCTTTGTTACCATGGATCATATTTGCAGTCATAAAGGTGTGTGTCTTATGATTGGTGGGGTTGTGTCACATGACATTACAGTACTCATTTATCTTCTGTTTTGTGGTTCATTGATTATGTTTATCTTTTGTTCAAAACCTTTTCCCCATAGATGACTTAATTTTAATTGAATAAAATTTGATTTGTTAAATCATGAGAAAGTAGTTGAGAAGAAGATATATAGAAGCTGCCATAGGCAAGTCAGCATTGTGATTTCTGTAAGAAAATCATGTTTGTATACTTTCAACTCATCAGCATAAAATGCAAAACATTGTCAAGTTACATGTCACTTCAGCAGCTTAGCATTGTGATCACAAATTCACAATGATACACAGTTGGATACTTTTATGTAACAGAGAAAATGATATGAGCCAGGATCTGGAAAAACGTCCCTTAAGGCTTTTGAGCCCAACATAGATCCAGATCAGCCTGTGCATACGCACAGTCTGATCAGGATCCATGTTGTTCTCTAATAGCTTCTTCGTGACCTGCATTAACTGAAAGAAAGCAGCATGGATGTATATTTGACTATATTTGACAACAGGCTTATCTTGAAACTCATCTTTTTAAATTGCTATAAGGGACGTTTTTCCAGATCCCGGCTCAATTATGTTAAGACCAGTTGAAGAGAAATACAAAAAATACATATTGTCAACAACTCATCATATATACCTGTTTCTCATATTATCGAGGTTTCCCAATTATCGAGGATTGCACTTGTTTTGCCGATTTAGCCATATTTAAACGTCACAGCGCGAGCTGGCATTCTAGTTATTATTCATTCGAAGATACGGCAACTCTATTCACATCAAATAAAACGACGAAATGCATCAAAAGCAAGTAATTATCCACTTTCATATTTGCTGTGCCACAAAAGTAAGAAAAATAATTACATATTGAAAACATGAAATTTGATCCAATATTTCAAAGATTTCATAAAAAAAACAACAACAGTACTTTGTCAACTGCAAAAAGATAATAGGCTTAACAACTTTGAATAGTATTCACAATCCATATCCTCATATATGACGTCATATAATGCAAATCCTCGATAATTGGGAAGTTTTCCGAATTTCAATGTAGTTCAACTAAGCAACTTCCGGGAAAGAATTTTGACATTTAAAATTCCTCAATTTTGACAAAAAATTCGCAGAAGGTACTTCTTGTCCTCTTGTTATGTTTGAATAATTTGAATTATGAAAAGGTCCATTCCCTTGACAGCACGAGATGCAATTCTCCTTATGTCCTCGATAATTGGAGAAAAGGGGATACTTAGGACAAGAGACAAAAATTTTTTATAAAAAATATTGATACTTGGCTGCTAATAGAACTTTATTGAGTTTTTCCTCTTGCATTGCTTGCATGAATTCTGCTTGATGAAAACTGAAAATTAGTGCATGAAGAATGACATAAAGATTGTATATGATCAACTGTTGTAATCAGATGAATAGTTGTTATCGGATCATGTAAGATTCTGCTTTACTTGGCATTCCATTTTGTGCTTCTCTGATTATATAAACAGGGTACCATATAAACATCTATACACAGTTTTAATTTTATGGATCATCTAGCTTTTTTTCGGTCGAATTTGTGTTGTTTTCACTTGTAATGTTGTGTTTTGTTACTTTTTTACAATGTCAAGGATGGTTTCTGTAACATTACAAGATTATAATCCAGGCTGGCCATGGCGTTCCTAATTTGTGTTTACAGCCTGCCATACAACCTGGCATGCCACTTGACAAAAGGCATAGGAACAATGTCACAGAATTTCATCTGCAATTCATAAAAGAGCGAGTGTAAATTTGAAGAGAAAAGGAGAAGTGGACTCTATTGATCTTGCTTTGCTATTTCTTCACTTTCTGTCTTTTAATATTTCTCAAAGCATTGTGTTTTGTGTAGGTGACGGAAGAGGATTACACTGAATAATGCAACAGCCCAAGTAACATGCCATACTAAACCATGGTTCTTTGAAGATAGAACAATTTTGAGGCTTGGGCTACACTGGGTTAAGAGCAATATACTTTGAACTAATCCTCAACCATTTTTAGCTCACCTGAGCACGAAGTGCTCAAGGTGAGGTATTGTGATCTATCAATGTCCGGCGTCTGTCTGTCCGTCTGTCCGTCACGGCGTCAACAATTTCTTTAAACGACATCTCCTCCTAAACTACTGGGTCAAAATCAACCAAACTTGGCAGAAATGTTCCTTGGGTGGTCCCTTATAAAAATTGCTAAAATAATTGAAATCCATGAAAAACTCTGGTTGCCGTGGCATCGGAAAATGGGAATTTTCACAAAAGCTCAACAACTTCTTTAAACAACATCTCCTCCTAAACTACTGGGTCAAAATCAACCAAACTTGGCAGAAATGTTCCTTGGGTGGTCCCTTATAAAAATTGCTAAAATAATTGAAATCCATGAAAAACTCTGGTTGCCGTGGCATCGGAAAATGGGAAATTTCACAAAAGCTCAACAACTTCTTTAAACGACATCTCCTCCTAAAATACTGGGTCAAAATCAACCAAACTTGGCAGAAATGTTCCTTGGGTGGTCCCTTATAAAAATTGCTAAAATAATTGAAATCCATGAAAAACTCTGGTAGCCGTGGCATCGGAAAATGGGAAATTTCACAAAAGCTCATTAATTTCTTTAAACGACATCTCCTCCTTAACTTCTGGGTCAAAATCAACCAAACTTGGCAGAAATGTTCCTTGGGTGGTCCCTTATAAAAATTGCTAAAATAATTGAAATCCTTGAAAAACTCTGGTGGCCGTGGCATCAGAAAATGGGAAATTTCACAAAAGCTCATTAATTTCTTTAAACGACATCTCCTCCTTAACTTCTGGGTCAAAATCAACCAAACTTGGCAGAAATGTTCCTTGAGTAGTCCCTTATAAAAATTGCTAAAAGAATTGAAATCCATGAAAAACTCTGGTTGCCGTGGCATCGGAAAATGGGAAATTTCACAAAAGCTCAACAACTTCTTTAAACGACATCTCCTCCTTAACTACTGGGTCAAAATCAACCAAACTTGGCAGAAATGTTCCTTAGGTGGTCCCTTACAAAAATTGCTTAAAGAATTGAAATCCATGAAAAACTCTGGTTGCTGTGGCATCGGAAAATGGTAAATTTAACAAAAGCTCATTAATTTCTTTAAACGACATCTCCTCCTTAACTTCTGGGTCAAGATCAACCAAACTTGGCAGAGATGTTTCTTGGGTGGTCCCTTATAAAAATTGCTAAAATAATTGAAATCCTTGAAAAACTCTGGTGGCCGTGGCATCAGAAAATGGGAAATTTCACAAAAGCTCATTAATTTCTTTAAACGACATCTCCTCCTTAACTTCTGGGTCAAGATCAACCAAACTTGGCAGAGATGTTTCTTGGGTGGTCCCTTATAAAAATTGCTAAAAGAATTGAAATCCATTGAAAACTCTGGTTGCCGTGGCATTGGAAAATGGGAATTTTCACAAAAGCTCAACAACTTCTTTAAACGACATCTCCTCCTTAACTTTTGGGTCAAAATCAACCAAACTTGGCAGAAATGTTCCTTGGGTGGTCCCTTATAAAAATTGCTAAAATAATTGAAATCCTTGAAAAACTCTGGTGGCCGTGGCATCAGAAAATGGGAAATTTCACAAAAGCTCATTAATTTCTTTAAACGACATCTCCTCCTTAACTTCTGGGTCAAGATCAACCAAACTTGGCAGAGATGTTTCTTGGGTGGTCCCTTATAAAAATTGCTAAAAGAATTGAAATCCATTGAAAACTCTGGTTGCCGTGGCATTGGAAAATGGGAATTTTCACAAAAGCTCAACAACTTCTTTAAACGACATCTCCTCCTTAACTTTTGGGTTAAAATCAACCAAACATGGCAGAGATGTTCCTTGGGTTGTCCCTTATAAAAATTGCTAACAGAATTGAAATCCATGGAAAACTCTGGTTGCCGTGGCATCGGAAAATGGGAATTTTCACAAAAGCTCAACAACTTCTTTAAACGACATCTCCTCCTAAACTTCAGGGTCAAAATCAACCAAACTTGGCAGAAAGGTTCCTTGGGTGGTTCCTTATAAAAATTAAAAGAATTGAAATCCATGAAAAACTTTGGTTGCCGTGGCAACGGAAAATGGGAAATTTCACAAAAGCTCAACCATTTCTTTAAACGACATCTCCTCCTCAACTTCAGGGTCAAAATCAACCAAACTTGGCAGTAATGTTCATTGGGTGGTCCCTTATAAAAATTGCTAAAAGAATTGAAATCCATGAAAAATTCTGGTTGCTGTGGCATCAGAAAATGGGAAATGTCATAAAAGCTGATCAATTTCTGTAAACAACATCTCCTCCTAAACTACATGGCCAAATTCTTCTCTGGGACAACAATGCGTAACATATGCAAAGTTATTTGGCATTATTAAAACATTACTCAGGTGAGCGATTTAGGGCCCTCAGGGTCCTCTTGTCTAATTTAATTATAGACATAAAGCCTAAAAACATAGTAAACAAGGAGTAAATTTACAATAACTACCAATACTTTGTGTTACTAAATGAATTACTTGTTGTTTGCACTCTGCATATTAGAGTTAATAGTGCATGTTCCAAATAGATATATCTAGCTATGAGCCCAAATACTTGAGTGCATAATGTTATCGTCTATGTCTATCATTGAATAAGCCATTTAACCCTTTCTCAAACAAGACGTCCCTGAGAATATGGGCTTGGGAAAACATTGAGACAAAAGAAGAAACTGCTGATAATCAGCAGTTTCTCCTTTTGCCTTAATATTTTCTGCACTTTTTCTATACAAATCCTCTTTCAATCAGCATCCTTTTTGATGTCTGCAGCGGCTTTCAAATTGGACCACACTAAAATTATGCCGTTTGGGAAAGGTTTAACAAATACATGAAAATGCTTTTTAGCTTACCTTAGCACGAAGTGCTGAGGGTGAGCTATTGTGATCGCTCACCGTCCGTCTGTCCGTCCGTCCGTCTGTCTGTCCACAATTACTAAAAAATCTTCTCCCAAACTATAAGGTCTAGAGTCTTGAAATTTTGTTTGTAGTATTGTCTCAATGCCCTCTACCAAAATACTTCAAATAATTGTGCTTATAGAAAAATTGGCCCTATGTTGTGGGGTTTGAAGTTTCACACTGAAACACAGTTTTCTCAAGGACTATTTGGCCTAGAGTCTTGAAATTTTGCATGACTTTACATCTCCTAAACCTCTAACAGAATACTAAAATTCATCACATTGCAAGGAAAGAAGCCCTATGTTATGGGTTCTGGAATTTTCAAGTGAGGAATTGTTTTGACCAGGTAGATTTTATCACATATCGTTGGTGGGGAGTCAAATCCTCGTAACTACAGCTTGAATAAGCTGGAGTTACGAGGTTTTGACTCCCCCACCGACGATATCATATCCCTATAATCAGATTATGCAGATCATAATACTGATAAAGAATGCATGGAGCAAACAGTGTTTGTACTTTAACCCTTTCCTGGAAAGACCTTGTTTTGAAGTCCTTATTAGAAAAGGCTTTGGAAATTAATGAGTCAAATGAAGAAAGTGCTGGTTCTCCTTTTACCTCAATATTTTATTTGATTTTATTCAATATTTTATATGCTAGTTCATTGTAAACGAATCCTATTTGTACCGCTGTCAATTTTGTATTTTGAACTTTCAAATTGGGACAGTCTATTTCCTTTCTTTACCTTTCTGTATGGGAAAGCATTATGCCCTTTCTCTACCATACACAGGTTTGCCTCACCGACAGAAAAGGCTTGTAAATGATATGGTAAAAGAAGAAAATGTTGATAACTTGATAGCCTGTGTTGTCTCATTTTGCCTCATCATTTTCTCTACAAATTTTTATACATGAATGCAGTCTTTATCAACACCTGTTTTATCATCTACAGCAGCTTTTAATTATGTCTGCTGTTATGTTATGTTGTTTGGAAAAGGTTTTACCATAACCAAATCCTTACTGTTCAATGAATATTTCCCCTATGTTGTGGGTTCCATATAAATGATAGAGGGCAATGTTTGACAATCTTTTCAAGTTGTTAAGGCCCGAAGATAATTTTTTTGCCTCGTTTAAGAACTTTTAGAATTATTCCTATGCTTTAGGCTCTTGCATTTTGTACAGAAAAAAGTGCATATAAGTTGTGTGTGTCATATTGTCTTGTTAAACAGATTAGTTCAAGTTATCATTTTGCTTTGAAAATAAGCTCTACCATGAGGTATTCTAGATTTAAAAAAGCGGGAACAGGTTTAAAATTGTCTTAGAATTTCCAAACTTTCTATGGTTTCTAAATATTATAGCCCAATGACCTTTTTCCAAGATTAATGCTTCAATTTGTCTATGTGCAATGGAAATTCAACAATATGTTGTGGATTTTCTGATTTTAAATACAGATATAGTGAAAAATCTTTGACAATCTTTTCCCAAATTGTGCTTTGAACAATGGGGAGAATCACGTGATTGACAATGGTATTGAACACGAAAAAATGGCGACGAAATGACCGCTTCGGCGTGAAAATTCAAACTTTAGAAAGGTATGTATTCATTCTACGTAGCTTCTCAGACAAACCACCTATCCTAAAGTACCCGCTATTGTCTAAGGTTTTCATAGACACCCAACTTTCCCCTATCCGATCGCTGTATTTAGAGAACACTTAAAGAATATTTTCGAAATTCGGAAAATTTTGGCTGTGTGTTAAGCACATCGCATCATATTTTCAGCTTTATTTCTTACCCAAAGAACTCTCTGTTCACACGGCATATTTCCAGACCATCTTTTATCGATGACATTTCATGCTAGTCCATTTACAAGGTCTGTGTTGTCTTCGTTAAGCGTATTTACGAAAAAGATGTTAAACACACGTGCAGTGCTGTAGTGTTTGGCACGCCGAGTTCTTGTGAGTGTAATGTTAAACACGCACACACTTGCTCGTGTACTAGGGAAGACAAGAATATTGGACGAATTGGTTGTTTATTCATAACCCAATCTGATAGAAATCCGGTGTTAACTTACAGAAAGTTCAAACATATGACAGACATCGTAAGGGGTAATCTTTTATGAATTTGGAAAAACACGAAATCGGCTATAACATTATTGCTCTAACTAATTAAATCTCTTGTTATATAAAATTCTCCATGACAAATAAATGCAATCAAAATGGTTCTGAACTGAAATGTGGTGTCTTCGTTTCCTAGTTTACGGTGTGTTACATAGTATCTTATATTGTATGTGTAAAAAATCTGAAAATTATAGATAATGGTTGACAAAGTGGGTGGGGTAAAATGAAATGTGAAGCATTTTTTTACTTTGAAGTTCAATCACTTTTTCTGTTTCGATCATATCAAAATGAAATTTTGCATGTACTTTCAATAGACCAAGGACAGGATATTTTTAACGAGCCATCTATCATATCAGTTTTTTTAACTTCTGTATTTCTTCTTCTGTCAATTTCAGATTTTGCTTACTTTTGAAGTACTCAATTTACGAAATAATCTCTACAACCTTTATTTTTTGTATAAATTGTTACCGGTGTGATTTCTTGTGAAAAACTCTAAAAATAAGCCCAAAATCCGATTTTTACACAGGCAAGTAAAAAGAGATAGTATGTAACGGTAGTAACCCTATCAATCCACAGATTTTGACGAAAATCTAATTATTGATTCATTGTTGCAACCCATCCTTTTGAGAAAGTCATTCAAGCTATTTTCCTAGTATATCTATTGAAATTCTTCTTGTGACAATGGAGATTGGACCTGTAAATTAGACTCTCTTCTACCTTCATGGAAATCAAGGTGATCTTTCCTGGTGTGTCTGTAATTTGTCGTAAAAGAACACATGTGGCATGTCACGTTTGACTCCCTTCTGTGATCCCTCTGATGTAATCGCAGGGCACAGGCCAGGAGTAACGAATTTTCACAAATTTATAAGTTGCATTTGTATTTCCTTTCATCATCATGTTTCCTGCGCCAGAAATTAAAATGTTGACTTAAGAATATGAATGTAAATTAGAAGGATTGTGATTATTCGAATTGATTTCATCTGGTTCTGAATTGTATATTAACTGAGTTCCTGCCATGACCTTTTTAAATGTTTCTTCAATAGTGAAGCACTATCTAACGATGATTTACTAGGTAAAGCTCGGTACATTGGAGACTTATAATGACTTTTTTTTTTATCTGAGTTTCCGATTTTGAAGGCGTTGCGTGCTTCCTTTGGATTCCAGACTTTTGATTTGCGTAAAGAAAGCCGAGACTTCTTTCGAGTCAATTTAAAAATTGAAGAAAATTGTAAAGGTATATGTTAAAAGCAGTTAAAAAGGTAACCGTTTTATCAGAATTTGACATATAGATTATGAACAGTCCACTTAAAATCCGGTGTCTGGCATGAAAGTAACACATAGTATCATGTAAAACCTTGTTTATGATGTAATCATCTGAAGAAAAAAAATCTGACAGGGACAAATAAAGGGTTATCTTCTACAATATTTTCTTCTGACCAATTAAAAAAACTCTTTCAATACTCTGAAAGCGATTTTGACCGTAAACTAGGAAACGAAGACATCACATTTCAGTTCAGAATCTTTGTGTTTACACATATTTATCATGGAAAATTATATATAACAGGAGATTTGATTAGTTAACCCATTACCACACAGTGACTCTTTTTGACTCCCCACAAGAAAATGGCTTTAGAAAACATTGTGGAAAATGAAGAAATTGCTTGTGACAAGCAATTTCTTCATTTCCCACAATGTTTTCAATCCAAAAAGACCTTAAAGTTAAAAATTCCTTTCACTTGAAATTGTCGTCTGCAGGATCTTACAATTTGGACCGCCCTAAAATTTTGTTGTTTGGTAATGGGTTAAAGCAATTATAGCCGATTTCGTTTTTTCCAAGTTGATAACAGATTACCCCTTACGATGTCTGTCACATGTTACTGTAAGTTAACACCAGATTTCAATCGGGTTGGGTCATGAATATAATCAATTTGTCCAATATCCTTGGCATCCATAGTACACGAGCAATTGTATGCGTGTTTAACATTACAATCACAAGAATTCGGCGTGCCAAACACTACAGTACTGTACGTGTGTTTAACATCTTTTTCGTAAATACGCTTAAAAAGACAACACGGACCTTCTAAATGGACTAGAATGAAATGTCATTGATAAAAAATGGTCTTGAAATATGCCGTGTGAACAGAGATTTCTTTGGGTAAGAAATAAAGCTGAAAATATGATGCGATGTGCTTAACACACAGCCAAAATTTTCCGAATTTCGAAAATATTCTTTAAGTGTTCTCTAAATACAGCGAACGGATAGAGGAAAGTTGGGTATCTGTGAAAACCTTAGATATTAGCAGGTACTTTAGGATAGGTGGTTTGTCTGAGAAGCTAAGTAGATTGAATACATACCTTTCTAACGTTTGGATTTTCACGCCGAAGCGGTCATTTCGTCGCCATTTTTTCGTGTATAATATCATTGTCAATCACGTGATTCTCCCCATTGAATTAAGTGTGTACCATTGTCGTATGACTCCTTTTCAAAATCCTCTTTTCAAAATCCTCGGAGATTTAAAAGGTTTGTTAAAAAGTATGTCTCAGGGCGCTCTAAGGTGAGCGATATAGGACCATCTTGGTCCTCTTGTTAGAATGATGAAGAATCCATTTCTAGCCACTATTAGAAATCAGAAGAGCTTCAAACCTCAATTTGTTATACTTACGGACGCTCAGGTTTATATGTATAATGCTTTTGTCGATTATTTATGAGATGCTGTTTTGTCATCTGCAAACTGGTTTCAATTAGTATGGACAATATTTGTTATAGTTAAATTAATTAATAGAAGCAGAATTTTAATACTAATTTGAAGTTAAGTTTGCTGTAACTTTTACCTTTTCCCACGGTCAACAGGATGGATCGACTGATTGCAAACTTAGGTGGAAGTAGTCATCTGTTTGTAGCAAGTATATTCCTTTAAAATAATGGTTGTTATTTAGAGGTGGCCGCTGTCTGTGTAACAAACTTTGCTGAATTTCAATATTGGTTGTATCCAATGCACAAGTGATGGGATCAATGCAACACTAATGTTCATCATTATTCTGTGTATATGCTTACTAAAGTATTGCATTACCATTAGTCTATTGATATTTGGTTTTCATTTCGCAGAGAAAATTTTGTGCATATTTTTTTGACAAGCCAAATGTTAGTGCGTGGTTAGCATGAAAGGTACTGTAGGCATTGCATTCCATTTTCACAATTTATTGAAATTCAGCAAATACAGCATTTTGTTCATCATCAATTTAAAAAAAAAAAGAGTTGATCATTCATGTGCAAATTCATCTTTATGTACTTCATTATGTTCAAATGTTTTGTATTTTTGTGCGCTATAACTTCAGTAAAATTGTTTATTTGAATGCACTAGATGCTTTCTGATTGGTTTATTGATTTTTCAAAGCCATGTGTGATTGGCTAATGTTGAAGTTCAAGAGCAATAACAATGGTTGAAAACATTTCCTTTTCTAACCTATTAAATTTTGTTTGAATTGCTTTAATTGTTTTTAAAAGAGTTGCTAATTGTTGTTTTTGCCAACATTGTGTTGATTTTACGTTTGAAATGATAAAATAACTCAATTCCTTTATAACGTTGAGGAACATTTAGTAGGAAATTATGATATCACAAAAAGGTCATTTCAATTTTTAAAAGGAAGCTGTTTTAAATGCCCAAAGTTTGACAGAAAAAATATTGTGAGGGACTGCACTCACAATAGCTTTGTGCTTACTGTTCCATAAAAGCTTTTTCTAAACTTGATTCCTGATTTATTTTATCACAGTGGAAGTCAAGGTGATCACTCGTACAGCTATATACGGAACTATACGAGCGACCTTAAAAGTTCCCTTTATGATCATGACCATGATTATACAAGCAGCACTTGGCCCTACAAATATCAGTTTAGAACGTCGACAGTAAGTCCCTAGTGTTTGTAAACCAACATACCACACAGCTATTTTACTCCTCTATATACATCTACTTTATTTTGTGAGCATTTTAGTTTTCATTTTCTCATTGTTTCCCTGAATGTGTGACATGTTGTCCACTAGTTACAAATCACATCTAGACCTGCCTTCACCAAATTAACTTTACAGTCAGTCTTCAAATTATAAACAATTTCCAATTTAAAACACTTTCCCAAACAACAAGATTTTAAGGATATCCTATTCAAAAGCTGCTATAGACAACAAAATTGATATTAAAAAGGAAGAGATTGGTGTACAATATGGCACAGAAAATATTGAGACAAAAGAAGAAACTGCTGGTTATCAGCAGTTTCTTCTTTTGTCTCAATGTTTTCCCGAGTCTTTTCTATTATGGATGTCAAAACCCAGTGTTTTTTGGGAAAGGGTTAACCAAAAGTAATATCAAATTAAGTGTAATATTCTTACCAAGATTTTTAGTAAAGTTTCATTTTTGTGCAGTTCATTATTTGCATGATAGTAATAGTAAAAAAGTCAAATACAGAAAGTTATAAGGCATTTTGAGCAATCAATTCTAGATCGTTTTCTGCGAAATTCTTTTCCAAAATAAAGCTTGATATAGTGGTTAGTTTTGCTTCATTTTCATTTCAAATCCAAAGATAAGAGAATGAATTAAGATTGAATTAATCCCACCTTTCTTTTGTGTGTGGTGGTTTTGAACTTTGAGTTTTTGCATGACTTTCCTTAGAACTATCGTATGGTGCATGTACCAGTCATATATTGGGGTTATACATGTAATATACACTAGGCCCTACAAATACATAAATACCACTCACTCTTAATTATTTTGCCAGAAATAAGACTAAAATATGATTTGATTCCTGGCCAGATAACCAAACATGTAACTTAACCCTTTCCCAAACAATACCTGGTTTTGACGTCCCTAATAGAAAAGGCTTGGGAAAATATTGAAACAAAAGAAGAAACTGCTGATAACCAGCAGTTTCTCCTTTTGTCTCAATATTTTCTGTGTCATATATCACACAAATTCTGTCTTCAATAACTTCCATTTTGTCATTTGTGACAGTTTTTGAAGTGGAACACCCTGAATTTTTGCTGTTTGGGAAAGGGTTAAGGGTTAATTGATAATATTTTGCTATCTTGAGGCCTAGTCACATACACAATTTCATGTCCACATCACGACCATAGCACATCCAAAAAATGGTTAGTTGTACAACATTTTTTGGATGCGATGTGGTTTTGAAGTGGACACAGAATTGTATGTGTGCAAGCCTTTAGCTGCAAAATATTTCTTACAATATGTTCAGAAATGGGCATAGGAGATTGTCACAAAATACCGGTACTAGTTTTTTTGGGCAATACTGTTCTATGATAGTATAAAATTGAAATAAAAATGAGCATCAAGAATACTTTTAGGTGCATGACTTTAACCATGCATAGCAGCATTAATAATTTAACTAAAAATAAACAGTGTTAAACATGAATCCAAGTTCATCTTTAATTTCGCTAATTCTTATTCATCAATTATCACCAAGTAATAATGCTTGTTTAGATATAGATTTTTAGTGTTGGCATGGATTGAGAGTTGTGTGCCTTTTCAGAACACAAGTTTGCTTTGAATAAAGTGGCATACTTGTATACTTGAGATAGGAATAACTTCAACTAAACTTTAGAGCTATTATATTTTAGTATGGCTACAGCATAACTGTATTGAAGCTTAGATTGCTAATGTTTCCTAAGGGTTGCAATTCATATTTTTAAAAATCTCTGAAACTGTTTGTGACATTCTTTACTTGGTTCCTGCTAGTGTATGTGATGTATATTGTGCTCCCGAAAGTTAAGTTTACTATCATTCTCATTATTTCATTCTTCATTCATGTTATAGTAATCTGTGTTTGCCCACATATTCTGAATTATATCACAATCAATCTGATTTGCAGAGAAGTTTTTCTCTGCCAATAAGATTTATTGTTCTGTGATTTTAAAATTAGACTGAATGTCTTACTTTCTCGGATATTGCATCTCTGAATTAACACTGATTATCATTATATTTTCATTCTTCATCTATTTATAGCAGTCTAGCATACAGTGAGAAAGCACATATAAACAGTCATAGTTAGGTAGGTCACATGACAGTCACATGACAAGTCACATGGGTGGTAGGTAATCTCTCTGAACAGTTCTTCACACACTCTATGGCTAATATCAAGATCATTTAAAAATGACATAGTCCTCAATGAATCCAATATTGTGATTCTAAATGGCCATTTTATATTCAAGCATCAAAAGTTCTCATATACCCTTTTATTACATTGGTATCCAAGCTTGAACTAGTCATACACACATCAAATTCCATGGGATATTAGGATAGCAAACGTTTGCCAGTTGACTGGGTCCCTCCACAAGCTTTGGTTTTCTTTATTCTCCAAATGCATCCATTAGATCTTGTCATTGCAAGGCTTTTTGGCCCCTTATTCTTTCCACATTCAATGGTATTTGGCTTTTGAAAGTTCAGTGCTGGTTTAATCAAATCCTGATCTTTGACTATTACTTTCAGCGCTAAACAGAAAAAAAGAATATTGAATTTCTCATGTACTTTTGGCCTGAACTAGATTGCCCCTACTTTTATATACTGGATAATACAATCATACTCTAGCTGTGACTAACATGGTGCTGGTCTTCCTATATTATACTGGCTTTGTAATATTATTGTTGTATGCTCAATTGTAGTGCATCCAAGTACCATCTTCTAAATGAAAGGGACCCTGGTGCATTATCATTTAGATGCTAAGAAATAGACAGGCATTTACAAACTTTTTATACTTGTTCAGAGTTGTGCATTTTTCCTGAAAGATGAGCTAGTAAAACATATCTATCCTTTGTTTTCTGTAATCTGTTGTAGAATAAGAATTTGTTTATTTCATAATAATTGTCTTTAAAGGATAACAAAATTCTCCTTTTACAATAACATTTTCAACCCTGTCTGACCCCAAAAGAATATTTACTTGCTATTTGCTTCTTCGGGGGCTTTATGTCATCTGAATTTGCTATATTGATAGCATGTGTAAGCATGGATATTTCCATCCCGAAATGCAAGTCTTCTGAAATATATACCTCAGTCTTGCAAGTTCAAAACTAGTATTTTCTGACGATGTTTTTTAACCTTAAAGACCTTCACTTTTATTATAAATTCATTTTAAAACATGTTAGATAAACAGCAATGAAGATCACAATCCTTATATTGTATGCTTCTTGTTAAGAAATAATGCTCTGCGTAATAATCATGATGTTGTATGCTTATTTAATCCTTTCCCAAACAACAAAATTAAGGCTTGTCCAGATGTTATAGATGACAAAGTTAATCTGATTTCCAGAATGAAAACTCTACGATGGGGTGAACAAATATTGAGGAAAGGGAGAAACTTCTGACTTTAAACATTTTTGCCTTTTCTTCGATATTTCCCAAAGTTTTAACCGTTAGGCATGTTCTTTTGGGAAAGGCTTAAATCAATTCAACAATTTCTGCAGTATATAATCAAGAATATCATAAAAATTGTTCTTGAACCTACTAATGCCAATTAAAGTTGGACAACCAAATTAAAGAATTGAAAATGAAGTTTTGGAAATTTCATTAGCTTAGTAGAACAGAAATGAAGAAAAAGACATTTGTAGTTTGTTAGATATTGATATTGTTTAGAGGCATATTACATTAAGTTGAATATTGTTTGTAGTTCACTCAGTCCTTGAGCAGATGACAAGTGATTCCGAGGACAGAGGAAAGGAAATCTTTAAGTTAGAGAATTGAAAACCTGGAAGGGAAAAGAGAAAATGTTCATTAGAATTTTCTTCTTTTCTTTCAAAGTTTTCTATATGAATAAATTGTATCTATGTGGTGGCCAAAACCAGGTACTATTTGGAAAAAGGTTAATTAAGTGTATCCATATTGATAATGCTATGTATTTATATGTTGTGAGTGATGTTGTTATATATTTAATGCTTCAACATAGATATAGTCATAGTTAATTAAGAAATACTGCAATTATGGTATTTTACATTTATCAATGTGCCAACTTAGGATGTTGATTTTCGTGGCCAGCATCAACTAATAAAAGCTTTGAACGTTATTGCATTCTTGTTACATTCTTACAAAGTGTTGACATGTTCATTGAATATTCTTGGGTTGGCAACATGGAAGATCTGTCTGCATATAATAATTATGGTATATTTATGTGCTTTTGAAAACACTTTGGAGGAAGAGATGTAAAGTCTGATAATCAACATTTTCTCTTTTCAAATGTTTTCCAACATAATTGAACCCTAATTTCTTGATTCAAGGTAACATCAGTTATGTACAAAAATGTTGTAATACATCTTAACCCTTTCCCAAACAAGACCTGGTTTTGACATCCCTAATAGAATAGGCTTGGGAAAACATTGAAACAAAAGAAGAAACTGCTGATAACCAGCAGTTTCTCCTTTTGTCTCAATATTTTCTATCCCATATTTTACACAAATTTCATCTTTAATAACTTCAGTTTTGTCATTTGTGGCAGTTTTTGAAGTGGATCACTCTAAAATTTTGCCGTTTGGGAAAGGGTTAATCAAGCCATGGTAACGACAATTTCAAAGGTAACCAATGATAAACATAATGTTGTCTGCAATTTATTTCTATCATGAAGTAGTGACTAGTCTAATTTTTTGTTGTCTGGTAATGAATAAAACATTGTATTTTGAAGGTTTTAAAAAAAAAAATTCAAACTTGAATATTTTATGTATTTTCAGATCGGTTCCACATACCCGCAGTACTAAGACCACGCTAATTCGATGACCTTGAACTACGACCTCCAAGAAATGGCCTTGAACTTTGACCTTGGAAAAAAATGGCCTTCAACTTGATCCAGTGTATGAGGACTGGTTGTGTTTTTAGCAACTGTTTAAAATTATGTTTCGATTTGTTGAATAAAATACTGTGATTTGATTGGACAATTTCTATGCATACTGTTCCTTCATTCATTGCTATGGATAAGAATGGGTGATGGCATTTTAATCGCAAGATAGCTAAAGATGTAAAAATTGGAACAAAAATTTAGGAAGAGAATCATTTCAAACCCTTTGTTGTTGGTACTCATTTGAAACGTCTCATTGAGATGATTCAAAATAGTACCTACAACTTAGGTTTGAAAGATAGATAAAAGATTTAAAATGTCATCACTCCTTCACCATAGCTCTTTGACCTCATTATCCATTGATGAATCAAATAACAGTGCCTACTTTTAGCTATTCTCAAGATCATGGGGATGGTTTTAATTTCTAGTGTTTAGTCAATCATGAGTAAATTTTCTAATTTTAACATTTTACATCATGATGGTATTGTCCATTCTTGGTTTAGAATTTGCATTGCGAGAAAAAGGGTCTTTGTGTTTTATTGGCTTATTAAAGTTGTATGATTTGTTTTATAAAATTTTGCTAAACTAAGGGCTGTTGAATTAAATGGAAAAGAGTTTGAATCAAATTGCTTTTGCATGTTTTAATTAATTTGAAATTTGCAAAGCAACTTCCCGGAAATCTGTGACTGTGAAAATTCATAAGGTTTTTGAAATCGTATCAATTTTCTTTATCACAGATTTCAATGAATTTGCATGAAAGTCTCTAATGATGGATGGAATACCTCAGTATCAAAATATGGTAATAGAAATTAAGGCACTTCTTGTGTAACATCTATTTGGCAAAGTCAAAATGGCAAACATTTGAAGAAGAAAAATCTCAAAAATAGTGTAAACTACAAAAGCTCATGTTAGTTTCACAAGTTCTGGTACAATTTCAAGCCATACCACTTATGTAAATGTTTTACAAATTTCATATTGAAGACTGTGTGCAAAACTATTGTACGAAAATTATGTACACATTTTATAGTATGGTACTTCAACACTGACCTTTCAATATATTTGAAATTTAATCGTTATGAATGAAATTTAGTGATGGCTCAGTAATGTCGCAACTCAAACTTTGTAACATGTTGGATCTGCTGAAACCCCCCTTTGTCTCTATTTTCACTGCAGTGTTTAACCCATTACCACTCAATGACTCTTTTTTTTTTATTTGACTCCTTACAAGAAAATGGATTTGGAAAACATTGTGGTAAATGAAGAAATTGCTTATGACAAGCAATTTCTTCATTTCCCACAATATTTTCCACACAAAAGGACAAAAAATGTACCATTTTATTAACTTGAAATTGTCGTCTGCATCACCCTTGAATTTGGAACAGTCCAAAATTTTGTCGTTTGGTAATGGGTTAAGAATACATTATGCGAGATTTTTCTCTTCATGTAACATATCCTCTTTTTTTCTTTGCACAAAATAAAAATGCATGTCCTCATTATATTTTGCTGAAAGCAAGTTTTGCTCATGCATGTTACAATATAATACCCGCACTTTCTCAGGCATTTCTCATGTATATTTCAAGTTTGTTGCAGAATGATTGTAACTGTGTGATACATGGGCAGTTACAACAGTATTGCATTGAAGTCATATTGTATGTAGATGGAGTGTACAGTGCTTAACTGTTTAACCCTTTCCTGAACAAGATCTGCTTATGACATCACTAGTAGAAATGATGTGGGAAAACATACTTGAAGAAAAGACACTTCTCATTTTCACTGAATATTTTCTATGCAGATACAGATTTTCTATTCTAGAAATAAATTATGTTGTTGTCTGCAGCTCCTCTTTAATTCAATGACCAAAATGAAATCATGTTGTTTGGGAAAGGGTTACAGGCCTGGCGCAAAATCTAGTTAATGCACATAAGAAATGGATGTTTGCACTAAAAGCAGTATTTGCACCAAGGCCTTGTATTGTAAAAAACAAAGTTTTGCACTTTATTAACTCCTCATTTTGTGTGATGTGTCAAATTAAAATGGGTCATCTGAGAATTGGTCTGCTACATAATTTCACTGCAGCTACATTCAGTTGAGAAAAGTTGATGACCAGACCTTGAGATACTGCTGCTTTTCAATGAAAACCTTGTAACTGAAGCTTGTTTTAAGATGCAGTTACGAGTTTTTCCTTGAAAAGTGACAATATGCTGCAGGTTTATTATTATTATTGTTTAACCCTTTCCCAAACAAGACCTGGTTTTGATGTCCCTAATAGAAAAGGCTTGGGAAAACATTGAAACAAAAGAAGAAACTGCTGATAACCAGCAGTTTCTCCTTTTGTCTCAATATTTTCTTTGCCATATTTTACACAAATTTTATCTTTAATAACATCCATTTTGTCATTTTTGGCAGTTTTTAAAGTGGATCACTCTAAAATTTTGTCGTTTGGGAAAGGGTTAAGATGCAGTTACAAGTTTTTCCTTGAAAAGTGACAATATGCTGCAGGTTTATTGTTATTATTGTTTAACCCTTTCCCAAACGGCAAAATTTTAGGATGGTCCACTTCAAAAACTCACAAATGACAAAATGGATGTTATTAAAGATAGAATTTGTGTAAAATATGGCACAGAAAATATTGAGACAAAAGGAGAAACTGCTGGTTATCAGCAGTTTCTTCTTTTGTTTCAATGTTTTCCCAAGCATTTTCTATTTGGGACGTCAAAACCGACCTAGGTCTTGTTTGGGATTGGGTTAACCCTTTCCCAAACAAGACCTGGTTTTGACGTCCCTAATAGAAAAGGCTTAGGAAAATATTGAAACAAAAGAAGAAACTGCTGATAACCAGCAGTTTCTCCTTTTGTCTCAATATTTTCTATGCCATATTTTGCACAATTTCTATCTTTAATTACTTCCATTTTGTCTTTTGTAACAGTGTTTGGAGTGGATCACCCTAAAATTTTGCCGTTTGGGAAAGGGTTAAGATGCAGTTACGAGTTTTTCCTTGAAAAGTGATAATGTGCTGCAGGTTTATTATTATTATTATTGTTTTATCAGATGGCTCATTTTAGCATGAAGTACCAAAATAGCTGTGTTTGAACATGTTGTATAATATTGTCACCCTATTCAGAATATATTTTCCTATTCTTCCATTCTATTTGTTGGTGTGGAAATTTTGTATCTACCTTTATCATATGTAGTTAAAACTTTTTAACCCATTAAATTTTTAGTCTTAAATTATATTGGAAAAGTTGTTTGAGAAAGAAGAATTCAAAAAGCTCTCTATTGATTGGTTGAATTTTTCTCAGATAATGGATAAAGAGTTGTGTGATTATGTTGTACTAGTCTCATTGCGTATTCAGTTGCTCGCTAGAACAAATTAAAATAGAAAATCGCTGCTTTTCTTCGAAAATCGTATAACTGCAGCTTGAAACAATCTGCAGTTATGAGGTTTTCGAAGAAAACTGCAAAATGCTACTTTTCTTTTGCAAAGTTCATTATTGGGCTATAAAGCTTTAATCTTATTGCATTATTTGAATTGCTCCTTACTTGTATTGCTAAATCAGAAAGCAACACTTTGCAGAATGCTGAAGTCACTTCATATAATTATCCTACGGCTTAACAAAATCAACTCAAGAAGTCCTAAGCTTAAAGGGAAAACTTGTTTGCATGGCAATGTTACAGTATTTTATAGAATTTTTTTTTCACCCCTATTATGTAGTGTGTAAATATTTTAAGTGCTTTGTGCACCAACCATTCTTATTTGTATTCTTGCTTGAATTTATATGATAGTTTCTGACTGAATATTTTGGAAAGAGATGACAAACAATAGATCTTTTTATGACTTTGTATGTAAATGCAAATTGTGTGGTCCCATTAAAAAATGGCTGTAAGTACAGTTAATTCAAGTTTTATTTAGGGCATTTTTCGAGCATGACCACCAGTATAGACTAGTCCAACCTATCAAATGCAGGGTTAACCCGTTCCCAAACAGAACAGTGACTTAGCTTTTTGACGCCCTTCAAGATAAAGGCTTTGGAAAACATTGTTGAAAATGAAGAAATTGCTTGTGACAAGCAATTTCTTCATTTCCTACAATGTTTTCTAACCAAAAAGACTGAAACATAAAATAATATTCACTTGAAGTTGTCTGCATCATTTTTGAATTTGGAATGGTCCAAAATATTGCCGTTTGGTAATGAGTTGAAAGTTCAAATTGGAATGGTTGATGTGCATGGGACCTTATTAGTCCTTTTAACTTGAACTGAATGATTTGTATATTAGCATACCATCTTTGTATAATACCACAATTATTACTTGTTAGAAAATGAAAATTGTTTATCATGTATATTTTTATTTATTTTAGTGTATACTATTGAAATAAAGGATTGTTTTATACGATGTATTTAGTATATTTTTGAGAGATGTTGTAAATGAAATATGACAGCTCTTAATTATCCTACCATGATGATGTGCAAACAAGAAAAAGCAACGGCTCAGAGCTTTCAGGCTTCATTGACTATTCAAATGTCTTAGTATAAAATTGGCAAAGACCGATGGAGTACTTAGGAAAGACAACATTTTTGATTTGGTATTTCAAAAACAGTCCAGATGGAGATGTGATTTGATAGGAAAGAAAATATTTTGGGAAACATATAAAATGTCGAGTCAATACACATGAATTTTGTTTTCTTTTCCACCACAATGTTTCAGAACGTAAATTTCGAAGTGGCAGAGTTTGACAATACATTTAAATTGGTCAGCGCTAGAAGAAATTTCTATTATCATCAAAAAAGATATTCATGACAAAAAAATACTCGATATTTCCTCAAAGATCACTTTTTTGGGTTTCAATTTGTTCAAGTTAAAAGTCTTGTATTGCTCTCAGTCGTTGCTATATGACGATGAATTAGCAATTTGTTCTATCTGTGATAATAATACGGAGTTGTTGTTGTCACTAGTGTCTGTTGTTTTGTGTCAAAATCATGTAAAACCATACATAGTGTAAATTCTAGTTAATTTGAATGAAAGGTAAGAGCAAAAGCTGGAATTTCGAAGCAAAATTATGGAATTTCAACGGTCTCCGTGCAAAATTATTTTTAGTGTATGAAATTCACATGCACTGACTGGCAAAAATTTGGGAATTTTGTAAATTTTGCGCAGATATTCCAGTTTTATACAATATTTTCTGTCTAGAGGCATTCAAGATGTTTTTGTTTTTGTACAAAAACCGCGTAACTACAGCTTTAATCAAGCTGTAGTTTCAAGGTTTTTGTTGAAAGGCAGCCATATTTATCTTAACATGTTACTGAGATTGTACAAATTGTGAAAAACTCAGAACATATTTCCCAATAACTGATTTTACCAAAAACATTTTCACCATTTGTAATTTAAAGGTCAACTGATTCAGACAAATACCTGTGTATGCCCATTAGAAAGTCTATGTGTGTGCAATAATTGTCTGAATTCACAGCATTACATACAAGACTTCTGCACTAGATCAGAATGTCACTTGCGTTTTTAAAAGCCTTACACTGATATCATTTTAGCTTATTTAAACCTTGATATGTTGAACCAAACTGAAGCAGGAAGTGGAGAACAAGGTCGGAATGCACATTTATGAAGGCTTTTCTTGTTCTTTGATGCCCATCAAAATGGCTGATATATTTGGGGATCAGCCTAAAAAAGAGTTGATCCAGTTGAACCTCATCTTTTTTTTGTTAATTGAACTTTTCAGTTGTGGTCATGTATGCAATTTTCAACTTGAATTAAATCTATTCATGTTAAGTCAATACAGATTTGGTACTGGCATTGTTCAACTTTGTAAATTTCTGATACATGATTGATCAATTCTTATGGTCTGGAAATGTAATTTTTCTCTTACATTCTTCATCCTTGAAGTCCATTTAAAGAGTAATGCTAGACCACACTTTTGGCTCACATATTGACTCTAAAGCTTAGTCAGTAAACTATGAATGATTTAAAATTAAATAGCCTAGACTAACTTATCAAGCACATGTGACCTGTTGCAAAATGAGTGTTTGAAACTTTATCCTTATGGCTGCACATATTATCTTATACCCTTCTCGATTTAGTTTTGTAGAAGTTCTGAAGGAACTTGAGAAGAAAGAAGCAGATTTACTTGATTGTCATCTCTTAATGTTTACCATTATATCTTTTTCGAACATCATTTCTGTAGTACAAAACTTTAACCCTTTCACTGCCAAATATTGACCTTTGAAGGGGTCTCTCACCGCCAAATTAATTCGAAGAAATTTCCAAGAATCGATACCCTGTACACAAAATCATGCATAACTTTTTACTCATTTGATGGATTCCTTTCAAATTTTCAGGACATACAGACAAATTAAGCACCTATATGTGACCAAAATTTAAAGGTTATTTATGAAATGACAATATTTTTTTCTTTTTTATGTTGTGGGTATTCATATATTTCGCTCCCACAAATTTGTCGACTAAAGTCGCCTATGGCAGGGAAAGGTAAAGCGACAAAAGTCGCCTATGGCAGTGAAAGAGTTAATGACAACTTCCAACTTCTTTGAATATGGACTAGACTTAAATTTTGTTGTCTGATAGAAGTTAAAACTACCGTTTTGCAGCTAGATAATTTCTTTTTCGATCTGCTCTATCTACAAGCAACTTGTTTCTTGTTAACCTTACTAGATATTCTGTTTCTACTGATACATATTTAGATTATTTTTATTGTTTTATGTGATTTAGTATGTTTATATATCAGACTTACAGGCCTAGCCCATCCCTTTGTTATGTAACAATGATTGAAGTTTATCCATGTGTGCCATCAGAGTTTGGAATAAATAGAGTCGACACTCGTGTCGAAGTCGGAGGGGCCGTCAAAATACCTTGACATATCCGGAGTTCGACTCATCCGATTTTGTTCGGCTTCGAGATATTGGATATTTGACCGTTTTTTAAACTTATCAAGTACGAATATTATTGAAATATAGTAGGAAAAGGAAAGAAATTGCTCTTGTCGAGCAATTTCTATCCTTTTCTTACTATATTTCAATGGCTATATTCAGTTCGAAATCATTTTGTTTGGAAAAAAATTAGGTCAATAGATGAGAACGGATCAGATTTGAACGTCGACTTAAGCGGAATTTCGACTTATCTGATGTCGAGATAACGAGTGTCGACTGTAGAGCATTTTGGAAATATTACTATTTCTGTTGATAACTTACAAGACATGAATCTTGATTGTTGTTCTTTCATTTAGGATACAGAATGAATCTAACCAAAAATGAACTTGTAGTATGCGGTTAAGAATTTATTTAGCTCCAATAGGCATGAAAGAAATTTCATCTGCAAAACCAAAGAGATCAGTTCAATTGGACAGAAAAATATCTGAATTGAAATTTCTGTATAATGAAATTATAATGTCTGTTTATTGCATCTCTGATGGCACACTGTGTTGTATTTTATAGCATGAATCATTTGTTAATAAATCACAGGAAACATTAAAAGTCAGTTTTTACACAAAAATTGGTTCTTTGTCATGTATCAATACCTAGACCTTACCACTATGTTCTTGATGAGACTGCTACATCTCATCTGATAAGCGCTAGGGTTCTTGGCAGAATAGAATAATATGGACCGATGACATTAACTCTTTGTAAATCAACCTTGTGCAAAACCTTGTGCAAAATGACCATTTATGTAAACATTCTGGGAAAGAAGAGATTGCTAAATGAGCCATTTCTTCTTTTTCCAAAAAGTTTTCTCAATCCTATTTTGATATACATCATGAAATATCTCAAAAATATTGACAAATTTGAAGACATACAGCTGTTGAGGATAGCATTGAGCATTTCACTGATTTACTTGAAGTTGTAGGAAGGCCTCCACAGCTTTTTGAGCTAGGGAGCACATCAACTCACCCCCACACATTGATGCCTTACAAGTTTTAAAAAGGATTTGGAAAACATCATGGAAAACGAAGAAGTTTCTTATTTCTCACTTCCCACGACATGTTCCACCTAGAAAGACCAAAAAATATGTATTCATTGACTTGAAACTTTCGTCTAAGATTTTGATATCCCTTACAGAAAGGGTTTGGGAAAACATTGAGGCAAAAAGGAGAAACTGTTGACAGACACCATGTTCTCCTTTTGCCTCAATATTTTTCTTTATAAATTGTGCATATCCTCCCTTGTTATTATCCTTTTTAGCTCGACTTTTCGAAGAAAATGAGAGCTTATACTGTCACCCGGGCGTCGGCGTTGGCGTCGCAACAAAGGTTAAAGTTTGTTCAAACATCAATAACTTCCATACTATCAAAGGGATTCAACCCAAACTTGGAATACTTATTCACCATCACACCCTCTACCTTACTACTACGGCCCATGACCCCGGGTCCACTATATTTGGAGTTATGCCCCCTTTATACTAAGTTACTTAGAAAGTCGAGCGCGCTGTCTTCGGACAGCTCTTGTTTTGTTTGCAGCTGCTCTCAAATTGGAGAAGTCTAAATTTGTTCCGCTTTGGAAAAGGTTAAAAGAAAATTTCAGGCTGGAGCATTTAACCATGGCTTCTTGTCTTTTCTCTCCAGTACTACCACATCCTTTCTGAGTCTATAACTGCTCATCCCACTAAGGCATATAATTGAGTGCTGCAGCCATAGCACAGTTGGTAGAGCATCAGACTCGCACTTATGATCAGGGTTTTGATTCCTGACCACTATAAAATTGTCTCCCACCAATGGTTTGATAATAACTACATGTATGTTGGTGAGCAACTGGAGGCTTGGTAAGGGTATTGTGGTAGTATTCGACATCAAATCATGTGCCATGACGAAAGGTTACCATATATTCCAATACAATCTAAATTGGGATAGAAAATAGAGACACATTTTGCATGCTGTCCGCAGTGGCCGTGACAGTACAGTAGCTGTCTCCAGGAAGTGCTATGTTGATTTATTACAGGGTGCCGAGTTCTATAAATCAAAATCCCTCTTCCCCTGTCAATTTAGACTTGCTGATTTTCACGGTGGATATGGATAATGAATACAGACAAAATAATCTCGATTCGAATAAGATTTTTTGCAATAACTTCCTTATTTGTGCGTCAATTTTCAAAAGGTTTGTTGCATGTACCCTGCCTTACTGAGCTCTTTCATCGTATGCATGACATATTAGATAACTTGTGGTACTTTTTCCAAAATATTGCCCCAACCGACCAGAAAGCGAAATGGTAACGACAACGCCAAATTAACCACCCTTAAAGTAAGAATTTGTTCAATAACTTTCTTATTTCTGTGTCAATTTCCATGCAATTTGTTGCATGTACTCCGCCTTATTTAGCCCTTTTCTCAGATGTATTACTTATCTGGAAACTCCTTGTCCTTTTCTCAGAAATCGATCCCAACCGACTAGAAAAAGGACCTGGATTTTTTGTCGTTTTTCTGGTCGGTGGGGATCAATTTTTGGACAAAGATACCAACAAGTCATATATCTGAGGAAAGTAATGCGGGGTATATGCAACAAACCGCTTGAAAATTGACGCAGAAATAAGAAAATTATTGCACAATTTCTTACCTGAAGCGAGGCAAATTTGTCCGTATTTGTTATCCATCCCATCATGCAATCTCCACCGTGCTATGATACTGGTATGAGAAACAACTTGAATCCATGGTTAGGTGCTCCAGCCATTGCGATATGACCATAGCAGTTGAAAGAGGTGTTAAACTCAATCATTTATGAATATCACCCCTTTGGTGATATCAACCCTGTGGTGATAACTATCACGGTGGATAATCACATGATACAATATTTTCATAAAATCTTCAATAATTTTGTAAATACTGGACCGATTTGAATTTGGTTTGAAGGAGAGAATGTGGACGGACGTCACGCATTAGATGGACATGGCTGATTTTTGAAAAATCAACTAATAAAAAAGTTATTGAAGATAAACCAAAATTTTGGTTTATCTTCAATAACTTTGTTATCAGTTGATTTTTCAAAACTCCAACACATCCAGCTTATTTCTGGCATTTTCCCACCTTCTCTGCTTCAAACCGAATTCAAATTGGTCAAGTATTTAAAAAGATATCGAAGATTATCGGAAATTTTGAGTCACATGATTATACACCGTGTCTATGCTCCATTATGGATAGTCTGACATGCTACCAACTTTTCCACGGCTGCAGCAGAAGGGGACCAGTGTTAATGATTCCTCATACATGAACCTCAAGCATATAGTGTTTGGCAAAATTATGATCATGTATGTTAAACAAGAGGGCCATGATGGCCCTATATCGCTCCACTGGCTTTTAGACTATGAAATTATTCAAGGAATACAATCAAAGACTATCCAAAGAAGATTCATGCTACACAACAATGAAATCCAATAAGTGGTTATGGAGGAGAAATGTTTTTAGCTCACCTGAGCTCAAGGGGAGCTCTTAGGGTCAGTCACCATCCGGCGTCCGTCATGTGTTGTTCTTCGTCCGTCGTCAACAATTTCTTTAAACATCTTCTCCTCCTTAACCACAAGGCCAATCCTGACCAAACTTGGCAGGATGTTCCTTGGGTGACCCCTTTCAAAACTTGTTCGTGAATTTTTGATTCGTCAAAAAATGTGGGTGTGGCAGGGCGGGGCTTATCAAACTATAAGAAATCATGTGAAAAATCTTTAAAAATCAACTATTTGGCCAATTTGTCTCAAAGTTGGCAAGAATGTTTATTGAGTAACCCTTTTCAACATTTGGTCATAAATTTTCAGATTCATGAAAAAATATGGGCGTGGCAGGGCGGGCCTTAACCGATTTAATGAAATCTTTGGATAATTCATAAAAAAATCTTCTTCTCTTGAACCAATAGACTGATTTGAACCAAACTTTTCAGGAATGTTCTTTGGGTGACTCCTTTAAAAATTTGTTCGTGAATTTTTGATTCATCAAAAAATGTGGGCGTGGCAGGGTGGGGCTTATCATACTTTGAGAAATCATAAGAAACTTCTTTAAAAATCAACTTTTTGGCCAATTTGTCTCAAAGTTGGCAAGAATGTTCCAATGAGTAACCCTTTTAAACATTTGTTCATAAATTTTCAGATTCGTTAAAAAATATGGGCATGGCAGGGCGGGGCTTATCCGATTTAATGAAATCGTTAGATAATTCTTAAAAAATCTTCATCTCTTGAACCAATAGGCTGACTTGAACCCAACATTGCAGGATTATTTCTTTGGTGACTCATTACAAATATTGTTCATGAATTTTTGAATCGTCAAAAATGTGGATGTGGCAGGGCGGGGCTTATCAGACTATAAGAAATCATGTGAAAAATCTCTAAAAATCAATTATTAGGCCAATTTGAACCAAACTTGGCATAAATGTCCCTTGAGTGATTGTATTCAATGCATGTTCATGAATTTTTGATTGGGTGAAAAAATGTGGGCGTGGCAGTGCAGCGCTTATCAGACTTCAAGAAATTGTTAGATAATTCTTCAAAAAATTTCTTCTCCTGATTCATGGGGCCAATGCTTACAGTATTTGGTAGTTATATTCCTTGGGTGACGCATTACAAAAATTGTTCACAAATTTTTGATTCATCAAACCATAAGAAATCATGTGACACAAAGAACTCAGGTGAGCGATATCAGTGCCTTTTAGGCGCTCTTGTTATAATCTTCTTACGGACAGACGCACAATGGACACAGGGCCATGACATAAGCCCTGCTGGCCTTTGGCCAGTGGAGCTAAAAATATTATTCCTATAATGTTGTATTTCTTACATCAGCTTGATTCTTATAATATTGCAGGTGGTTGGGCAAAGTTCAAAAGTTTATGTGGTACAGAACAACATGAAATTGTATGAGTCCTTTGCAAAAATAAAGATTTTGATGTCCTTTAGTTTAAAAGATTAAAGAAGAAAATGCTGATAGCACTTTGTACTGTTTCATCAATATTTGTAAGACAGAGCCAATATTTGAATCCATTCCCAGATAGCGATGCTTTTTATGCCCCTCATGAACTAGAACTGTCGCAAAGCGGACGAATACCCCCCACTAGGGCCTTGTCACTGAAAAAGTGCTATCGGTCAAAATGTTCTTGACTTAAGAGCATGAAAACGGATTTTAAACAAAGTCCAACTGTGACCTTGACCTTTGACCTTGGTAACTCAAGTTAGAACACGGAAACGAAATTGTAAATTTTGACTACTCCCCCCCCCCCCCCCCCCACCCTTCATTAAAAACTTCAAAGTAGCATAACTCTAAAACTAATGCTTGGATCAAGATGAAAATTGCAGGTGCACAACTTCATATGATAGGAAACATCCTGATAAAATTTCAAAAAAATTGGTCAAAAACTGTGGGAGGAGAAGAGGACACAAGATTATGTCCACCCCCCCCCCCTTAAAAACTTCAAAGTGGCATAACTCTGAAACTAAAGAGTGGAACAAGATGAAAATTCCAGGTGCACAACTTCATATGATAGGGAACATCCTGATAAAATTTCAGAAAAATTGGTCAAAAACTGTGGGAGGAGAAGAGGACACAAGATTGTGTCCACGGACGGACGGACAGACGGACGGACGGACAACCTGATTCCAGTATACCCCCCCAATAACTTTGTTGTGGGGGTTATAAATATGCTAGGGAAAATATGGTGGAAAAAAGAAATTGCTTGTAACAATCGATTTCTTCATTTTCCACAGCTTTTTCTAACCTAAAACGGAAAGATTTTTAAAATTTCATGAAGATGAAATTGTCCTCTGCGATATCTTCCAAATCAGAACAGTCCAAAATGTTGTCATTTAGGAGAGGGTTAAATAACTAGCAGCCCTAGCAGTCTGGAAGCGCTCCACAGACCAGAATTGTTTGTCTTGTTGAAAGCAATTTCAAAAGTTCAAATACATGACAGCAAAATTTTAGGGTGGTCCATTTCCTAAACTGCCACAAATGACAAAAATGGAAGTTATTAAAGATAGAATTTGTGTAAAATATGGCATAGAAAATATTCAGACAAAAGGAGAAATTGCTGGTTGCGAGAAAGCAAAGTCAAAACAGCCATTTTTGGCATTCAATGGAAGATAACTCCAAACTCTTCTTCAATCATAATTCTTTGAAGGAATCTGAGAGAGGGTCACCAAAGGATCGTTCCTGTGAAGTTTGGATATAATCCATCCAGTAGTTTTTGAGAAGATTTTTAAAGGAAAAGTTTATGGAATAAGGCACTGACAGACACACACACGCATGACATACCACCATGACAATAGTCTTTTGTCATGGCAGTGTGTCTGTCGTGATAGCCTGCTGGCATGAAGGCCAGTGAAGCTAAAAATAGTATGACTTGGCTAGTTAAGAATATCAAGAGAAAGCACATTATTTTCCATATTTTAATTGTTTAAAATGAGAATGCCCTAACAAAAGAAACATGTAAAGCGTCATCTTTGCAAGCCAATGGTGACACTATTTATGGACACTGCCTTTGTCTTGCAAAACAAAACATCACAACATTTACTGCTAATCATAACATAACTAAGAAACTGTTAAATTCATTAACATAAAAAATGAATAAAATGTAAGTTTGCTTTGAAGCAAGGTATGGATTGTACAGGTAACAGGGTAACGTGTCCCCCTGGGTAACGTGTCCCCGGGGACACGTTACCCAGGGGTAACGTGTCCCACCCCCTGGGTAACGTGTCCCCCCCCTTGGAATTTTTTTTTTTAATCGTATTGTGTATTTTCAATGCATATTTTTTTTCATAAGTATTAAATCTTTTAAAATAAGTTATTTTAAACATGAAATTTAAATATTTATTTTTTTTTATTCTTTCACATTTCCAAAGAAGGAAAATATCTTATTGCATTGTAATTTTTTATTAAATCACTTTCTCCAAATATTTTCCAACTATTATTATTACCATTATTAATATTTTATGATAATACCAAAGTAAATTGCGCAGAAATAATGTGAAAAAATTTTAAGAGGAGAGAGGGGGGGGGGGGGGTACACGTTACCCCTGGGTAACCTGTCCCCGGGGACACGTTACCCAGGCCTGGGTAACGTGTCCCCCCTTTGATTTTTTCTTTTTTAATTATAATGTATATTTTAATGCCTATTTAGTTTTATAATTATTGAATCTTTTAAAATAAGCTATTTTTAAAGTGACATTTCACATTTATTTCATTTTTTAAAATTATGTCTTGATGCAAAGATTGTTGATTCTAATGCGTAGAAATGCTATCAGTTTATTGAAGTTGTTATCTATAAGCGAAAAATACGCCTTTAAAATTGATACAAAAATGACCAATTCTATATAAATCTGAACTGTTGTCCACAACAATTTGTTAAATTTTCGCACAAAAATATATATTTCTCGAAAACGGTTCAATATTTCGACTTGAAATTTTCAGAATTTTAATAAAAAAGATGCTCTTTCAGATGGAATAAAAGTAAAATTTGTGTAAAAATAATTGTGTAATGTCACTTTAACAAAAAGTAAAAGAATTTAATTTTTTTCATTCTTTCTCTTTTCAATGAGAGGTGGGACAGGCTACCCAGGCCTGAATAATGTGTACCCCCCTTGGATTTTTTTCCTTTTTAATCATAATGTGTATTTTTATATCATTATTAATATTTCGTGATAACACCAAAGGAAATTGCGCAGAAATAATGTGAAAAAATTTTAAGAGGGGGAGGGGGGACATGTTACCCCTGGGTAACCTGTCCCCGGGGACAAATTACCCAGGCCTGGGTAACGTGTCCCCCCCTTTGATGTTTTTCCTTTTTAATTATAATGTGTATTTTTAATGCCTATTTATTATGCTCCCCGAAGGGAGAGCATATAGTCGCCGCTTCGTCTGTCCGTCCGTCCGTCATTCCGTCCGTCCGTCCGTCCGAAGCGATTTCTCTATAACCCTTGGGCCAAATCAAATGAAACTTACCATGTAAACTCCCTATGACATAATGCCGATGTACTTTTCCCAGTTTTTGGATTTGAGGCCTCGTCATGGGAAAAGGGGACTTAAGGTCAAATACACTTTTTCTCTAATTTCTCATAGTCTAATGGTCAGAATTTGATGAAATTTCATATTTGAGTAGCAAATCAGATGCCCTTGACAATAAACTACTTGAAATTTGCGTATAAAAAGTATGTCATGGAAAAAGGGGGCTTATCGTTTGTTAGCTTAATCTTAGCTCTGTATGGCATACATTTATTGTGACAAAGCCTTATTCGGGGAGCATTGTCCGTCTCCGACGGCTCTTGTTTTTCTAACTATTGAATCTTTTAAAATAAGCTATTTTTACCAAAAAATATAAGAATTTAATTTTTTTCATTCTTTCACTTTTCAATGAGAGGTGGGACAGGCTACCCAGGCCTGAGTAACGTGTACCCCCCTTGGATTTTTTTCCTTTTTAATCATAATGTGTATTTTTATATCATTATTAATATTTCGTGATAACACCAAAGGAAATTGCGCAGAAATAATGTGAAAAAAATTTAAGAGGAAGAGGGGGGGACACGTTACCCCTGGGTAACCTGTCCCTGGGGACATGTTACCCAGGCCTGGGTAACATGTCCCCCCTTTGATATTTTTCCTTTTTAATTATAATGTATATTTTTAATGCCTATTTAGTTTTAAAATTATTGAATCTTTTAAAATAAGCTAAAATTGCACAGAAATAATGTGAAAAAATGGGTAACCTGTCCCCAGGGACACGTTACCCAGGCCTGGGTAGCCTATCCAACCTCTCATTGAAAAGTGAAAGAATGAAAAAAATTAAATTCTTTTATTTATTGGTAAAAATAGCTTATTCAAAAAGATTCAATGATTATAAAACTAAATAGGTATTAAAAATATACATTATAATTAAAAAGGAAAAAAATCAAAGGGGGGGACACGTTACCCAGGCCTGGGTAACGTGTTCCCGGGGACAGGTTACCCAGGGGTAACGTGTCCCCCCTCCCCCTCTTAAATTTTTTTCACATTATTTCTGCGCAATTTCCTTTGGTGTTATCACAAAATATTAATAATGATATGAAAATACACATTATGATTAAAAAGGAAAAAATCCAAGGGGGGTACACATTACTCTGGCCTGGGTAGCCTGTCCCACCCCTCATTGAAAAGTGAAATAATGAAAAAAAATTAAGTTTTTTTTCTTGTTAGAAATAGCTTATTTAAAAAGATTCAATAATTATAAAACTAAATAGGCATTAAAATATACATTATAATTAAAAAGGAAAAAAATCAAAGGGGGGGGACACGTTACCCAGGCCTGGGTAACATGTCCCCGGGGACAGGTTACCCAGGGGTAACGTGTTCCCCCCCCCCTCCCTCCTCTTAAAATTTTTTCACATTATTTCTGGGAAATTTCCTTTGGTGTTATCACAAAATATTAATAATGATATAAAAATACACGTTATGATTAAAAAGGAAAAAATCCAAGGGGGGTACACGTTACTCAGGCCTGGGTAGCCTGTCCCACCTCTCATTGAAAAGTGAAATAATGAAAAACATTAAGTTCTTTTATTTTTTGTTAGAAATAGCTTATTTTAAAAGATTCAATAATTATAAAACTAAATAGGCATCAAAATATACATTATAATTAAAAAGGAAAAAAAATTAAGGGGGGGACACGTTACCCAGGCCTGGGCAACGTGTCCCCGGGGACAGGTTACCCAGGGGTAACGTGTCCCCCCCCCCCCCCCTCCTCTTAAAATTTTTTCACATTATTTCTGCGCAATTTGCTTTGGTATTATCACAAAATATTAATAATGGTAATAATAATAGTTGAAAAATATTTGGAGAAAGTGATTTAATAAAAAATTACAATGCAATTAGATATTTTCCTTCTTTGGAAACGTGAATGAATAAAAAATAATTAAATATTTAAATTTCATGTTTAAAATAACTTATTTTAAAAGAATAAATAATTATAAAACAAAATATGCATTAAAAATACACAATAATGTTAAAAAAAAAAAATTCCAATGGGGGGGGACACGTTACCCAGGGGGTGGGACACGTTACCCAGGGTCATTACCCTGGGTAACGTGTCCCCGGGGACACGTTACCCCTGGGTAACGTGTCCCCGGGGACACGTTACCCAGGGGACACGTTACCCTGGGACCGGTACTAGAAGTTACTGTCCCTAATGTTTTCCTTCACATCAAAACTAGACTGACCAAACAGAGATGGAATCATTAAATGTTACAAGAAGCAAGAAACATTTTCCAAAATAGTGTAGGAAAGATTATAACATGGAAATACTTATCATTATATTATCCTCCACATTCGTTTCTCACAGCTTTCCAATAAATAAAATACAAGTCATTTTGTGAGCAAAGAGAGATAAAAGATACAATATTTCCAGTTTTCACAATGTTTCAAAGACATGATTTATTTAGTAGAATTTCGACTTTGCTTGTTGAGAATAGTAATATATCATCCCAGCAATAAGTGTATTTAGCAGAGCACCGCAGGCAAAGTTGAGGATAATAATAGCGTCTCCTGTCTGTACAATGTTTGTAAAGACTCTCACTGAAATTATAGAGAACGAAAATTGTGAAACAACTGCTCATGAAGCGAAAAAGCTTTCACATCTTTAACATTATAGAATAATGTACAAGACAATTTTAGTTGCAAAAAAAATAAATACAATGTATATGATAATCTTAGTGACAAAACATACAAAGTACAACCCAAAAAATAATCTTAGTGGGGAAAAGGGGAAGATGTAAGTACAGTTTATGAGAAAATCTTCGCAGTCAAGATATAAGTATAATTTATAAGATCATCTTAGTGGCAAAAGATATATACAGTCGAAACTCGTTATGTCGACATCGGATAAGTCGAATTTTCACTTAAGTCGAAGTTCAAACCTGGTCCCGTCCTCATAATTTTTTCAAAACAAAATAATTTCTATCTGAATATAGCCATTGAAATATAGTAGGAAAAGGATAGAAATTGCTCGACACGAGCAATTTCTTTCCTTTTCCAACTATATTTCAATAATATTCGTACTTGATAAGTTTAAAAAATGGTCAAGTATCAAATACCTCGAAGCCGAACAAAATCAGATGAGTCGAACTCCGGATATGTTGAGGTATTTTTGACGGCCCGTCCAACTTCGACACGAGTGTCGACTGTATACAAGATTCACCTACAAACTAATGTCTTCAGACGAACCTTGACTATTTCATTTATAATTTAGCTGATGGAAATTTCAAGACTTGCTCATTTCAGACTAGTCAAAATTATTGAAATAAATCACCTACAGATGTAATAATTAATGAGTTTTGCAGTTCTTTTATCAAAATAAAACTATAGTGCTCCCACGATATTCTGAATCCCGCCAAACAATAAAACATAAATCAATATACTAATCATAGGTTATAAAGATCAAAATGAAACCATATTGATGATAATCAGTATTTTGATGTAATATTGACGAGACGATTTGCACGTGCGTCTCTACAATTACAGGTTTTTATAGGTTAAAGGTTTGTTTATAAACATTACAAATGCGTGGGACACCTATACATGTATATACCATTCAGTCATAACAATAATCAAAATCTTTACCATAACATCCATAGGCAGCAATCCCCCAAGTAAGTATACTGAGTCGACCAGGATCTTTTTTTCTGTATAAATCTACTATCTGGGTTATTTTACTAGAAACACCTAGAGGAAATCCCAAACTCTGAAATTATAAGAATAAAATACAGAGCAACTCATAACATGGGGTAGATCTATACAGTAACACATATACTATGGATAATTGTAAACTACGAAATTAAAGACATTAATTAGCAAAACAAAGTGTCATGAAAGTCAGCAAACCCAATCTTGTGGGTAATATTTTGAAAGTGTAAATAAGTATTTCTAACTAATATCAATATTTTGATTATTTTCTCCTTTTGTCCTAATATTTTCTAGACTTTATTGAGCACACATCTTTTCTTGACCTACAATTGTCTCCTTTTTGCCTCAATATTTTCTATATTTTATTGTGCAGAAATTCTTCCATCTATTCCATCTATATAGAAATTCACCATCTATTTTGTCATCTACAGCTGTTTGGGTAAGCCCTAAGGTTAATGTCCAGTGTTTTTTCTCATAGTTTTGGGAATGGGTCCGAGACCAGGCAAATTGGGAAAATTGCATTGTTTTGTCTAAAATTGGGAAAAAAATCATCACAGACTCCAACAAAAATTGAGTCCTGTGCATAGTTAACTATATGATATCAACTGAAGGGACTTCCAGTTTGTCTCTGGATACTTTTTTCTCAACATATGAAAGGTAATGATGGAATTTTCATTCAAAAAGAAGGAACAACTTTTGCATTGTGAATTTTCTTTCTACATTTTGGGAAAAAATTACCCTATTTGGCAAAAGAAGGAGAAAAAACCCTGATGTCATAATACTTACTATAACTGAAGTTAAAACAAAATCTGGTACAAGTCTATATCCTATAGACAAATAAACAACCATATATCTGAATATACAGTTAAAGATGAAATGATACTAAAGGCAAAAAGAGTAATTATATGCCAAAAGGGGCATATTATCACTGTGTATAATCACATGACTCAGAATTTCCGATAATCTTCAATATCTTTTCTAATACTTGACCCTTTCCCAAACAAGACCTGCTTTTGACGTCCCTATTAGAAAAGGCTTGGGAAAACATTGATAAACAGCAGTTTCTCCTTTTGTCTCAATATTTCCTGCGCTATATTGTACACAAATAACTTCCTTTTAAACATCGATTTGTCGTCTACAGCAGCTTTTAAATAGGTTCACCCTAAATTTTGCCATTTGGGAAAGGGTTAACCAATTTGAATTCTGTTTGAAGCAGAGAACGTGGGACAATGCCAGAAATAAGCTGGACATGTTGGATTTCTTACAAATCAACTGATGAAAAAGTTATTGAAGATAAATCAAAATTTTGGTTTATCTTCAATAACTTTTTTATCAGTTGATTTTTAAACAAGAGCTGTCCGAAGACAGCACGCTCGACTTTATAAGTTGCTTAGTATAAAGGGGGTATAACTCCAAATATAGTGGAGCCAGGGTCAAGGGCCCTGGTAGTAAGGTAGAGGGTGTGAAGGTGAATAAGTATTCAAAGTTTGGGTTGAATTCCTTTAGTATGGAAGTTATTGATGTTTGAAAAAACTTTAACCTTTGTTGCAACGCCTACGCCAACGCTGACGCCCGGGTGACAGTATAAGCTCTCATTTTCTTTGAAAAGTTGAGCTAAAAATCAACCACGTCCATCTAATGCGTGACGTCTGTCCACATTCTCTGCTTCAAACCGAATTCAAATCGGTCCAGTATTTAAAAATTATTGAAGATTTCCTGAAAATATTGTATCACGTGATTATCCACCGTGTATTATGTTGCCATTCTAGTTGTCAATCCAGCTGTCCATCCTGTGAGTCTTAAGTACGATCTTACTTGCTCAACTGCTCAATTTCTTGTACATATACACAAGTATGATAATTAATTCAAACTTGCAACCTTCTATGTATCTTATGATATCTAGTTAGGCAATGACAATATATAATTTTGATCGCAACAGAGATTCCTGAATTATCTGCCCTTGAACAAATAGAATCTACTATTATCTCTGATGTAAGTACTTTCATATTTAGATGCATCACTCCAAAAAGCATTTGCAAAAAGTAATAGATAAGATGGTCAAACAATTCTTCAAACTTTGTAAAAACTGCCTTTATAAAATATGTAGTGCACCATTACTAGCCCAGGACAACTTTATTTTCGCAGTCAGTCTGTTAGTAGGAGAAACTTAATTTAGTGTTGAGATCCATATGCAATCATACATATGTGACCCATCACGCTAAAAGGGACATTATACTAAGTGTGAAAAATATCGACCCAAGTCAGTCTGCGCAGTCCGCGCAGCCAGACTAGGGCCGACACTTTTCACTTTTATGTAATTTTCTAAATCTGGAATGTTTTCCCTATCTTATTATACATGTATGTTCATTTTTCGCACACAGGATCAGGTTGACCTGTGCTTAGTCTGACAAGCTTGTCAAAATTTGTATTTTTGGAGTTCGGATAAGGTCCCTTTTAGCGTGACGGGTCACATATATGTTACACCCACAGAGGACTGAAGGCCATTTCAATCATGACCAGACTGCATTTACAGTCGACACTCATTGTGTCGAAGTCGGAGGGGCCGTCAAAATACCTCGACATATCCGGAGTTCGATTCATCCGATTTTGTTTGGCTTCGAGATATTTGTTATTTGACCGTTTTTGAAACTTATCAAGTATGAATGTTATTGAAATATAGTACGAAAAGGAAAGAAATTGCTCGCTTTGAGCAATTTCTATCCTTTTCCTACTAGATCTATATTTCAATGCCTATATTCAGTTCGAAATTATTTTATTTTGAGAAAAATTAAGTCAATAGATGAGGCTGGGACCGGATTTGAACTTCAACTTAAGCGAAAATCCGACTCATCCGATGTCGACAAAACCTATGGCGTGTGGAACGTTGCAAAATTCGATAAATATTTTTATGTGATAAAATTCTATATTTACATTCTATAATTTTTATTTATATTCTAAAATTATTTTTATGTGATATAATTTTTTATTTATATTCTATATTTTTTATTTATATTCGATAACGCGAAAAAAATTATGTGATATAATTTTTTATTTATATTCTATATTTTTTATTTATGTTCCATATTTTTTTTATTTATATTCGATAAAAAAATTTATGTGGTATAATTGCATCATGGGATACTAGTGACATTTGTAACAAACGATTTGATTGGACAACGGTATTCACAACGAATATTGACAGCCTCGATAGCGCAGTGGTTAGCGCACTCGGCTTGAAACCCGGAGGACCCGAGTTCGAGTCCCACCCGGGGAGGTGTGTCCTTGGGCTAGACACCTAATTGTCAACGCCTCAGTCTACCCAGCTGAATGGAGTGGGTAGCAGTGAGGTAAAACTTGCTGCCTCTTCTCTTCCGCACGCCAAAAAAAATGTTCCGAGTTAGAGTACTAGAATAGTTAGTTTCAAAGTTCATTGCACTGTAAATAGAGCACTTGTTACTTGTAGATTAGTAGGAACATGCACAAAAAATGTACGCTAGCTTAGCTAGTGGTGCCTCGAAAAGTCATCGGGGGAATCTAATAGTACAAACAAAACAAACTATGGCTGCCCCCACAAGGTGTGTAAAACATGCTGTCGTCTATCTAAAAATTTGTTCACATAATATAGGGATAGGATCACACACTGTCACTGTCTTTATCACTCTGAAACCTGTTGTCCAATCAATGTCACGAGTATCCCATGATGCAATTATACTACATAAATTTTTTTCGCGCTATCATAGAACATAAATAAAAATCATAGAACATAAATAAAAAATATAGAATATAAATAAAACAAGAGGACCATGATGGTCCTAAATCGCTCACCTGAATCAAGATGGCAAGAGTGATAATGGCAATTTTGTCAAATTCAAAGGCATGAAACTCATAAGGACTTTCTGTTTGGAAACAATCAAGAAATAATTTTGTTCCAATCAATCCTGTAAGGTTGGGTATGAATTAGCACAATTGTTGACAGGTTTTTTTTTTCAATAATTATTTAATGATTTCGCAATATACAACATAGGGCTAATTTTCAAAGCATTCTGATCTGTTAGAGATTGATCATTTATGATAGGCTCAATTAACAAGATTTGGTCAGTGATTGAAAGAATATAGCGCAGGATTACCATCTGATAAGCTAAGGCTAATCCCCTTATTTGTTTACATAAGATAAACATGGGGCCAGCCACAGCAACAGATAAAGAGAAATAGATAAGAGAAATAGGACAGATTCCTCTGAGTCCGATAAGCCCCTTCCTACCTGCCACATCCTGATTTTTTATCAATTGTAAGAATTTGAGAACAAATTTTGAAAAGAGTGACTCAAGGAACATTCCTGTAAAGTCTGGTTCAAATTGGCCCAATGGTTGATTTTTAAAGAATTTTCTTACAATTTCTCTGAGTCTGATAAGCCCCCTTCCTCCCTGCCACGGCCACAGTTTTTGACAAATGTAAAAATTTGTGAATAAACTTTGAAAAGAGTGACTAAAGGAACATTTCTGCAAAGTCTGGTCCAAATTGGCCCAATGGTTGATTTTTAAAGAATTTTCTTATGATTTCTCCGAGTCCGATAAGCCCCTTCCTCCCTGCCACGGTCATAATTTTTTGACAAAGGTAAAAATTTGTGAATAAACTTTGAAAAGAGTGACTAAAGGAACATTTCTGCAAAGTCTGGTCCAAATTGGCCCAATGGTTGATTTTTAAAGAATTTTCTTATGATTTCTCCAAGTCCGATAAGCCCCTTCCTCCCTGCCACGGCCACATTTTTTGTCAATTGCAAGAATTTGAAAACAAATTTTGAAAAGAGTGACTCAAGGAACATTTCTGCAAAGTCTGGTTCAGTTGGGCCCAATGGTTGATTTTTAAAGAATTTTCTTATGATTTCTCTAAGTCCAATAAGCCCCTTCCTCCCTGCCACGGCCACATTTTTTGACAAATGTAAAAATTTATGGATAAATTTTGAAAAGAGTGACTAAAGGCACATTCCTGCCAATTTTGGTTCAAATTGGCCCAATGGTTGATTTTTAAAGAATTTTCTTAAGATTTCTCTAAAATCTGATAAGCCCCGCCCTGCCACGCCCACATTTTTTGACAAATCAAAAATTCACGAACAAGGTTTGAAAAGGGTCACACAAGGAACATTCCTGCCAAGTTTGGTTAAAATTAGACCAATGGTTTAGGAGGAGAAGATGTTTGAAAAAATTGTGAACGGACAGACGGACGGACAGACAGACGGACGGACGGACGGACGACGGACAAAAAGCGATCACAATAGCTCACTTTGAGCACTTCGTGCTCAGGTGAGCTACAAAATTATATCACATAATTTTTTTTCGCGTTATCGAACATAAATAAAAAATAAAGAACATAAATAAAAAATATACAATATAAATAAAAATTATAGAATATAGATATAAAATTATATCACATAAAAATATTTTTAGAATATAAATAAACAAGAGTGCCTGAAAGGCACTGATATCGCTCACCTGAGTTCTTCCTGTATTTGATGGTGTACAATATAAATTTTGTTGTAAACAAATATGTATGTCGTATCAAACTATAGTTAATTAAGTTTCATAATTTCCAATGAAGACAATGAAGTCACATTAGTATTCAATCATATTGCATGTAGTAGCATTTGCATACATCTTTAAAATTGAATATCATGTGCTGTTCCAGTTTGATTTTTATAATCAGGATTAAACTTTAACAATTAACAATTTACAATTTGAAACATCAGAATGATACATTACAGGCATTAATACGCTTAATATGATAAGCCCCTCCTTGCCTCATCAACATTTATTATCCTATCAAAAATTCATAACCAAGTGTTTGAAAAGAGTAACTCAATAAGCATTTTGTTCTCTTGGTTTAAATTGGCCCCATGGTTGATTTTTGAAGAATTTCTTTATGATTTTTTGAAGTCTGATAAGCCCTACCCTGCCACACTCAATTTTTTTAACAAGTCAAAAATTCACAAACAATATTATTGTTAAAAAGAGTCACTCAAGCAACATCCCTGGTTCAAATTGGCCCAAAAGTTGATTTTTAAAGAATTTTCTTGTCATTTCTCCTAGTCGTATAAACATCTTGCCATGCCCACATTTTCAACCAATCACAAATTTGTAAAAAAAAAATAAAAACGGGTACCCAAGGAATATTCCTGGATAATTTGATATAATTTGTCCAACAGTTAAGGAGAAGAAAATTTTCAAGGATTCGTTTAATAACTTCTCCAAGTCTGATAAGCCCCACCCTGCCGCGCCTACATTTTTTGACAATTCAAAAAATTCATAAACACATATTGAAAACAGTCACTCAAGAAACAGATCTGCCAGGTTTGGTTTAAATTTGACCAATGGTTGATTTTTAAAGATTTTTTTCATGATTTCTTTAAGTCTGATAAGCCCCGCCCTGCCACGCCCACATTTTTTGACGAATCAAAAATTTGAAAAAAAAATTGAAAAGGGTTAACCAAATAACATTTCTGCAAAGTTTGGTAAAAATTGATCCATTGGTTAAGGAGAAGAAGATTTTTTAAGAATTACTTAACGATTTCTCTAAGTCTGATAAGCCTCACCCTGCCACGCCAACATTTTTTGACGAATTAACAAGAGCTGTCACTGTAAGATGACAATGCCCCCGACACCGCTTTGATTTTAAATTATGGCCAATCTATGTTCAAGGTCAAGGTCATCCAGGGGTCAAGGTCACCAAAGTATGTGCCTACAGAAAGGTAATGTACCAAGGAATGTTGTGGTAAAGTATTGTAACAGAATAGGTACCCCACCCACTAGTTTTCCATGGTCAGGAATTGTGTCAATTCCTGACCTTGGTTAATCTGCCTTGCATTAGCTATATTGAGTGATATTTCCTTACTATTGGGTTTATAGACATTTTCTGCACAATCCTGATGCCAGTCTTACCTACCTAACTCTTACAATCATCCTATTTGGCCGTTTTATTAGTATTGTGTTTTCAGCCATTTTGAATTATCTCCCTTTATGCCAAAGTTAAAACTACAATATTACCTACATTAAGTGTCTACAGAGTGCATCATATGGTTATAAAGATACTATTTTGTCTAGAGTTTGTCTTTGCAGAAATGGATTTTCATGGAATTTGGTAGTAAATGTGTAATTCCATTCCTGGCTTTGACCTTGGAAGTTTGGAAGGAGGGAAAGTTTGAATCCTTTCCACCTTCCTACTTCAGAGGTCCTATCCTCCTTTATCAGAGTAATTTGCCTATGTTGTAGGGTATCAAAAGTTAGCTTTTTATATGTATTTTGTAATTATTTATATGGTTATTCCATATCTTTTTCATGTTTAGAGTAAATGCAGGTGACAGGATTTGCTCCTGGCAACATGGCCGAAATGGCCTGGAATATTCTTTTTGCAGCCAGGATTCCTGGACTGCCAGGAACATGTTGATTGGCTCTGTGACACCTTCCATTACCTGTGATTGGTTAATGAGGGTGTAACCTAGGTGATCAAAAGTCTATATAAAGGGTTAAATCCTGGCACTAGTTTAGTTTTCACTATCAGAGTCAAAGATGTTACTTCCATGAAGAAATTCTCAACAACTGGATTAAATGATACATTTTTAAAACTAACCTGTGACTCTCATTATTTACTTATCCATCTGAACAATTAACCAGGCTGAAGACAGGAATTAGAGAGAATATTGAGCAAAAGTTCCACTTTGTTTACATTGGTGTCAGAAGTGGGATTAAAAGAGCTAATCATCTGGAAACTACAGAAAAGGACTTTTTTCGAAAAAAAGGATTTTTGCTGAACTTTCTCTTTTTCATACCCAGCTGATCAGAAGCCGAAATCATCAACTCAAATCAACATGTCTGGCTCTGATAGTGATACTCAACTCAATGTTACACCACAAATGGGAGATGAAAGTAGTAATAATGCCCAAAATAGGACTGACAGTGATAATTCTCAAGGCAGTAGTCAAACTAACTCTTCTCAAGGAGTTTGCATGCAAAATGTTCCGCCCAGGATCAGAAAAAAATTTTCTGTAACAAATTCTCCATCATTTGCCAGATATGAAATTCTGACCATGAAACCAGAAGCATTAAATGGATCTATGGACTTGGACAATTTCATTACACATTTTGAACTTTGTTCCAAATTGGGACATTGGACTGAAAGTGAAAAGGCACTGATTCTGGGAGCATCTCTCAAAGATCGCGCACTGGATGTTTATGCTACATTTCCGGAGGAAACTCGCAACTCATACCCTTCCTTAGTTAAAAAGCTTTCGGAACAATTTGGCTGCACCAATAACCAATCGAAGTGGTTGTCGGACTTGGAAACACGTATAAGAAGCCCTGGGGAGAGTATATCTGAGTTTCTGATTCAATCCATCAATCAGTGCGGAAAACGTACATCCCAATATGGACGTTAGAGCACAAGAGCTAATGGTACTTGACACTATATACAGGACTCTGAGCCCAGAACCTAAGTACCAATGTATAACTGGAAATTGTCAGACAATAGCCCAAGCAGTACAGATCATTGAGGTATATGAGAGTGTGTTTGGTCCTGGAGTCGATAATTCGGTTATAGCATTGGCAGCGTTATACCAAACAGCAGATTTTGAAACTACCCTTCAACAAATAAGTGAACGTCTGGAGTACCTCGAGCAGGAAAACGGGACTCTTTTGACTCAGTAGGCTTTGAGGCGATGTATAGTAAAATGCCTACTTGTGTTAAGAGAACTATGGAATTTGCTTAAATAATGTCTGCGAAATATTAGAATAGTCTCCTTTTTCACTTTTATACCCATGACTGTTTGCGACTTTGAAAACCCATGTAAAATTTGTCGAGAAAACTGATGTAAAAATTCAATGTATCTTGTCTGTAAAAGTATATATATTTGTTTTAAGAAAGTAGGCGTCATGAATCTAAGTCAAGGAAATGCCAATGAGAAATGAATTCAGAAGCTTTTGAAAGTATGTAATGTTGTGCTAATTGATAGAAGTGAGCAATTTGATTTGTCTTTAGAATTCTTTCTGTGAAAATATATGACAGATTTTAAAATTCAACAGATAGCTGATGACATATTTTAATTGACTTTATAGCGATGAAATCGGTTTGCTTGAAGTTTTATGTGTATGATACTTTGAAATGACATTGTACGGGTCGAGCTATGGAGAGTTCGCGTTGACGTAGAGATGGTCTGGCCAATCATTGTCTACAGTCGTTCCATTATGATGGTTAGGAGAACCAGGCATGAATGGACGGGTTTCTCAATGGAGTGGGAAACATTGTCTTTGTCATCTCAAGGTTCTTTGCTGAAAACTTTATACCGGTACGGTGAATTGATTTTAATCAGAAGAGAGATCAACAGTGAATCTTTCGCAAAACTCTAGAGTCTATTAATTCATGTACGATCGGACCATGTATATCAGTGCTGGACTGTAGCGGATCCCAGTAGATATTGTTGATGGATGCTTAAATTGATGTCATATACCAATTAGGACTTGATTCATACTTCAACATTTTGACGATATGCCATCCTTAATTTCATTTTTAGATTTATTGTTTTAAGTGGGGGTGAATGTAACAGAATAGGTACCCCACCCACTAGTTTTCCATGGTCAGGAATTGTGTCAATTCCTGACCTTGGTTAATCTGCCTTGCATTAGCTATATTGAGTGATATTTCCTTACTATTGGGTTTATAGACATTTTCTGCACAATCCTGATGCCAGTCTTACCTACCTAACTCTTACAATCATCCTATTTGGCCGTTTTATTAGTATTGTGTTTTCAGCCATTTTGAATTATCTCCCTTTATGCCAAAGTTAAAACTACAATATTACCTACATTAAGTGTCTACAGAGTGCATCATATGGTTATAAAGATACTATTTTGTCTAGAGTTTGTCTTTGCAGAAATGGATTTTCATGGAATTTGGTAGTAAATGTGTAATTCCATTCCTGGCTTTGACCTTGGAAGTTTGGAAGGAGGGAAAGTTTGAATCCTTTCCACCTTCCTACTTCAGAGGTCCTATCCTCCTTTATCAGAGTAATTTGCCTATGTTGTAGGGTATCAAAAGTTAGCTTTTTATATGTATTTTGTAATTATTTATATGGTTATTCCATATCTTTTTCATGTTTAGAGTAAATGCAGGTGACAGGATTTGCTCCTGGCAACATGGCCGAAATGGCCTGGAATATTCTTTTTGCAGCCAGGATTCCTGGACTGCCAGGAACATGTTGATTGGCTCTGTGACACCTTCCATTACCTGTGATTGGTTAATGAGGGTGTAACCTAGGTGATCAAAAGTCTATATAAAGGGTTAAATCCTGGCACTAGTTTAGTTTTCACTATCAGAGTCAAAGATGTTACTTCCATGAAGAAATTCTCAACAACTGGATTAAATGATACATTTTTAAAACTAACCTGTGACTCTCATTATTTACTTATCCATCTGAACAATTAACCAGGCTGAAGACAGGAATTAGAGAGAATATTGAGCAAAAGTTCCACTTTGTTTACATTGGTGTCAGAAGTGGGATTAAAAGAGCTAATCATCTGGAAACTACAGAAAAGGACTTTTTTCGAAAAAAAGGATTTTTGCTGAACTTTCTCTTTTTCATACCCAGCTGATCAGAAGCCGAAATCATCAACTCAAATCAACATGTCTGGCTCTGATAGTGATACTCAACTCAATGTTACACCACAAATGGGAGATGAAAGTAGTAATAATGCCCAAAATAGGACTGACAGTGATAATTCTCAAGGCAGTAGTCAAACTAACTCTTCTCAAGGAGTTTGCATGCAAAATGTTTCGCCCAGGATCAGAAAAAAATTTTCTGTAACAAATTCTCCATCATTTGCCAGATATGAAATTCTGACCATGAAACCAGAAGCATTAAATGGATCTATGGACTTGGACAATTTCATTACACATTTTGAACTTTGTTCCAAATTGGGACATTGGACTGAAAGTGAAAAGGCACTGATTCTGGGAGCATCTCTCAAAGATCGCGCACTGGATGTTTATGCTACATTTCCGGAGGAAACTCGCAACTCATACCCTTCCTTAGTTAAAAAGCTTTCGGAACAATTTGGCTGCACCAATAACCAATCGAAGTGGTTGTCGGACTTGGAAACACGTATAAGAAGCCCTGGGGAGAGTATATCTGAGTTTCTGATTCAATCCATCAATCAGTGCGGAAAACGTACATCCCAATATGGACGTTAGAGCACAAGAGCTAATGGTACTTGACACTATATACAGGACTCTGAGCCCAGAACCTAAGTACCAATGTATAACTGGAAATTGTCAGACAATAGCCCAAGCAGTACAGATCATTGAGGTATATGAGAGTGTGTTTGGTCCTGGAGTCGATAATTCGGTTATAGCATTGGCAGCGTTATACCAAACAGCAGATTTTGAAACTACCCTTCAACAAATAAGTGAACGTCTGGAGTACCTCGAGCAGGAAAACGGGACTCTTTTGACTCAGTAGGCTTTGAGGCGATGTATAGTAAAATGCCTACTTGTGTTAAGAGAACTATGGAATTTGCTTAAATAATGTCTGCGAAATATTAGAATAGTCTCCTTTTTCACTTTTATACCCATGACTGTTTGCGACTTTGAAAACCCATGTAAAATTTGTCGAGAAAACTGATGTAAAAATTCAATGTATCTTGTCTGTAAAAGTATATATATTTGTTTTAAGAAAGTAGGCGTCATGAATCTAAGTCAAGGAAATGCCAATGAGAAATGAATTCAGAAGCTTTTGAAAGTATGTAATGTTGTGCTAATTGATAGAAGTGAGCAATTTGATTTGTCTTTAGAATTCTTTCTGTGAAAATATATGACAGATTTTAAAATTCAACAGATAGCTGATGACATATTTTAATTGACTTTATAGCGATGAAATCGGTTTGCTTGAAGTTTTATGTGTATGATACTTTGAAATGACATTGTACGGGTCGAGCTATGGAGAGTTCGCGTTGACGTAGAGATGGTCTGGCCAATCATTGTCTACAGTCGTTCCATTATGATGGTTAGGAGAACCAGGCATGAATGGACGGGTTTCTCAATGGAGTGGGAAACATTGTCTTTGTCATCTCAAGGTTCTTTGCTGAAAACTTTATACCGGTACGGTGAATTGATTTTAATCAGAAGAGAGATCAACAGTGAATCTTTCGCAAAACTCTAGAGTCTATTAATTCATGTACGATCGGACCATGTATATCAGTGCTGGACTGTAGCGGATCCCAGTAGATATTGTTGATGGATGCTTAAATTGATGTCATATACCAATTAGGACTTGATTCATACTTCAACATTTTGACGATATGCCATCCTTAATTTCATTTTTAGATTTATTGTTTTAAGTGGGGGTGAATGTAACAGAATAGGTACCCCACCCACTAGTTTTCCATGGTCAGGAATTGTGTCAATTCCTGACCTTGGTTAATCTGCCTTGCATTAGCTATATTGAGTGATATTTCCTTACTATTGGGTTTATAGACATTTTCTGCACAATCCTGATGCCAGTCTTACCTACCTAACTCTTACAATCATCCTATTTGGCCGTTTTATTAGTATTGTGTTTTCAGCCATTTTGAATTATCTCCCTTTATGCCAAAGTTAAAACTACAATATTACCTACATTAAGTGTCTACAGAGTGCATCATATGGTTATAAAGATACTATTTTGTCTAGAGTTTGTCTTTGCAGAAATGGATTTTCATGGAATTTGGTAGTAAATGTGTAATTCCATTCCTGGCTTTGACCTTGGAAGTTTGGAAGGAGGGAAAGTTTGAATCCTTTCCACCTTCCTACTTCAGAGGTCCTATCCTCCTTTATCAGAGTAATTTGCCTATGTTGTAGGGTATCAAAAGTTAGCTTTTTATATGTATTTTGTAATTATTTATATGGTTATTCCATATCTTTTTCATGTTTAGAGTAAATGCAGGTGACAGGATTTGCTCCTGGCAACATGGCCGAAATGGCCTGGAATATTCTTTTTGCAGCCAGGATTCCTGGACTGCCAGGAACATGTTGATTGGCTCTGTGACACCTTCCATTACCTGTGATTGGTTAATGAGGGTGTAACCTAGGTGATCAAAAGTCTATATAAAGGGTTAAATCCTGGCACTAGTTTAGTTTTCACTATCAGAGTCAAAGATGTTACTTCCATGAAGAAATTCTCAACAACTGGATTAAATGATACATTTTTAAAACTAACCTGTGACTCTCATTATTTACTTATCCATCTGAACAATTAACCAGGCTGAAGACAGGAATTAGAGAGAATATTGAGCAAAAGTTCCACTTTGTTTACAGTATGAAGCGAATATGTTAAGTAATAAGGAAGTTATGGCCAATGTTAAAGTTTTTGGACGGAATGACGGACGGACAGACAGACAGACGGACAGACAGACAGACAGACGGACGGATGGACGGACAAGTCAAATTTATGATGCCTCCCTATCGGGGGCATAAAAATTCATCAACAGGCAGTAAATACATTCACTCAAGAAACATTCCAGCCAAGATTAGTACAAATTGGATCAACATTTGATTTTTAAAGAATTATTTAACAATTTCTCAAAGTCTGTTAAGCCCCGCCCTGCCACGCCCACATTTTTTGACGAATCAAAAATTTGAAAACAAGTTTTGAAAAGGGTCACCCAAGGAACATTTATGCCAACTTTGGTAAAAATTAACTCTATGGTTAGGGAGAAGAAGATTTTTGAAGAATTATTTATCAATTTCTCTAAGTCTGATAAGCCCCGCCCTGCCACACCCTCATTTTTTGACGAATTAAAAATTCATCAACAGGCAGTAAATACAGTCACTCAAGAAACATTCCAGCCAAGATTGGTACAAATTGGATCAACATTTGAATTTTAAAGAATTATTTAACAATTTCTCAAAGTCTGTTAAGCCCCGCCCTGCCACGCCCACATTTTTTGACGAATCAAAAATTTGAAAACAAGTTTTGAAAAGGGTCACCCAAGGAACATTTATGCCAACTTTGGTAAAAATTGACTCTATGGTTAGGGAGAAGAAGATTTTTGAAGAATTATTTATCAATTTCTCTAAGTCTGATAAGCCCCGCCCTGCCACGCCCACATTTTTTGACGAATCAAAAATTTGAAAACAAGTTTTGAAAAGGGTCACCCAAGGAACATTTCTGCCAACTTTGGTAAAAATTGACTCTATGGATAGGGAGAAGAAGATTTTTGAAGAATTGTTTATCAATTTCTCTAAGTCTGATAAGCCCCGCCCTGCCACGCCCACATTTTTTGACGAATCAAAAATTTGAAAACAAGTTTTGAAAAGGGTCACCCAAGGAACATTTCTGCCAACTTTGGTAAAAATTGACTCAATGGTTAAGGAGGAGAAGATTTTTGAAGAATTATGTAACAATTTCTCTAAGTCTGATAAGCCCCGCCCTGCCACGCCCACATTTTTTGACGAATCAAAAATTTGAAAACAAGTTTTGAAAAGGGTCACCCTGGGAACATGCCTGCCAAGTATGGTAAGAATTGGCCCAGTGGTTAAGGAGGAGAAGATGTTTAAAGAAATTGTTGACGCCTTCTGACGCACGACGCACAACGCACGACGCACGCCGGACACAGGGTGATCACAAAAGCTCACCTTGAGCATGTTGCTCAGGTGAGCTAAAAAAAAAAAATAGAATATAAATATAAAATTATATCACATAAAAATATCTATTGAATTTTGCAACGTTACACATGCCATAAAAACCAGCGTCGACTGTATATGTATCAGAGTCAATTTGTCAACAAGAGTACTTTTCTCGCTCATCATGGAGCAAAGGATACAGTACAAATCCTACAAACACATTTGGTGACAGCATGTTTCTGGTATGTATTATCAGGCCCAGCAGAGCAAAATCTGCAATAGAAAATAAGACACTTCAGCTTTTAGCCCTTTCTCAAACAAGGCCTGGTTTTGGCATCCTTGATAGAAATTGCTTTTGAAAACATTGAGACGTAAGAAGAAAATACTGATATCCATCATGTGCTTCCTTTGCCGCAAAATTTTCTATACTAGATCTACGTTGTTTACAAATTAAAATCTCATCTTTATCAACATCCATTTTGTCTTTTGCGGTGGCTTTCAAATCATAACAAATTTTGTCATTTGGGAAAGAAATATGCTTTAACTACCTTGACAAAACAGTAAACAATGCATGGCAGAAAGTCATACATTTCTCATGAAAAGTCATGCAATAAACATTAACATATAATCTTGGACTGTTCCAATATGAAAGTTCGTGAATATTTAACTAAATTGATGTTGAAACAAGATGTATTTGTGAAACACCAATGACCCCGAAATGACCATATTTCTGTAATGTTAAGTTTTCATGTAAAGGGTTGATAAGCGTAAACAGATTACCTTAAGGAAGGTCAAATACAGGTATTTCACATAACACTGCGCATGCGCGGCAGCCGTGTGGAAACGAGGCTTTACACACGAGGGGGCAATCGACTTAATCCTAGATAGGGATTAGTAGCCGTGACGGGTTAATAATCTGCTTTGATTAATTAATTTCTTCAAATTGACGGATATTGTCGTTATTTCTTCAATGCATGAACTCAGAAGGGAAGACTGTCCAACACAGTCATATTGTTTTGTTTGGTTTTTTTTTTTTTTTTTTTTTTTTTTTTTCAATTTTCCTAAAGATTCAGTGGCAAAAGCTGGACGCATTCGTGATTCAGTACTATGCACCGGACTTAAAATTATCACGTACAAGACTGCTTTCAACGTCTGCAAAGGGAAAATTTGATTTTTGTTATGTACAAAAGAAGAAAATGGTGATTATAATACCATCATTTTATCTCAATACTTCTATTGTCAATTTGTACAAAAATCATATCTTTACCACCATCTGTTTGGTCTTCTACAGCCGTTTTCAAGTATGAAAAGAGTTTGAGAAAGAGTTATGTCTAAAATACACTCTGTCAATCTTTGGGAATTGATAAAGATTAAAATAAAGATAGACTAGTTATTATAACTCAAATATATAACAAAATACTTAATTCGGCATGATTGCATTATTGAAACAAATAAATTTGCATTTGATCAAGTATTGTAATAGTTATGCTATGATAATTTATTTTCATTTTTCTCATTTTTGATGTTTGATGAATAAAAATTTCAGGAAAGAAATTACATTCATAATACTATTATAATGTAGGACTTATGTTATTTTTTCCATGGTATATATTATTATCATTGATTTATTTTTATAATATTCTTAGATTTATGACTTTTTGAAGTTTTTTATGAAGCCTAAAATTTGTTTTTGGAACAAAAAAAAAGTCTTTATTGTTAAATCATAAATTGATATTGAATGAAGAAGTTTTCCCTGAATATCATTAATATGAAATGATTTTTTCCCACAAAAAGTTTCAATTGAATAATGCCTTTGATAAATATTAACAAAAATGATTCATGGGAATAAACTTATTTGAAATTAGAAGTGTTACTTTCTTCTGAGGTGTCAAGTCTTCTGTTTTCATCTTTTTGTCCTGATTATGATAGGTGATAATTGATTTCGTAGATAAGGGAACGATATATAATGCATGCCAAATGACTTATTTAGGTGACAAAAATGTGATGTCAAGATAATATTTGGCTTCATCTTATTCCCAGTAATTAACCTCTCCTTTTCCCACAATTGTTTCCATTTTTAAAGAAAAAATGCCTTATTTGGATATTTCAATAAACACATAATGGGAAATAAGTATAAAAAACAACACTTAAAATACAATAAAAAAAATACACAAATACAATATAGCTCTAGATAATTTTTTTGAAGTTTCAAATAAATAATTATAAATTATAAAGTAATAAATTGTTAGTAAAACATAATCAAATTTCTTATATTTAGAAATATTTTCCTTACCAAATATTTTTTTCTATGTCATAAATTTGTTATACAATATTTTATATACTGGTGGGGTTTTGTCCTGGTGGGGTTTTGTCCTGATGGGGTTTTGTCCTGGTGGGGTTTTGTCCGAGGGGTTTTTGTCCTGGTGGGGTTTTGTCCTGGTGGGGTTTTGTCCTACACTCATAAAAAACATATTGACAGAAAAGTTTTCCTTTTCCTAATAATGAAAACTTTAATGCTTAGACATTCAGCTATTTTTCCAAAGAATTTTCACTATTTAATTACAATCTTATGAAGACTATCTAAATTTTAATACTCGTAGATCTATTTGTTATCTTGATTAGATTTTGAATCGTATAATTGTAAGTAAAATATTTGTACATTGTTTAATATTAATTTAAGATGAAAAAAAAGTGACTAACTCCTACATGAAATTCTTTATTAGCCTATTTTTCTGTCCATCAATCGTCTGATTCTTTGCTATAAGTTCTTAATGTGTTGGAGGACAGATCAACAAACTACGTGACAACTCTGTGAATATGATAATTAATTAAATAAGAACAAACAGATAGATAGTGTAAATAATTCATTTCGATTTAATATGTCCAATGCTTAAACTGTGTCCCGGCAGGCGTCTTTTTATCAAACCATTCGCATGAAAAATACCCGAAACGGGTTACTTTTGAGGCTACGCGTATTAAATATCAATTTCAAAATAATTAAAATAGAATAATCAAGCATCTATCGAAAAATAAACCCGATTTTGTAAGGCGTCTTTAGCAAAGAAACGAAAGCGATATTTGTTTATTTCCACTAAGTGCAATTGTGTCCCGTAAAGATGTGCACCACTGTATAGAAATGTTTCTTTTTTACTAATTCTTCGCATGAAATTCGCAAACTCGATTGGTTTTGGCATCTACAGATAATAAAGTTTCATTTCGCAAAAAAAATGTACAGGAAATCATGTTTTAATGGGTAAATAATCAGGATCTTAAAATGCGTTTTTACAAACAAATAAGAGCGATAATTTACCTATGCCCCCTTGCCAACAAAGGGAGACAATTTATCAATTTTTTAGCTAAGAAATTCGCAAGGGAGATAATTGTTTGAAATAAGCGTATTACATGGAACAGATAGATATTATTGAAAGGAAGTTGCATACCAAATTTGAGCTTTTTATGTCAAATACTTTTGGAGAAAATGCAAATGTTAAGTTTTTGGACAGACAAATAGACAGACAGACGGACACAAGTAAAACAATATGCCCCGATCTTTCAATACAGCGGCATAAAAAGATAGGATTTGTGTACAATATAGCACAGAAAATATTTAGACAAAAGAAGAAAATGCTGGTTATCAGCATTTTCTTCTTTTGCCTCAATGTTTTCCCAAGCCTTTTAAGTTAGGGACACCAAAAGCAGGTCTTGTTTGGGAAAGGATTAAGATTTCTGGTCTTAGGCACTATGAGGTTAGCCCTCTCCCAAACAAGACCTGCTTTTGACTTCCTTAATAGAAAAAGGCTTGGGAAAACATTGAAACAAAAGAAGAAACTGCTGATAACCAGCAGTTTCTCCTTTTGTCTCAATATTTTATAACATCCATTTTGTCATTTGTGGCAGTTTTTGAAGTGGATCACCATAAAATTTTGTCGTTTGGGAAAGGGTTAAACTTACTCTGCAGAAGTAGAAAGGCTGTTTCTAGGTAGTTTGCGACTGGATACTCCATGGCAAAACTGTAGGACAGCATAATGGAATACCTGCAAAAAAAGGGGCAGACAAATTCAATATGTTCAAAATCATCATCATCATCATCATCATCATCATCATCATCATCATCATCATCATCATCATCATCATCATCATCATCATCATCATCATCATCATCATCATCATCATCATCATCATCATCATCATCATCATCATCAGAGTTTTGATTTCCATGCAGGTGGTGAGACTTTTCCAGTGTCTGTGGGATCCAGTCCAGTTGTCTAGCTTGCTGCAGGCATGACAGACTTGACTTTCCCTCTCCATTTCTTCAAGTCATAATATCAGATATATCAAAACATATAATGTCAAAATATCATATATTAATCATGAAATAAATAAGAAAACTTTGCTAATCAAATCATAATTCATTTTGAACTCTAATTAAAACACATTTCCATCTTTATTTTTTGTGTATTGTCATATGACTGCTCAAGCTGCTTATCTAAACTGCAAAAAATAATTTTTGTCCAATGAGCTTTATCAAATGTCAGTGAGGATATATTGGCCTTACCAGACATGCAAAATTGAGGAATAACATCCCTGGATTGATGACATAACTGGGCGGTAAAATGGCAATGAATTTTGCGCTAAAATTAGACTTGTTTTACCGTTATGTTTTGATTAACCTTCGGTGATGATATAAAATCTCGTAACTACGGCTTGAATTAAGCCGTAGTTACGAGATTTTATAACAACACCTACAAAATGCTATTGTCTGTCCGAAATTATATCATGGTTAATTTGATAAAATCGTTCCTTATTGCAGATTAGCCTATCAAGAACTTCTTCTTTTTTTTTTTTAATAATTTCAATGAATAAAAGAAAGTGTTTGAAACAGGAACAAAGGATTTGATTTCCGTTCGCTTTTTCTAATACATACCCGCTCTGTTCCAGTAAAACACTACTAAGACTAATTCCTTTTGTGTCCCCTTTCCTAAAAGCTCCCAAAATCTGAGGCAGCTTCATAACAACACATAACAACAACACTGTCAGGCTCAATATGTTACATATAACCACCAATGTGGACCCCTCCTCCGACTCTGCTGCCATCTTGAAATCTGAAACTAAGCAATATTTGGACATTTTCAACAGGAAAAAACTCACGAGAACATTGAGAGAAAAGAAGAAAATGCTCTAAAAGCTGCCCATATCTGAGGCAGTTTTATTACAACACACAACAACGGGAGTGACTAAAACGCAGACAATATAGAATATAGAGTAACACATACAATATGAAACAAAGAAGGATATCGATTAGGTGACTAAAACGCAGACAATATAGACAAAGAAGGAGTGTTGCCTTACGCATACAATATAGACAAAGAAGGATTTTGATTTTGAATCTTATAGTACAATGATTTACTAAATATGCAATTGTTTGATCAACTTTTTTTGTAATTATTATTATTAATTATTTGACTTTAATATGTTATAATAATTGACTTTATATTTCATTGATTGATAAACAATTGATGTAGTTATAATTATTAATTAATTGACTTTAATGCTATATGATAATTGATTTTATATTATTTTCATTGTTTGATAAACATTTTATGTAATTATTATTATCATTTTTTACATAAACAAGTAGCCTACTTTGATCTTCGATTTGTTTGTCAATCATTTTATACATTAATTATTTCATTTATTCTGTTTACTGTTGTAATTGTTGCTTTTCTTATGTATACATAAATGAATAACATAGAAGCGCTCAGTTATTGGCGGACTATTGTATTGTTCAGAAATTTGTATTCTGACTGCCTTTATAAAGTATACAGGTTTTTTCTTGAGTTGAATCTTAAATATGTCATGTAAATCAATTATCAAATGAAAAAACTTTAAACGGGTCCAAATTAAAAGATGATTCGAAACAAATTCGAATGAATGTTGTATAGAATTAGTGTGGTATATTTGTTGAGAAAACACTGCAAATCGAAGGAATTGTCGCGTTCTTTTTCCACAATGTTTCAAAGCTTTTACAATGTCGGTATCATACATCATTATGTGTGAACGGGTTACATCATCAATACCAAAAGTATTATTGTCCTTTGCTTGTTTAAAAAAATTAGAATTTCTAACATTTTCGCAAACGCAAAGAAACTTGACTGTGCTGATTTGAATCTTCTGCAGTCGACAAAAGGAATATTGATAAAGAAAGAACATGAGTAATGTAGCCGAACATGAGTAATGTAGCCCAGAAAATAATGGGACAACAGGATAAAATTATCAGCATTCTTTCTTTGCCTCAATATTTTCTGATTTCCTTTCGTATAGGAACGTAAATATCAGGTATTGATTATCAAACTTTAGGATTTATTTGTTTAAGCCATTCCAACACACTAACTCTTTTTGACTCCTCAGAATCAAATGTCTCTGGAAAACAGGAAATTGCTTGCCACAAGCAATTTCTCCATTTTTCATATTTTTTTTTATACAAAAAAGACAAAAAATATTATTCATTTGAAATTGTCGTCTGCAAAATCTTTGAATTTGGAACAGCCTAAAATTGTCCGTTTGGTAATGGGTTAATACAGAAAATACGATAACCGGTCAAAGGGTGTGATAGCTACTGTAAGTGTGCCCAACACTTTCAGTAATCACCCATTAATTACTGTGTATATTTGATAGAGACTCTGTCAATTAACCCTTCAGTAGGCCCTATGCCTGAATATTTTGCGTTTATTTCAATTTTACTGGTGGGGCACTCGGCCAAAGCGAGGGACGTTTTTTTTTCGCGAACAATGTATTCCGTCGGTGTTGTTATGAAATATCGTAACTACTGCTTTATCGAAGCCGTAGTAACGAGATTTTATAACAAGACCGACAGTTTGTCAATACAAAACGGTAAACCCGGTCTGTTTTTAGAACAAGTTCATTGTCATTAGAAAAAAATCTATAAAGTCACATTTAAACGCAAAATACCTATACATTGTTGTAGCGAAAATTAATTTAGTTCACCACCAATGAATTTGATTATATATTAGACAAGGTGGGTAATCCACGTGACTTTTGGGAAGCGTTCACACCGAAAAAAATCGTCCGCTTCAAGGTATGTTTTGTTTAATTTCTCAGCTGATACGCTACGGATTTTGACGAGATAAAGTGCACGGAACGCGCCTTTGAGAGGGCTATTCCCGACTCTAACTCACTCTGCTCCAAATCCCGTGGTTTCTTCAAACATTCAAGGGAATTTTTTTCTGTGCATGTGAACGCTTCCCACTTTCGTTTTGCACTGTAATTTTGATATGGTAAATGGACTTCATTTGAAAGGTCACACCATTTGATCGGTTATCATATTTTCTTTATTAAATGATATAAAGCATTTAACAATCAATGCCTGATGTTTACGTTAATAATGTATGATACCAGCCTAGTAAAGGCTTTGAAAATATTGTGGGGAAAGATGAACACACTAATGACAGACAATTTCTCGATTAGCAGTATTTTCGGACTAAATATACTATTGTCCGTAAATATTGACCTGAACCTGTTGAATATGCAATGAGAAATTGTGATGCGTAATAAACACTTCCCAATATATATTGACACAAAAAGCACGTGCAAAATACAAAGTCACAATGCTTATGTAAACGATCGACTCAGTTTGACAGCGTATGCTTGCTGGCAACTATTGATTATTCCGTTTCACAATTACTCATTACATATTCATCGGGTTCAGGTCAATATTTACGGACAATACACTAATTCTATACATCATTCATTCGAAGTTATCGCGTATCATCTTTTAATTTGGACCTGTTTAAAAAACATCATTTGATAATTGATTTTCATGATATAAGTTAAGATTCAAATCTACAAAAAACTTTATAATTATTTTATAAAGGCAGTCAGAATACAAATCTCTGGACAATAGTATAAAGGAAAGGGCCAAAGAAGCTCAACGAGCTGATGCTTTTAAAAAGCATCAAGGCCACGAAGACTAACGGTCCACTTATTCTGAGTGCTTGTAAGTTATTCACTTATGTATACAAAAAAGCAACAACAACAACAGAATAAATACAATGATTCACAAACAAATAAGGGATCAAAGTAGGTGAATTATTAATGTTAAAAAATAAATAATAATAATTAAAAAAATGTTTATCATGCAATGAAATATAAAGTCAATTGTTATATTATATCGAAGTCAATTAATTCATAATAATTACATTTTCTTTATCAAACAATGAAATAATAAGTAAATTTTTATATAATATAAGATTCAAAATCAAAATCCTTCTTTGTCTATATTGTATGCGTAAGGCAACACTCCTTCTTTATTGTCTGCGTTTTAGTCACCTAATCGATATCCTTCTTTGTTTCATATTGTATGCGTTACTCTATATTCTATATTGTCTGCGTTTTAGTCACTCCCCACAACAACAACACTGTCAGGCTCAATATGTTACAAATAACCAACAATGTGGATGCATCCTCTGACTTTGCTGCCATCTTTTAGCAAGTCTGGAATTAAACAATATTTGGGCTTATTGTTCCAAAAGAAATCTTGTTGTTTAGAAATGATGTCCCTAAAAGCTCCCTACATCTTTCTATAGATGGTAGTTTCATTACAACACATCATAGCAACACCGTCAGACTCAGTAGGTTTAATACAAATAACCAACAATGTGGATCCCTCTCCCTCCTCTGCCATTTTTAACTCTGAATTGAAAACAATATTTTGACATTTTGAACAGGAAAAAATCTTATTAAAAACTTAAGAAAACATTGAGAGAAAAGAAGAAAATGATTCTCTTAATATTTTCCAGCCAATTATAACAAAATTTGAAATTTGCAAGCACATTTTTCAGTCTTCATATCCTTATAATTTGGACAAGAACAAAAATCATGTAGATCTAGTTTAGAAACAATACCCAAAAGCACATGGAAATCTAGTTCTAGATCTATATGGAAATCATTGAAAGAAAACATGGAAAAAAATGGTTGTCAACATTTTCCTCTTTCTTGTCATTTCTTTTCATTGCATTCTCATTTGGGCTTCTTATTAGACAATATTAAGTATAATTAATCCCTGGTTTTGATAACTTCACTGGATCAAGTATTTTTCTAAAACAAGGAAAGAAAAGAAGAAACCCCTGATAGCATGAATGTTGAACTGTGTTGCTCGGGAAGGGTTGAATTCAACTTACTGGCTGATCTGGTTAAAGCAATGGATTCTTATTATATCTATGGTCGCTTTGATCCAAAACAAATAACCACAGGCTTCACACAGATTGTCAAAAACGTCAAAAATGTTTACATAGCTAAATTACAAACTGAAAGTAGGCTGTCAAACTTCCGGTCAATAGAGTAACCTCCCTTGTCAAAATGAGGCCCGTCAGCTGTTTATTTTCCCAAGCTCTTTTCTAACTTGAAAATGTGCGGCTTTCCTGTTGCATGATATTTTATTTGATATGATGAATAATATAGCCAGTGTTATTATGATTAATCTAGCAGTTTATGTATTAGATCTAAATAGATTTAGCTCTATATAAATTTCTCGATGTCAACGTGCAATTTATTAACCAGACCAAGTGCAGCACTAAAGCCGCGTGCGATTTAGGCCAGAAGTTGTCTTCTGGAAGAAGAAGAGCTAGTCTGGTTCCCGCCTCTGATACACTACGTAGTATTTTTTCTACTACGTAGTATATCAGAGCCGGGAACCAGACTCTTCTGGAAGAGCTCTACCGGCCTAAATCGCACACGGCTTAAGTCGCACGCGACTTTTGGTCACGTGGTTGTATCAGACGACAAAAATGACGATATAGATCCAATCTCCTTCGCAGTTATCTCCCCTGAATTTGGATTGGGGAGATCTCTGCCGGCACAGGTTGGAGTTACCAAGATTTCAGGTAATTGATTTTTTTTTATTTTGATTTTTATTCAAAAAAGTAAACATGCTTTAAGTGATGTTTTAAGAATATGAGGTGTCAGATATGAATCCAAATGAAAAATATAATTGAATTTAAAAAATGATTTCAGAATTATAAATAAATTTCCGCCAACTTTACGATATCACGTGACATTCTCCATGGTCACGTGATTTATATGCCTGCAGTGATAATGTAAGGCATTGTCGCTGTGTGGAGTTTGGATATAGATCTAGATCCAGACCGATGTTGATGAGATCCCTTTTTTTTGGCATCCGTAGAAGAATGTACATGTGTTGACAGATTTCCAGGATCAGGCTGGCCAAGGTAAAATTTAATCTAGCTTTGAAATTAACCCGTTACTTGTAAGACGGCAAGTTGTTTTTCAAAGATTGCACGGTGGTGCAGACGACAATTCCAAATGAATTAAAATTGTTCATTGTTTGGTCTTTCTTGATATCTAGAAAACATTGTGGAAAATGAAGACAATGTTCCTCCATTTTCCACAGTGTTGTACAAAGCCTTAAAAGACGTCATCATGTTAATTGTTGGGCTGTTAGGATGCAGAATTCTAAAAAATATTGCGATAGTGAATTGCTTCACCATTGCTTGGAAGTCTTAATGCCAAAATAAGGTTGACTAAAAAAGGAGAATAACTCAAGTTGGGTCATGGAGCTCTTACCGTCTGGTTATAAGATCCTGTTTTAATTGGTAACCATGGGCGGATCTAGGGGGAGGGGGGGGGGGGGGCGGTGGTCGTTGTTTGGGGGGGGGGGGGGTCCGGACCCCCCCTTCCTGGCATTGGCCGAAAATTAAGTTTTGACTATATAAATTTAGTGCAAAGTTACTTATTGCATTTTAAGCCATAATTTGAGCTTGGACCCCCCTGGAAAAAAATCTTGGGCTTGGACACCCCCCCCCCCCCCCCCCCCCCCCCCTGGAAAAAAATCCTGGATCCGCCCTTGGGTAACGGTAAAGTATCATCCTAAAAGAAAAAAGCCAATAAAATACACAAAGTATGGAAGAAATGTCAATTTCTCCTTTTTACCAGACTGACCATGCTTGAGTTGCAGTCAGCCACTGTCACATATGAAGTGCACAGACAGGCTTGGAGCTGACCTATATTTGATGAAATATATTTATCTTCCATTCTCCCTAAAAGATGGATTATCAATATAAACATTTTCTTCTGAAAACTTCTCTTCAAGCAGAGATCATTGATTAACCCTAGAAAATGATGTTTTTTTATGTAAATGGACTGACAAATTAAAGATGACTGATGGATAGTGAGCACTGAAGATGAGCAGCTGGTGGCTTGAATCAGATAGCATGTTTGTATGATGATTCAGATTGCCAGAAACACAAAATATAATGTGCCAACCAAGCAATACAACTGAAACATTGAGATATCATATTAACAATACATTTTATTGTAGAAAAAGGCCACCGGCCCAAAATACAACATTTTGCACAACAGTACAAGAAAAAATCAATAATATTATACACTGCCCCTTAACGACAATCAGTTTGTTCCATTAGTTTCAATATATAAGTTGTTGTATTTCTAACGACTAAAAGATTAGCACTCCCCATTAAACTGCTGAAAGCTGCTCGATCTCTGCGACCATTATACCAATTGTATAGATATTCATAACTCTTGTCCTGCTGACTTTAAATAGAACTGTTTCAAATTGCCAACCTAAGAGACATTTCAGTTAGTTTATCTCACATTTTTGCCAGAATAATCAAAAAGCTAGAAAGCAAGCAGTGTTGATTAAGATCAGACTCCACGTCTGTGCAGGCTGATCGTAGTCTATACTTCCTGTCACTGCTTTGGTCACTACAATATAATTTATCTTTCATGAACATCATGAGAAAGGTTAAACCTGGACCATTTCAGAAATTGTAATTTGAGTAAGGGTCAAAGACTTATTCATGACTTATTCATGAAACCCTGTCCAAAATCAGTATGAATTTAGAATAACCAAACAAGACCTTGTTTTGACGTCCCTATAAATAGAAAAGCCTTGGGAAAACATTGAAACTAAAGAAGAAACTGCTGATAACCAGCAGTTTCTCCTTTTGTCTCAATATTTTCTATGCCATATCAGGGGTTGAAAAATCCACTCGCCCGCTCGCATTGGCGAGTAGAAAATGCCGTAGGACGAGTAGATTTGGGGACGAACTAGTCCGACGGGGCGAGTGCAAATTTAGGACTTGAATCACGCTGATTGAGGGAAAAAAATAAAGGATCAAAAAGAAAGTATTTATTTCAAACAACTTCATATCGGAAACAATAATATTCGCTGTAAAATAAGACCGTTCCCTGTTTATGTCGATCAATCTTCGTAGACGCTTCTAGAGTAAATCTGTGTTACTCATATGCCATTATTTGAGCGAGATCAAAAGTGCCGCAAACACAGTCAATTGATGACGTAGTCATTCCAGTTTCAATATAATCACGTGATTTTTCCGCACCCAAATAAGGTCACGTTTTACTATGATTTGTTTACAAAAGTCGCGCGTGCCAGGAAAGCGCGGGAATTTGGGATGAAGCAATGAAAACAATACGCTATCTACGTAGTAAATACACTGATGTTAGATGGTTTTAACACCGACGCGTTGTCTCTTTCTGTCATGCCGCCTCGCGATTACTCAAAGAAATTCTTTCACATAATTTACCGGGTAGTTGTATATTTAAACTGGTGTGCTTACTCGACCATTTCGACAGCTAATCTATCTTTCGAGTTAAATAAAAAGTAAGTGTTTACAGTAGTATTAATCAGCGATTGATTTATGGTAAAAGATGGAGTTAAGTCTGAGCCACATTCGATTTATTGACCATCTTTTTAATAAAATTGTTGCCTTATTCGCCTATGACTTTTGAAGTGGCGATCGCCATCGCGAGCCCTGTCTGTCATTTATACCGAAGAAACTTTATTTGTACCTAAACATTAACAGAGTCAAAGAGTTATTTGCATAATAATGCATCCGTAAGAGCCATCAGTCTAAAATTTGCTTCATCTTTAAGGGCGAGTTGGGTTGCCTTAAGGGCGAGTAGAAATTCAGAGCTACTAGTCCTACAGGACTAGTAGGCTTGAAGAAATTTTTCAACCCCTGCATATTTTAAAAAAATTCTGTCTTTGATAACTTCCATTTTGTCATTTGTTGCAGTTTTTGAAGTGGATCACCCTAAAATTTTGCCGTTTGGGAAAGGGTTAAAATAACCAAAATTGAAAGCCGGATACCGTTTAGGATTTGTATATAGTGAAGATCTAGATTAAGTAAAGGAAATCAAACTGAGACAAAAAGGAGAAAATGCTTAATATCAATATAACTTCTTTTACCTTAATGTTTTCTCATGTCCTTTCTACATAAATACAGGTCTTGCTTTGGAAACAGTTAATACAACAACTAGACAGCCTTGATATCCTGGAATTGCTCCATATGCCTGAATTGTTTGTCTTGTTGAATGCAGTTTCAAAATATCAGACCAACAAACAAATGCATGACTGCTTTTTCAACAATGATTTAAAGGAGTCTCAATTAAAAGCGACTCATGCTAGATAATTCAGGCATAAAAAGTAAAAATATGTCATAGAAGATCTTATCATGGTCGTCAACATTTGTCTTGATTGGTGAATATGTTGGGCTTTTAAAGTGAAAACAAAGACTCGATTGGCAATTTTGTTAAATTCAAGGGCACATAAATCAAGATGTTATATTCCTATCAAGCTTGGGATCACACTAAAGCAAGATCTTAACTTCACAAATATTTCAATTAAGTTTTGACCTGATTGATTTGCCGAGCCTCGATAGCTCAGTTGATTACGTCGGAGTCTGTCTATCCAGGGGTTGTGAGTTTGAACCCCGGCTTGGCCAGTATCCTTTCTGACATTTGCCAATTTAAGTCATTTGTCTCTCACCAATGGGTGTGAATCATCTATGTGAGAGAGCAGCTGGAGCACGGGTGGTAAACAGAGAAACTAGCTCCAAAAAGAGTCAACGGTATTTTGTTTCCTCGTGATATCCGGCCTTTACCGAGGTAGTTGCATAGAGCGAAAATCTGTAAACAAAGGTAGGTCACGGACACATTTTTCTACAATTATTTCTTTTACAACGAGTTATTGAAAAATCCGGCGATGCTGTAATATGAAGAAATGGTCAAAGTTTGTTATGCACGAGAATATACGGTGTTAGTAAGCAGAGTTTGAATACAATTGTTGAAAAACATTTCAAAACCGAAAATTCAGAAGTTTTTACTTTCGATTTTGAAATGTTTTTCAACGATTGTATTCAAACCCTGCTACTAATACCGTATTTTCTCGTGCACAACAAACTTCAACCATTTCTTCATATTACAGCATCGCCAGATTTCTCAAAAACTTACTTTAAAAAAAAATAATTTTAGAAAATGTGTGAAACATTCGCTCTATGCAACTACCTCTTTTAGGAGCTAGTTTCTCTGTTTACCACCCGTGTGGAGGCTCGGTTTGGATATTGTGGTTGCACTGGTGCGAGAAATACCAGGAACCCACAGTTAGGTGCTCCAGCCTCAATATGACCATAGTAGTTGGAAAAGGCGTAAACCCCCAATAAAATAGAAAATGATTGATTATTACTAGTCTTGTGGATGTGAAGAGGGTGAAAATCAAGTCAAAAACAGCAATTTTGTCAATTTCAAGAGTACTAAGGATTATTAAGATTCTGATCAAGCGGAAAATTACAACCATGCAAGATCTTATGGTCAGTTACAAGATTCTATTAATAAAGTTTTGTGTTGATCGGTTAATGTTATTTAGAGTGAAAATAATACTCGAAAACTGTAATTTTGTGGACTTCAAGGGCACATAACTCATGATGTAAAATCAGATCATGCTGAAAATTACACATAGGCAAGATCTTGTAGTCACCAACATTCTGTCCAAGTTCTATCTTGATAGGTCAAAATTTGTAGTTGCTAGAGTGAAAACAATGACAGATCTGCCATTTTTAACATTCAAGCGCAGATAACTCCTGAATCTCTTTTTCAATCAGAATTCTTTGAAGAACCTGAGAGAGGGTCACCCAAGGATCATTCCTGTGATGTTTGGTTGAAATCCATTTTGTAATGTTTGAGAAGATTTTTAAAGAAAAGGTTCAGGGATGGACAGACGCTTGCATGGATGCACAAAAGAATGTGCGGATGCACTGGGCTGATGGCTAGTGGAGATCAAAATGTGTTTTTAGGGTATTCGTGTATTTATCCTGTAGTACCTCAAGCATGGCCTCATTGTACAGTAGCCTCCCTTGACCATTCTTTAATGTTATTTTTGTACCTTCGTTTAGGAGCACTTGTTTTGAAAAGTGACACTTCTCCTGCTACCACTCTACTTTCACTTTACACCCACCTGTCACCGTGACTGTCATCACTTGTTAAGTGTAAGTCAGACTTATTTATGTATCATTAACAGAACTGCTTCATTTTTCGATAGGAAAAGTATGATAAGATCTGCCATGGTGTGATTTCAAAGTTTTGTCAAGTGTTTACATTTTCAGTTGTCTGTAAAGAAAATGAGTAAAGATATGGAAAAAGGGCCCCTCTGACGTGAATACAAATCAACTTGTAAAATTATATGTATGGTCTGATCAGGATCCTTCTTGTTCTACTTGAATCGGTATAGGGTTTGAGTCCATTAATCCAGGAGTCATGGGTTTGAACCCCATTTTGGTCAACATTCTGTCCAACATTTGATGAAACTTATTTGTCTCTCACCAATGGATGTGAATCAAGTAAGTCAGGGAGCAGCTGGAGGCTAGAAATGATTATTTTTGTATAAAACATTTTCCATTCGATCGCAGGCGAAATCTACCATACATTCTAACGATGAATCCTGACCTAAACCCGAAGAAGACGAAGGTGTTACTGGCAAGCCTGTTGGAACAGGGAGGTTGGGGTTGGGGTGTGGGGTAGGAAGGGCTCCCCCCCCCCCCCCCAAAGCTGCCAAATTTTCCTTATTTCCTTATTTCCTGAATGAAATTGCTTACTATCTGACTAGTATCCATGGTTAGCTGCTCCAGTTGCGGCTTTATGATCACTGCTGTTGAAAAAGGCGTTAAACCTTCTTCTATTAATTTTGAAAGCTGAAATCCTTTTCAATCTTTACCTTGGCTTTGAATACCCATCATCAAGTTTGTGACTACCAAATCTCAGCAAAGCAATTCGATGGCTCAGCACGAAACGATTGTAACTGCCTATATGTTTATAGGCAGTTACAATCGTTTTGCACTGAGTCATCAAATTGTTCAATGCATCACCCCATTCAACTGAACAAGATTATTGAAAATGGTAGAAATAATAGGAATAGGGGGGAAAATGGTCATTGGCATTAATTTCTTCTTTTACCTTCATTTGATGAAAAAAGCTTCAGAGGATGAAATAGTTGATGTCAAAATTAGAAAATATCTATGCTATTACTTAGAAAGTATTGTGGGAAAATGAAATTGCTGATCATGAGCAATTTCTTCTTTTCTCTCAATATTTTCCCAAAACTATTTCTACTAGAAGCGCCTGTATTATCAACGATCATTAAACAAATTTACCACTATGATTTTGTGTTCTTTGATTTCGCGATCAAGGTCTTGAATTGGAGAGGGTCAATTTACTTATTACCAGACAGCAAAAATTTAGACCTGTCCAATTTCAAAGATGCTGCAGACGACAATTTTATGTGAATTGAATGACATTTTTTCGTCTTTTGGGGTAGAAAACATTGTGGGAAATGAAGAAATTGCTTGTCACAAGCAATTTCTTCATTTTCCACAATGATTTCCAAAGCCTTTATCCTGTGTGGTGTCAAAATAGTCAATGAGTGGTAATGGGTTAAATGAATTTTACATTGATTGGAACATCAAATCTGAACTTGTAGTGCACATTATACGAAACATTGAAAGAAAATGTTAAAAACTCTGGTCTAAACCATCAGAGCATGTCCTTGAGCAAAGCATTTCGTCGGTGTAAATGCAAAACCTCGTATGTCGATTCTTTCGATTTTCAAAGTACAAACTTGTATGCTCAGTTAAAGACCATTCTTGCAGGTTTTGGGATATTTTTACTGATCAGTATTAATGACAAATCATTTGTGAACAATATGTCCAAATTTCAAGTAAAACATTTCAGTTTTGGGAAAAGTTATTACACTTTTTTCCCTCCCCTTTAAAATTTTCCAAAAACGAGATACAAGGTTTTGCATTTACAACGACGATTTCTGAGATGACGTGCAGTACTTGACATGAAGTGTGCTTTAATATAAGTAAACTTTGTTGTTATATGACTAGACTTTTGTTAAAAGCGTCATAAATCCAATGAAAATAGACAAACAAAAGTCATTGATGCATGAGTCGTTTGCTGATAATTAGTATTTTCTCCATTTGCCTTAATATTTTCTGTACTTCATTCTGTCTTGATATAATTTCTGCCTTCTCTTTGATATCAGGTATATCAAAACATGTTACATTTTGGGAAAGTGTAATAGAGAAGAAAACATTGATGGTAAAGGAGAAAATGCTGGTCATCAGTCAGCGGAATCATCTATACCAGAATTATTATGATTTTTTATCAATTTTCTCAAACAAGACCTGGTTTAGATATCCCTAATAGAAAGGGATTGGGAAAACATTGAGGCAAAAGAAGAAAATGCTGATCATAGCATTTTCTCTTTTCGGGTCAGTATTTTCTGTGCCATATTGTACACAAATAAATGTTTTTTTTTCTATTTTGTAGACAGCCGCAACTTTCATATTGGACCATTCTTATCATTTGCACTTTTGGAAAGTCATTGCATATCAAATCTGCTACCACTGACATGTTTGCAGATGACACTTCCATTACTGCGGTAGGAAATAGTATTAATGATGTGCATGCTATTTTAAGTAGTGACATGCAGTCAATTCAATCATGGTGTGAATCAAATACCATGATGCCCAACATTCAAAAGACAAAAGCTATGTATATATCCACTTCGCAAAGTGCTTTGACAAATATAAATAATAAAGATGATTTTCAAATTGAATTACAAGGGCAAATTATTGAATATACTGATACCCAAAAACTACTTGGGGTCCATGTTGACAGTATGTTAAATTGGAAATCCCAAGTTAAATCTATTCTAGGTAAATGTAATTCCTTACTTTATCTTTTATTAAGAATCAAAAAGTTTCTAAGCTTTGATGTTCGTAAATTATACTTCAATGCTTATATACTACCACACTTAGACTACTGTTGCTCAATATGGGGCAATTGTAGTAAAGATCTTCTTGATGATGTTTTGAAATTTCAAAAGCGTGCAGCTCGCACAATCCTTGATGAATCCTTGGAAACTCCATCAGATTTACTCTTTAAAAACTAGGTTGGATGAAATTCAGTGACCGTGTGATTTACAAAAAGGCTATTTTGATGTTTAAAGCATCTAAGCCAGATTTGGCCCCTAAATACATTCAAGACAAATGTACCAAGGCAGGTACTATAATTTTAGACTAAGATCTTCAGAAAATAACTGCTTAAATATACCAAAGCCAAAACGGGAAAGCTTTCGTAAGTCATTCAATTATTCAGGTCCAAAAATTTGGAATGAAATACCATTTTCTGTGAGGAATTCTGACACTGTAAAGCAATTCAAATCACGTTATCTGCAGTACAAATATCCAGGAGGGCTATCCTCAAATTAAAATGTTTCTAAAAACATAAGTCAATCCATTTCCATACAAAACCTAGTTGTGATATCCTAAGCAGAAAATAATTTGGACACATTGAGAGAAAAGAAGACATTGCTGATTACCAGCAATTCTCCTTTTTCCACAATGTGTTCTAAACCATAAACTACAAGATTTCTTCTTTTAACATATTGTTTCTTTTGACATATAGAACCCCTTTCAAATTCAACAAACCAAAAATTTTGCTGTTTGTGAAAGAGTTAATCACCACCTGGTAAAATATGTTATTACCACCATGTATCTTCGTTTATCTAATCCTGTAAGATTTGAATCTATTTACTCTGAATGTTTGCACTTTCACTTGCCAGTGAAAGGAATTATCTGTTGTTTTGTGTAATTTGCTTTTAAAGCTACTATTTCCCAGATTTGGACCCAAAAATTGTCAAATATAAACGAAATGTACACTTTTTAAGCTTTATATGACCTGATTAAATGATTACGACGAACTATTGAAGCAACAACTCATTTTTTCGCAATTTGATACCAAATTCATGAAGCGATATCGAAAGTAGGTCAAAACAGTAGGACATGCGACTTTCTTAAATGACGTCACAATATACATGATGACGTCATATTGAAATTCAAGTATGAATCTCTTTTAAATCATGGTCCGCGCTGTATGCGCATGCGCAACAATTTAAAACTAATTCTAACCCCATCTGAGACGGGGTTGAATTTAGGTTTGGATTCTCCCTAAATTCAGCTATCTGTCTTGTAATTTCGGCTCATTCTCTGTCTGAATCGCATATTATTAACCATCCCGAGGTGGTCAACACAAAAGTTTTGCATATTTTTATGCCCCCGATAGGGAGGCATCATAAATTTGACTTGTCCGTCCGTCTGTCCGTCTGTCTGTCCGTTCGTCATTCCGTCCAAAAACTTTAACATTGGCCATAACTTCCTTATTACTTAACATATTCGCTTCATACTTTACCACAACATTCCTTGGTACATTACCTTTCTGTAGGCACATACTTTGGTGACCTTGACCCCTGGATGACCTTGACCTTGAACATAGATTGGCCATAATTTAAAATCAAAGCGGTGTCGGGGGCATTGTGATCTTACAGTGACAGCTCTTGTTTCAAAAAAATTCATTTTTTGCAATTAGACCATCTGTTACCGTCGCCCTTTAATGTACCAATACTACTAAGCCTTACTTAACCCTTACTATGATGATCTTGAAATTCAGAACTTGGCTGGCTGTGTAGACAAAGATAAGCCTACATGTATATGCAGTCTTATCCTAGTGTACACAACCTGCTTGCTTGTAAAATAGTTTCCATTCCTTTAGTTTTGAAAAACGATCAGTAAAAGACATGGACAAACACAATTAGAAAATTTGACAAGTCTAAAATATGTCTTAAATAATACAATTTTAATTGTTTGTGTGTATAAATTATGTGTATTAATCGTTCAAATTAACCCGAGATATTTGCATATTCGGGTCACATTGGGTCACGATTGTATTGAAATGAATATTTATTTACCGTTAAATACTAGTCTTTCTTCATGCAGAGTCTGTGGTGTAATGGTAAGTATCTCTGACTTCAGACCTGACGGTCAAGGATCGAATCTCAGAAGGTGACTATTTTTTTTTTAATTATTAATAAACATTTTTTTCTACTTTTGCCTCAATATTTTCCTTGCTCTAAGGTACAACTTCAATTCACAAATAAACTCATTTTGTCGTCTGCAACTACTCTCAAGGGGAATCAGTCCTAAATTTGGCAGTTTGGGAAACCAGCTCTCATTATCATAAATATCACAGGATCAGACATGGAAGATACCGACACAGCAGACGAGTGCCCTATGGACACTGGGCAGTGCTAATGACAAATGCTGACGAGATGTAACTTGGATGTTGAATGCTATGTTTGAAATGAAATGATTTAATAAAATAATGAAATATACAACTGAAACAATAGAAATTTTAAATAAATATAAAAATAAAAATAAACACAAAGAAAGTATATCAATTGTAAAATTAAAAGATGTAAAGCACATATAGTAAAAAGAAGAAATAAAAGATTCTGGTTCGTTTCGAACCTTGATCTTTCATATCACGAGCCCAACGCGCTATCCAATACGCCACATAGCCAATTTAAACTTTACGCGAAAATAGAATCTATATTTCAAAGGTATCTTATCGTTTAAATCGATAATACCTGAAGCGTGAAATCAGTATGCAAATATCTCAAGTTAAAATGAACAAGCAATAAATTGATGTTATTGTAAATATTGTTTGACAGAGAGGCCCACATGGAAGATTGGGCAACCAAATGTGTAGCCTCTATAAATAAAGTCGTTATTATTATTATTATTATTATTACAGGTATTACAAATACAGGTGTATAGGAAGTAGGGGGGTCAGAGACTGTTCCAGATTATAACCCTCCGAACATTCGTTTTGGTTGCCTTAATGTAAATGGCCTTAAGAAAAGGCTTAATTATCCTGAATTTATCGATTTGATATCAAACTTTGATCTATTTTGTGCTATTGAAACACATATTGATTCCTCGGATAATGTTGATAATTTTGAATATTTGTCAAAAAATAGAAAACAAAGTTATAAGAGGAAGTCTGGTGGTATTGGAGTATACGTCCGAGATAAATTATCCAGTCACGTTTCTGTTTTAGAAAATAAGTCTGAATATATACTATGGCTGAAAATTGACAAAAGTTTGTTTAATCTTTCCGAAGATATTATCTTTGGTGTTACATATATTCCTCCAGAAAGTTCTAGGTTTTTTAATAATGAAGACCTCAATGAGTTTGAAACCGAAACTAATTTATTTTGCAGCAACAACAAGTTTGTTATAATAGCTGGTGACACAAATGCACGAACTGGTACAATGAAGGATTTTGTAAGCACGGACAGATTCTTAAGTGATCTTTTTGATATTGACGAAGAACTACAGTCCGACCTTGATAAATACCTAATTCTCATGGACCAATCAATACCTTTAAATAGGAAATCATGTGACTCCAAAACCAACACTCACGGTCATAGATTAATTCAAATTTGTCAAAATAATAACTTATTCATTGTTAATGGAAGAATATTCAAGGACAAAGAGCAAGGGAATTTCACATTCCGAAACAAATCTGTCCTTGACTATGTCCTCTCCACTGCCGAATTTTTCCAATATTTTAATGATTTTGAAATAGTAGAAAGCGATTCCTTATATTCTGATGGTCATAGCATTATCAAGTGGGAATTTATATTTAAATACCAAGCAAATCCTAACCCCAACCAAAAGTGTAAAAATACCAATAACGGTAGATACAGATGGGATAGTAATCTTAAAGATGCTTTTGTCTCTAATGTCAATAATGAACAATTGAATATTATTCATAATAATCTGGGAAATCAAACTATGGACCCTAGGGACAGAATAGATAGTGTAACTAATCAAATAACCAATTTGTTCCAAGATGCTGCAAAAATCACATTAACAAAACCTAATACATTCACATATTCTAAAGGACGTCCAAATAACAAACCTTGGTTTGGCTCAAAATGTTCCAAGGCCAGAAAAATATACCATGACGCTAAAAATATCTACAAAAATAACAAAAATGATATAAATAAGCAGCGTCTTCGTAATGCAAGTAAAGATTACAGACGCACAATGAATTTCTATATTAAAAATAACGAGTACAAAAACTCTGTGAAATTGAGAAATCTTAGTGATAAAAGCCCCAAAAAATATTGGCAATTTTTGAAAAATATTAATAGGAAACCAAATAATAATAAAACCCCATCATTACATGACTTTTATGAGCATTTCAAAAACATCAATTCGTGCGATATTACCGCCCCTGATTTCGAAGAGGATCCAAATGTGATCTCTGAAATTAACGCCCAACTGAACTCTGACTTTACCGAACAAGAAATACATTACTGTATTAATAACCTGAATAATGGAAAAGCCCCGAGCCGAACAGATGAAATCACAAATGAATATCTTAAGAGTACTCAAAACATTATGGTTCCTATTTATTCAAAATTATTTAACCTAGTCCTACAAACTGGACATTTTCCAAATACCTGGCTTGAAGGTACAATAATTCCAATATATAAAAATAAAGGAGACTCCCTAGATCCAAGTAACTACAGGCCCATAACGATTCTGAGTTGTCTTGGTAAACTCTTTACGTCAGTTCTTAACAGAAGGCTTACCATTTACCTTGACCAATACAATATCTTACATGAAAACCAAGCTGGTTTTAGGAAACAATATTCTACAAGCGACCACTTATTTACTTTACATGCCTTAATTGAAATTATGAAAAAGAAAAAGCAAAAACTTTTCTGTGCATTTATCGATTTTTCACAAGCTTTTGATAAAGTCTGGAGAGCAGGTCTTTGGCATAAATTACTACGTTACAACATAAATGGCAATTTCTTCCGTGTAATAAATAACATGTACAAAAATATCAAGTCTTCAGTAAGTCTCGATGGCAATATTTCTAACTCATTTTTGTCTGAAATCGGTGTTCGTCAGGGTGAAAATTTGTCACCGCTATTATTTTCTCTATACCTTAATGACTTAGAATCTTGCCTTAGCTCGAACGGGTCTGTTGGGGTAGAACTATTTAATGATATCGATTTCACTTTGTGGCTTAAGCTATTAGTTCTACTCTATGCAGACGATACAGTTTTGATTTCTAACACGGAAATAGACCTACAAAAAAGTTTAGACACATTCCATGAATATTGCGAAACGTGGCATTTAAAAGTCAATATAAATAAAACAAAGATTGTTGTCTTTGGGAGTCGAAATTTGACTCGCTACCGTTTCTCGCTTGGTGATAACGATATTGAAATAACTGACAAGTACCACTACCTAGGTGTAACCTTCTCAAGCAATGGATCCTTCTTACAAGCTAGAAAATATATTTCCCAACAAGCGTCTAAAGCTCTTTTCTCACTTTATTCAAAAACTAATAATTCAAACTTACCAATAGATCTAGTGGTGAAACTGTTTGACCATACAATATTGCCAATACTTACCTATGGTACCGAAATTTTTGGTTTTGAAAACTTAAATCTATTGGAGAAAGTCCATTCTGATTTCCTTAGGCGCATTTCTAAATCTAGAAAATCAACACCTATTTATATGTTGATGGGTGAACTTGGTAGATACCCAGTCACTGTCTCTGTTAAGGCGCGTATGATAGCATTCTGGAACCGCCTTATTACAGGCAAAACTTCCAAACTTTCTTTTCTAATTTATAAATATATAATCTCTCAAACTAACAATGAGTATAAATGGCCAAAGCATATCCAAAGCATTCTTACTTCCGTCGGCCGCCCCGACTTATGGGTAAACCAAGACCAGATCACTAGCAAAAGTATTAGTAGAACAGTAAAACAAACCCTAGTTGACCAATATAAACAATCCTGGTCTGCAGATTTACAGGAATCCAATAAAGGAAGAACTTACTACAGTTTCAAAGAGTGTCATTGTCCAGAAAAGTATTTTACATTGCTACATACTAATGATGCTTTAACCTTATTCAAATTCAGAACAGCTAATTTTAAGTTACCGGTCGAAAAACTACGCTATGAAGCAATTCCTTTTGAAAATAGAATCTGTCATTTATGTGCACAAAACCAGATTGGTTCCGAATCTCATTATGTTTTTCATTGTGATTTTTTCAATCGGGAAAGAGAATATTTCTTTCGAGAAGCAAATATATCGAATCTCACCAATCCGTCTCTTCGTCATTTACTTTCCTCAGAAAACGCACACCTACTTAAACAGTTATGCAAATTTCTTAGAATAATAATGCATCAGTTTGAATAGTACTCCAATACCATCAACTTTCAGCATAACCCGTCTGTAAGAAACATATTCCTTGTGAAACCCGGTTGTAATATAGGTATCGTTAAAAAAGAAGCAAATGCTGATGATCAAGTATTTAATTCCTTTCTAATGATGTTTGAGTTCAGACCCATAGATATAGTTAACCATGTTGTAAAATAGGTATCGTAAAATAGAAGCAAATGCTGATTATCAAGTATTTAATCATTTTCCAATGATGTTTGAGTCCAGACTCATAGATATAGTAAAATAGAAGCAAATGCTGATTATTAAGTATCTAATCATTTTCCAATGATGTTTGAGCCCAGACTCACAGATATAGTAAAATAGAAGCAAATGCTGATTATTAAGTATCTAATCATTTTCCAATGATGTTTGAGTTCAGACTCATAGATATAGTTAACCATATTGTAATATAGGTAGCGTAAAATAGAAGCAAATGCTGATTATCAAGTATTTAATCATTTTCTAACGATGTTTGAGTCCAGACTCATAGATATAGTAAAATAGAAGCAAATGCTGATTAACAAGTATTTAATCATTTTCCAATGACGTTTGAGTCCAGACTCATAGATATAGTAAAATACAAGCAAATGCTGATTAACAAGTATTTAATCATTTTCCAATGATGTTTGAGTCCAGACTCATAGATATAGTAAAATAGAAGCAAATGCTGATTATCAGAATCTAATCATTTCCCAATGATGTTTGAGTTCAGACCCATAGATATAGGTAACCATGTTGTAATATAGGTATCGTAAAATAGAAGCAAATGCTGATTATCAAGTATTTAATCCTTTTCCAATGATGTTTGAGTTCAGACTCAAAGATATAGTAAAATAGAAGCAAATGCTGATTATTAAGTATTTAAGCATTTCCCAATGATGTTTGAGTTCAGACTCATAGAAATAGTTAACCATGTTGTAATATATGTATCGTAAAATAGAAGCAAATGCTGAGTATCAAGTATTTAATCATTTTCCAATGATGTTTGAGTTCAGACTCAAAGATATAGTAAAATAGAAGCAAATGCTGATTATCAAGTATTTGACCATTTCCCAATGATGTCTGAGTTCAGACTCATAGAAATAGTTAACCATGTTGTAATATATGTATCACTAAAATGGAAGCAAATGCTGAGTATCAAGTATATAATCATTTTCCAACGATGTTTGAGTTCACACTCAAAGATATAGTAAAATAGAAGCAAATGCTGATTATCAAGTATTTAATCATTTTCCAATGATGTCTGAGTTCAGACTCATAGATATATAGTTAACCATGTTGTAATATAGGTACAATGTATCGTTAAAATAGAAGCAAATGCTGATTATCAAGTATTTGATCATTTTCCAATGATGTTTGAGCTCAGACTCATAGAAATAGTTAACCATGTTGCAATGTATCGCTACAATAGAAGCAAATGCTGATTATCAAAAGGTATCTAATCCTTTTCCAATGATGTTTGAGTCCAGACTCATAGATATAGTTAACCATGTGTAATACCGAACTAAATGCTAGTATACATTGCTAGCACATAGGTTAGTACGGCAATTCTCTGCCGCGTTTATCGGTAACACTCAGAATTGTATGTTGCCCTATGCTTTGTACATATATAATGTCTCAATTTCCCGTCGCGGAATAAACACCTTTTTCCATTTTATATTGATGCATAATCATCGTTCCATTGATTTTGTGATAGAATCGCGAGGGATGACGAGACGGTCCCAAATGCCCTCTCTCCACCTCTCTCAATACTATCTTCATATAATATTTTGTCATGAAAATATCACGCTTTCTTTTCATCAAAAGTGCAGTTTGACTCTGGCTATGTTAGAATTGCTATACTATACCTGTCTAAAATTTATATCCAGCACGTACTACATTATTTACTATGAATCCACTACCTCAGGAATTCCATTCATAAACTTGTTGTGTTTACCTAATAATGTGACGTTAAATCTATAAATAGTCATCTGCATGTAAATTTCGTGCATTAATGAGAGACTATTAAATTTGACTCTAACCCCCACTAACTCTTGACCAAAATTGTCGAAACTTTTTATAGATTGTGTAAGCTATTACAGTACTAACACCATCTTATCATGTTCATGTTTTGTAATTCATAACCCCATGTTGTATCTTGTATACCTGGGTGAAATAAAAGATTTGATTGATTGATTGATATTATTATTATTATAGCATTTGATAATAGGAGAGCCACCAATTGTGTTACATGTTCAAAAAGCCAGTGAAGCTATACTGGCCCTTCTGTGCCTCTTGTTTTTTGTTGACATAGCCTTTAATTATCCCTCAATGAAGATAGTGTGAGCAGGAAAATTTCTATTTGTTTGCCGTGATGTCAGTGCAGCAGGTTAGGTGAGCGATTTAGGACCATCATATTCCTCTTGCTTTCTATTTACATTCAAAAAGCCATTTTAGCAATTCAGGACCATTATGGTCCTCTTGTGTTCCGTTGATATAGCCTTTAATTATCCTTCAATGATGATAATGCGAGCAGGAGAGTTTCCGTTTGTGTGCCGTCATGTCAGTGCACTTAGTTGCCTTGATCTGATTTCATGGTTGAAGGGGCGCGTAAAGACGATGGCTTTTATGGGTAAAATTTTATGGGGCCCTTTTTGTAGATGGCTGAAATAATGTATGCGTTTTATGTGTGCCCTGTATAGAAACAATTGTGGCTATCATTTACCCTAGTCAATAGAAAATTATGTTTACCCCTTTCCCAAACAACAAAATTTTAATGTTACCTCGTTTGACATCTGCTGAAGACGACTAAATGGACGCTTGTAATTTGTAAAGATAGGATTTGTGTTCAATATAGTCCAGAAAATATTGAGGCAAAAGAAAAAAATGCTGGTTTTCAGCATTTTCTTCTTTTGTCTCAATGTTACTCCAAGCCTTTTCTACTAGGGATGTCAAAACCTGGTCTTCTTTAGGAAAGGGTTAACTTTAGACTGTCACTTGTCAGAAATTTACCTTATTTTATGAAAAAAGTTAGGATAGTTTGGATAAATGGTGAATTATTTTGTAATTGTGTAATAGGTTTAACCCATTGCCACATATTGGCGCTTTTTGATGTCCCACAAGATGAAGGCTTTGGGAAATATAGCGGAAAATGAAGAAATTTCTTGTGACAAGCAATTTGTTCATTTCCCACTCATGTTTTTCTATGTCAAAAGTAAAATTTCGATATTTCTTTACATTGATAATGTTGTCTGCAACTTATTAGCGAGCCGGGACTTTATGTCCGGGGAGCTAATGTCACAGCCCTAGTGTCAGCGTCCCGTCCCGTCCCGTCGCGTCTTCACTTGAAAAACTTTAACCTGGTCCATATCTCAGGCACTATTAGAGATACAGCCTTGATATTTCATACATGGATACATCTCGACAAGACCTTTCATTTGGGACCATGACCTTCGACCTTGTGACCTTGACCTTGGAGTTTGACCTACTTTTGAAAAACTTTAACCTGGCCTATATCTCAGGCACTATTAGAGATACAGCCTTGATATTTCATACATAGATACATCTTGACAAGACCTTTCATTTGGGACCATGACCTTTGACCTTGGAGTTTGACCTACTTTTGAAAAACTTTAACCTGGCCTATATCTCAGGCACTATTAGAGATACAGCCTTGATATTTCATACATGGATACATCTCGACAAGACCTTTCATTTGGGACCATGACCTTTGACCTTGGAGTTTGACCTACTTTTGAAAAACTTTAACCTGGCCTATATCTCAGGCACTATTAGAGATACAGCCTTGATATTTCATACATGGATACATCTCGACAAGACCTTTCATTTGGGACCATGACCTTTGACCTTGTGACCTTGACCTTGGAGTTTGACCTACTTTTGAAAAACTTTAACCTGGCCTATATCTCAGGCACTATTAGAGATACAGCCTTGATATTTCATACATAGATACATCTTGACAAGACCTTTCATTTGGGACCATGACCTTTGACCTTGTGACCTTGACCTTGGAGTTTGACCTACTTTTGAAAAACTTTAACCTGGCCTATATCTCAGGCACTATTAGAAATACAGCCTTGATATTCCATACATAGATACATCTCGACAAGACCTTTCATTTCGGACCATGACCTTTGACCTTGTGACCTTGACCTTGGAGTATGACCTACTTTTAAAAAAATTGCTGTTTTTGTGACAAGCTCTCGTATAGGCGAGCTACGTTGTCCGCGGACAACTCTTGTTTTTATATTAACGAGCTTAAAATTTTGTTGTTTGGTAATGGGTCAACTTATTACCAGACAGCAAGTCCAATTTGAAAGACATTGCAGACAAATTTTTCAGGTAAAATATTTTTTTTTTTTGGGGGGGGGGGGGGGGGGGGGTCTTTATGTGTAGAAAAAATTGGAAATGAAGAAATCACTGATTATCAGCATTTTCTTCTTTTTCCTTCAGAATTTTCTGTCCCTTTCTTCTCAGGAATGACCTGGCCCCGGTTTCTCAAAAAAACTTAAGTACTGTACATGCTTATGAGAACATGCTCAACATACTCTCCAACGTTGAAGGGTATTCGATTGAAGTTCACATGGAATTCGTGCAATTTGAGCACGGTGCTCAGATTTGAGCATGAGAACGTACTTAAGTATTTTTGAGAAACTGGGGCCTGGTCTCGTTTAGGAAAGGATTGAGCAATTCCTGAATGAGGCTATTATGGACTGGTTCAAAGAAAAGCAGAAGCAGATATCAAACAAGTTTATGAAATAATAAGCATGAAAACATTGAGAAAAAAAAGAGAAAATGTTTATTATCAGCATTATCTTCTTTTGCTAAACTGTTCTGTTTGTCTATCTGTCTGCACAACTTAAATATGAATAAACTCCCTTTTTCCAATTACTTTTTCCCTTTTTATGTACAAATAATCTGTTGCTTACTTGATGGCATACATTTTGTCGGGTAATAATTCACTGAACAGATTTGTGTCATAAAGGTAAAAGGAAGAGAATGTGTCATATGATAATTTTTCTCATATTTTGTAAATTCATGATGATGTAAAGCTGAAAGGATATTAAATATTTTACTATTTTACAATCAAAATTTTGGACTAGATCTACCCATAGTTGTCTGCTTTCCTGAATTGAACGATAGAAAAAAGGAGCTTGATTTGAATTCTACATTGAAGATCTATGTTGTGGATACTCATTTTACTTGTGTTGTTCAACCCCTCTAAAGTTGCTTTTGGTAAGAAATGAATGTGGATAAAGATTGGACATGTGTATGAAATATCGCATAGAAAATATAGAGACAAAAGAGAAATGTTCTTTTGTCTCAATGTTTCCCCAAGTATTTTCTATTAGGGACATCAAAATCAGGTTTTGAATGGGAAATGGTTAAACATTTTACTATTGTAGGATGAAAATGTTGGACTATATCTACCAGTATGTTTATGAGTGTCTCAGCTCTTCTGATATTAGGGATAGATGTAGCTACTGTGTGTTGTTTTGAATTCTACGTTCAATCTCTATGTTGTGGATACTTATTTGATCTGTGTTGGTAAATGCTGACTGATGAAATTAGTTTTAATCATTATAGGAAATCAGCATAGTATAACATGGAAATCGTTGGGACAAAAAGGAGCAAATGATGATTATCAGCATTTTCTTCTTTTCTATCAATGCTTTCCTTATCGTCGCTTTTCAGCAAAAACCTTGTAACTGCAGCTTTAAACAAGCTGCAGTTACAAGGTTTTCGTTGAAAAGCGGCGATATTGCCCTTGATTATGGATGTCAAAACCAGGGCTTGATTTGGAATGAAGATTTTTTAGAGACGGGTCACTATTGCTTTTCATGTACCATAGGTTCATTGAGCTTTGATTTGTGATAGCCTTGTGATGACATACTATTACGTTTCATGGTGGATTACCCAATGCCAAATAAAGTGGAGTCAAGTTTAAGTTTCACTAAAACAGATGACAATAATTCCTTTTCTTCTAGTGACAAATGAAAGGCTTGAGTTGGATCATAGTACATTTTAGCTAGAAACAGATGACAACATTTCTTTTTCTTATGCTGACAAATGAAGTTCAACTAGGTTTGAGTTAGATCCACAATAAATGTGTGTGTTTGTATACCAACAATAATAATTCTTCATATGAGGTGTGCAGAAATTGTGTGTTGTCTCCTTGAACTTAATTAGGATATTTATCAGAATTTGAAAATTGGATATCATCTCTGAAAACAGGTAAGTTTTCATAATAGTTACATACCAGGCAGTCATTGTGCTATCATGAACAGAGGCGCATTCGTTAGAGCAAGAGTTTAAAAGATTTCTTAGGATATTTTAGGTATTGAAAGGGTTTTTAGCTCACCTGAGCACGATAGTGCTCATGGTGAGGTATTGTGATACCGCTGTGTCCGTCGTCCGTCGTCAGTCGTGCGTCGTGCGTCAACCTTTGGCTTGTGTGCACTCTAGAGGCCACATTTTTTGCCCAATCAACCTGAAATTTGCTCAGAGTGATTGTCTTGATGAAATCTCAGACAAGTTCGAAATTGGGTCATCTGGGGTCAAAAACTAGGTCACGGGGTCAAATCTTAGAAAAACCTTGTGTGCACTCTAGAGGCCACATTTTTTGCCCAATCAACCTGAAATTTGCTCAGAATAATTGTCTTGATGAAATATCGGACAAGTTCGAAATTGGGTCATCTGGGGTCAAAAACTAGGTCACGGGGTCAAATCTTAGAAAAACCTTGTGTGCACTCTAGAGGCCACATTTTTTGCCCAATCAACCTAAAAATTGATTAGAATGATTGTCTTGATCATATCGCGGACAGGTTTGAAATTGGGTCATCTGGGGTCTAAAACTAGGTCACGGGGTCAAATCTTAGAGAAATTTTGTGTGCACTCTAGAGGCCACATTTTTTGCCCAATCAACCTGAAATTTGCACAAAATGATTGTCTTGATTAAATATCGGACAAGTGTGAAATTGGGTCATCTGGGGTCAAAAACTAGGTCACGGGGTCATATCTTAGAAAAAACCTTGTGTGCACTCTAGAGGCCACATTTTTTGCCCAATCAACCTGAAAATTGATCAGAATGATTATCTTGATGAAATCTCGGACAAGTTTGAAATTGGGTCATCTGGGGTCAAAAACTAGGTCACGGGGTCAAATCTTAGTAAAACCTTGTGTGCCCTCTAGAGGCAATATTTTTTGCCCAATCAACCTGAAATTTGCTCAGAATGATTGTCTTGATGAAATATCGGACAAGTTTGAAATTGGGTATCTGGGGTCAAAAACTAGGTCATGAGGTCCAATCTTAAAAAAAACCTTGTGTGCACTCTAGAGGCCACATTCTTTGCCCAATAAACTTGAAATTGGCTCAGAATGATTGTCCTGGTGAAAGCTTGGACAAGTTTGAAATTGGGTCATCTGAGGTCATAAACTATGTCACAGGTTCAAACCTGGTTTGTACTCCTAGAAGCCCATTTTTTTGCCCAATCAACCTGAAATTAGCTCATAATAATTGTCTTGATGAAATGTACAAAAAGTTTGAAATTGGGTCATCTGGGGTCAAAAACTAGGTCACTAGGTCAAATTTAAGAAAAACCTTATTTGCACTCTAGAGGCCACATTTTATGCCCAATCAGCCTAGTCAGAATAATTATCTTGATAAAATCTCAGACAATTTCAAAATTTGGTCATCCGGCATCCTAAAATAGGTCATGGGGTCCAGTCTTGGGGATTTTTTTTGCCCAATCAAGCTGAAAATTTGTCAGAATGATTATCTTATACAGGCCACAAATCTTAGTAAAATATGATCATTTTGGAGGCTCAGACACACCATATACAGAAAGCTATTATGTCAGGCAGGCCCGTAGGAACAGGGGGGGCTAAACCCTTCCAAAGTTGGCCAAAAATGCCAATTTTTCTTAATTTTACACTTAAAATTTTGGGGAAATCCCAATTAGCCCCCACCCCCCCAATATTTAGGATAGAGTCTATAGCCCCCCAATATGAAATTGCTTCCTATGGGCCTGTCAGGTGAGCGCTTCAGGGCCAATGGCCCTCTTGTTAAGGAATTAGATTCTGCCCGAGGTGTTCCAAATGCTCCATACTTCATACAAATGACGTCATGATGATACTTTATCTTGAAACATCTTAAGAAATCTCGAGATATCTTAAGATCTAGCTCTAAAGAAGGCTAGCTCAAATCTATGGTCTGGTCACGATACTATGGTACATGTTGTGTAGTGTAATGAACACTCTATATTGGGGTCCCAAATTTGAGCCCCGGTAGTGAATATCCTTTGCGACATTAGTTGCCCGACAATGGATGGATAATTGTGAACCTAAGTGGGGTGGGCAGCTTGAGGTTTAGGAAAGACATTGTGGTAGTAATACCAGGCCCGTAGGAACCGGAGGGCTAGAGAAGGGTTTATGCCCTCCTAAAAGTTGGACAAAAATGTTGAATTTTCCTTATTTCACACTGAAAATTTAGGGAAAATCCAAATTAGCCCCCCAATATTCAGACACTTGGGCTTTAGCCTACCTAATATTAAATTGCTTCCTACAGGCCTGAATACTGATGAGAGAAATAACTGGAATCGCTGGTTTTGTGCCGAAGCAGCCAAAATATGATGAGTATTTTAACTAAAGAGGTGTCAAATTCCTTTCAAATGTATTTTGATTGAATTTAATACACCATGAGCAGATACAGTTTGTTCTGTGTGGTTTTGAAGCAAAGTGTGTGCAGATAAAAGGATTTCTTTAATTGTAAAATTGTAGTCTTTGTGTTGACATATCAATGATTAATGTTATATTTTCTAATATTTGTTCAAATCACAAGTATCAAACCAATTAATCCAATCCTATTCATGTGCGATAAAAAAGACTCCGACAGTAATAATTCAAAATTTTCTATAAGTTTTTAGATCAATTGGTGTTAGACAGGGTGGCTTAATTGTAGAATTCTTGCTCAAGGATAGAATAAGACTGTAAATCTTTAAAGCAGACAATGTTCAATGGTATAATGAAATCAGAACTAAGCTGCTTTCATCAGCAGCAGCATCTTGTCACATGAAAAAAAACTTACCTTAATCCATAACCTCTTATCCTAAGGCATTTCAGGACTCCTCAACATTTTTCAAACACTAAGTTGACCTATGACTTCCATCTCTGGCCATGGCCATTGCACAGTTGATAGCTAGCGCATTGGACTAACGCTCATGAGTACAAGTACAAAACTCTTTATTGACTCTAGGTACATTGTTGTACAACATGAGACATGTATAAGATTATCATAATTAACATAATCCAATTAAAATGGGAACTTGAATAAGATTATCATAATTAACATAATCCAATTAGGATGGGACCATGTGATTTGTCCTACAGCCTTTGTAAGTTATTTCATTATTATATTGGCGTAATAGTTGCGTGGCCATATTTTGGGAAAATACATACATTTGCCACAATTTTGGTCATATACTTTGATTTCAGAGGGTGCACAAGCATGGGTCAGACTGTATGGATGCACAGTTTGATTCATCCTCGGGCGTCCTATGTTACTCGATGTCAATTAATTTTTATATTTGAGATTCAGGCTGTTGGGTGCCCAGAAAGCGCACATGTCGGTCAGGCTGCGGTGGTTTGCAGTCTGACCAGCATGCACGCTGACTGTCCATTGTCTATTTCACTATAATTATTTGGGAAAGGGTTTTAGAGTACATATTACATAAATGACATCAATGTAGAGTAAATAAATGAATTCCATGCAAAATTACAAACACCATGAACATAACATAAATACTGCTCTAGGCGATATTTGCAAAAATGCCATAACTGCACACAGGTCCAAGCTTTAATGCCAGGTTATGGCAAACATCCTTTCTGAGATTGGTCCACCAAGGGTATGATAATTGTATACCTATGTGGCGAGCAGCTGGTGGCTCTGATATGATACTATGGTGGTACTGGTGAAAGAAACAACAGGATTCCATGGCTTGGCATTCCAGCTACTGTGATTTGAAGATTCAATCAAGCATCTCTAGTATGTGGCAAGTCAATTTGAAATCCTGTCTAATCTCATGTCAGCTTACATACATAGACAAAAACTTTAACTTGGTCCGTATATTATGCACTACAAGAGATACAGCCTTGATATTTCACACATGGATACCTCATGCCTAGACACTTCATCTGTGACCATAGCCTTTGACCTTGTGACCTTGGAGTTTGAACTATTTTTACCAAAAAACTTTAACCTGGTGTATATCTTGTACGTCATCAGAGACAGATTCTTAATATTTCACACATGGACACTTCCTGCCAAGATCTTTATTTTGGCACCATGACTCTGTTATCTTGAAATTTGAGTTTGATCACCTGTTTGTGACAAGTTTCTTTCAAGGAGAGCCATGTTTCCTGTGGACAACTCTTGTTTAGCCAGGCTCGAGGCTGATGGTATCCACTCTGCAACAGTTCCAGCTTTATTTTGTAGATTAGTTTAAGAATGGGAAAGAGGATGTTAGATTTGAATCACTCAGTGAAGGTTTGGTCTAGCAAGAGCAGGGTGGTTTGGCCCTAAGAATGGCATTTGTAATTTTGAATTACGTTTAATTGAGCTCTTTTTAACTTCTTATTGTTGGGCATTGAAGTGAAAGAAAACCAGAGGAAATAACAGCGTAAACCATTCCCATGATTTATTAGATAATGTAAATTGTTTGAAGGTTTTAAAAAATAGTTAAATTAAATTTACTGACTTGAGAAGTGACATAGAATTTGTCGATGGAATAGGAATTTTGTGCAAAAAAGGAGTAGTGTGTCTATGAGCCTATGTACGAGGGTTGTCCGGAAAGTTCGTGGACACTGTTTAATACATGACTATGAGAATAGATGATTTTATAACAGACACATGATGTCATTAAACAATATCTTAGAAACAACATTTCAAAATTTGAACAAAATCCCTCCATTTTTAGCAGAATTAGAAATGTTTTTGTGCAGAAGGTTGATGCACCCCGGAGCACGTCATAACGTTACGACGCTCCAGCGACGAAGAGGTAACTTTACCATGAATACTTGTGCTACTTTGTTTATTTTCAGAAAGCATTCTTCGCGCCCTCGTGCACACACAGTTTTCATTTTCAAATGTTTTGTGGGGATTTCGTTAACAATTGTTTTTGACAGTGCACATTTTCCCACCAATAAATCTTACCGTATTTTGCCTATCGTCATTCACGACGTCACTCACCAAATTAACATTTCTATCTGTTATAACACTCGATCTTTGAGACATCGAATCAGCCATTGCTTCCACGGAAACGTTTGTGACATTTGCAAACGAGATAATACGGCACACATGGTCTCTTCGTAGAAAAATTAACGAATTCGCTGGTCTCTGCAGGCGTTTTCCTAGTTCCACGCAAAATTTCACAAGAACGCGCTGCTCCACCCAAACGTCCGACGTCGTCATTTTTGACAAATTTCCTTCCATATCAAACTTAGTTAAACCGTCCTCAAATGTCAATTTTTAGCGCAACAACATTGAAATCAAATCAATATGGAGTCTGAATGTGAGGTCACATTTTAATACTTTTATTATTTTGTTTCCCGCCAATTTCATACGATAAATTAAATTAAAAAATACAGACATGGGTAGCCAAAATGCTCAAAATTTGACATGCTCCGGGTACCCCTATGTAGGGTCGTGTTAAGTCCTATTGCAAAATAATTGCATATCAAATTTATTTCTTTTTTGCTGGAAAAGTACTTGATAAATGTTTAGCTTTCATGTGATAAAGATTTTGTCACAACCAAAGTATTATAAAGCAAAATAAAGTGTGTGTCCACGAACTTTCAGGACAACCCTCGTATAGTACAGTCGACACTCGTTATCTCGACATCGGATAAGTCGAAATTCCGCTTAAGTCGAAGTTAAAGTCATGTCCCGTCCTCAACATATGGATATCAAAATGTTTAATCAAAATAATTCTGAAACAAATACAGCCATTGAAATTTAGTAGGAAAAGGATAGAAATTGCTCGTTTCGAGCAATTTCTTTCCTTTTTCTACTATATTTCAATCATGGACACATACGATGCCCATCAAAAATGGTTAAATAACGTTTTCATCGAAAAATAATCAAAATCGGATGAGTTGAACTCCGGATATGTCGAGGTATTTTGACGGCCCCTCTGACTTTGACGCAACAAGTGTCGACTGTAGTTTGATATAATGAAGTGTGAGTCAATGTTTATGCCCCTGGTAATGGGGTGGTCCCCTGCGAAAACAGTTCAAGAACACATTTCTAGCTCTAGAACTGTTCTGTAACGTTAAATGGCACTTCTAGAACTGTTCTAGGCATGTGCATAAGATCTGAATAGTGAATACCTTGGCAGCGGCCAGATTTCGCACATTTGTCCACTTCTTTGAACATAGTCCGGACAATATCTCATTTTTTCTAGTGGCAAATATTTCGGTTTACGGTAATAAAATGTTTTATTAAATTATAAGGAATGAATGCAATTTTATTTTTTTCATGCAGGTATGAAAAATAAAATCTAATCACACTTTTGTGTCATACCTTTTGATTAGATTTTATTTTTCATACTTGCATGAAAAAAAATAAAATTGCATTCATTCCTTAAATATAAAGTTATCTCTTATTGACAAAGATGGAACAGCACAATATTGCAGTCTAATCTTAGTCCATAATGCCATCTTGACATTGAATAGTAATTTGTCAGTGATAAATTCTGAGTGAGCATGACATGCTTCAATTTGATTGCAATGCATAATGAAAACTGAATCCTGAAATTTAATAGGGCTCTATGAAACTTAATCCTTTTCAAGACAAGAACTGGCTTTTGTTGAAAAAAAAATAAGGATTGTGAAAGCTTTTTATCAAAAGTCTCATTGTTTTCTGTACTTTATTGTTTAAAAATCCTATCAAATCAGCATTCCAATCTTTGCATCAGCTTTCAAGTAAAGTTGCAGCATCCTAAGATTTTTCTGTTTGTGAAAGGATTACTCTTTTTGTGACAGGGTAATAAGAGAAGAAATATACACTATCAAATTCTACAGGGCTTATCAGCTGTAGGCTGCAACTGTAGTATAACCTGCAGGATCGTTTTTCTCCTGAGAAAGTTTCTCGTAGCAGAGTAAATCTGGTACAATAAAAACCTACTGTGTTCTACCTTACATCTGTGTAACTGTATACGTTCACCCACGGTCGCTTGTCATTCACATAACAAACTATCATCTTACCAAGAAATAATCTAACATTCTCATCAAATCTGCAACTAATTAATACAATAGTGTATAGGAATTATAAAGTGTTTGGAGATAGTATAGGATAGAACGAGGAAGATCACCAGGTAAAGTGCATGTGTAACTTTATACCTCTGTGTTGTGAAGTTTGAAACCATTCCACCATGCTGGGGGATTCCTGCCAAATTTCCAAGATGGCTGCCACTGTGTACACACGGCAGTTATCCCTGGAATATTGTTATGGCTAATTATCTGTATTACAAAAATTCTTCTTGATGTTTTCTTGCTTTAAAAACAGTTGAATAAACTATTTTGATAAAGCTGATATTACAAATTTCTTTCACAATATGATTGAATAATAGAGATGGTAATATGATTCCAATCATTAGGTTTTGACTATGAATGAAATGAAAATATGATTCTAATACTGTTTGAAATGAACAGTTTTTGAATGATGGTCATAGGTTGCTTTCTACAATTAATGCCAAGTCAGCCCCTTGTGGTGTCCTTGGTAGAGAGATAAAGTGTTGGCCTTGCAACCAAGAGGTTCCGAGTTCAAACTCTGATAACAGACTCTGAATCGAGACCGCTCTGTATCTGTTGGGTACTCCCAGGCAATCAATACTGATTATTAATGGGAGGAGACACTGAGGTAGTTCTTGGGATTTTCATCGGCCCACACATTTGGCGCAAGTTCTGGTGAAATTTCCACAAATCAGAATAGAGTGGGATTAATATATTTTATCCTTCTGATTTGTTCCATAGATAACTCTCTGGGAAAGATTTAATTTTGGTTTTGTGGCGGTCCAAGGGTTGAAGTACAAGTCATTCACAAAACTCATGTTTTTGTTGAATAAATGGGAAACATTATTGGGTACAATAATAGCCTTTTTGAATAAATCTGAAGGTCAATTATTGAAATTTGTAAAAATTACTTTGATGAACCTGTATGTAATTTTGTCAATAAAATCTTAACCATAATTCAATTGGAAATTATTGAATTATTATACCCCCGCAAACGAAGTTTGGAGGGGGTATACTGGAATCAGCCTGTCGGTCCAGTGGTTGGTTGGATGGTTTGTTTGTTTGTTTGTTTGTTGGTCTGTCTCCAAAACTTTGTCCGGACAACTCCTCCTACACTTATTGACCGATTTAGTTCATACTTGGCACAATTGTTCATTGTGACCTGTAGATGTGCAAGACGCAAATTTCATGAATATCGGACAGATACTTTCGGAGTTATGGCCCCTGATTTGACCAAAAAATGCTTGTCCGGACAACTTCTCCTACACTTATTGACCGATTTAGTTCATACTTGGCACAATTGTTAATTGTGACCTGTAGATGTGCAAGACGCAAATTTCATGAATATCGGACAGATACTTTCGGAGTTATGGCCCCTGATTTGACCAAAAAATGCTTGTCCGGATAACTCCTCCCACACTTGTAGACCGATTTAGTTCATACTTGGCACAAGTGTTCATTGTGACCTGTAGATGTGCAAGACGCAAATTTCACGGAAATCGGACCGATACTTTTTGAGTTATGGCCCCTGATTTGACCCAAAAATGCTTGTCCGGCCAACTCCTCCTACAGTTACTGTCCGATTTGGTTCATACTTGGCACAGGTGTGCATTAGGACCTGTAGATGTGCAAGACGCACATTTCATGAAAATCGGACAGATACTTTCGGAGTTATGGCCCCTGATTTGACCAAAAAATGCTTGTCCGGATAACTCCTCCCACAAAGCCATATACATACAGAGTAATATTCGTTTCCGCGCTATTTCTTGCAGACTATTGGTTGGATTTCAATGAAATTTTGTTGAAAGATTCACTACAAAGAGGAAAAAAAGCATATCGTTAGGGTTACCCGGTTAGGCTATTCAATTTGGAGTTACTGCCCCTAATTGGTGAAGCTATATTCATACAGAGTAATTTTCGTTTCCACGCTATTTCTTGGAAACCATCGGCTAGATTTCAATGAAACTTTGTGGAAAGCTTCACTACAAAGAGGAGATGCACATATCGTCAGGGTTACTCAGTTCAACTATCAAATTTAGAGTTACTGCCCCTGATTGGTGAAGCCGTATTCATACAGAGTAAACAAAATATTTTTGGCAGGGGATATCAATTCAACCAATTTGCTTATTAGTTTTGATGTCAATGATTTTGTCCATTTGCATCAGCTCTCAATTTGAAATGGTCTAAATGTTTGCAGTTTGGGAAAGGGTTAAAGAAGAAGGGATTGTTACTTGTACAGGGTGTCCCAAAAGTAAGGTAACACTTACAAAGCGTAATAGCTCTGCTATTTCTCAGCCGATTTCATTCGGAAAACTATAATTATCTTCGGAATCCAATGAAATTATCTCTGCCATATACTTCAACGTTTTGCACATATGAAAATGGCGTCATTTTTGACGTCACCTGTACCGCTATCAAAATGACGTCACGGCCTTCCTTCTCACAGCGTATATGCAGTAAAGCATATCATTAATCTAAATCTCCCATATTTGTGCAAAGAAAGTTACAGTTTTAATTAAAAACAGAAGATCCACCAAGAACAGAACTAATCTACTCAACGATACATAAATTTGAACAATCTCGGTCAGGTTTTGATGATCATAGAAGCAAAAGATTGGAAACATCCCGCAGCGCAGAAAACGTCTCAGCTTTGAATGAGACTGTAAATGGAAGTCCAAGAAAGTCGATGAGAAGATATTCGTCGAAACAAGATTCATTGAAATAATTAGTACAGTGAATTTTGAAATTTTATTTGAAACTTCTCAATAGCAATATTCAAATTATGAAATCAAAGTCTTTGGGTGATCAAGTCAAACGCTTAGACTTTTGTCGGTGGACGCACGCCGGATTTGAATTCATTGGGCTACTTGTATTTCCTATGGAGAGACTTGTGGTGTAGTTCCAAAAACAAGAACATGACTTTTGGTACAATATTGCTATCAAACATTCAAAGATAATGTAGGAACAGTTCTATGGACATATGTGAAGCAATTACTGAAAAATTTAAACAGCACAAGAATAAATCATGAAAAGGGACAGAAGGGACGTAATCTAGAGAACGTCATTTAATATAAAAATGACGTCATTGATAAAATAGGGTGTGTTTTATTTATCACACATAAAATATACAAATGGCATGATATTTTGATTAAATTTGTTTTATTTGTTTCTACACATAACCTTCTGTAATGTCATCGATATTGGGAATATACAATTGATATATTAGCCGAGACCCACGAGGATTTAAGTGTTACCTTACTTTTGGGACACCCTGTATCTGATTATTCTGCAATATCTAAGATTTGATGGTTATCTTTCTCAGGGCTCCAGATAAGGGGTATTACTTGTTCAGGTAAGGGATGTAACAGAAACAGCCATTCTCAACCAAAACCCTAGTTTGTGGGTATTCAGACTTTGCTCAAACAAGACCTGGCCCCGTTTTCTCGAAAAAACTTTAGTATGTTCTCAGACTCAATCTGAGCACCATACTCAAATCACATGAAATCCATGTGAACTTCAATCAAATACTCTTCAACGTTTGAGAGTATTCCATTGAAGTTGAGGATGTACTCATGAGTATGCACCTAAGTTTTTTTTCGAGAAACCGGGGCCTGGTTAAGACATCTTTCTTACAGAAAAGGCTTGGGAAAACATGGAGACAAAAGAAGAAAATGATGGTTACCAAATTTTTCTCCTTTATTCTCAATATTTTCTGTGCTATAATATTGAAAAATTTCATTCATTAATATCTTTTATGTCAACTGTGGCATCTTTTAAAAGAGCTAAGTTTGAAATTTTGTCATTTGAGACTGAATTTTAGCTGGGAATTTTTAAAAAAGCTTTTCATTTATTTGACACCAACATGGATCACGATCAGACTGTGCAACTATACAATTAGATCAGATCCATATGACTGGAAAGCAACCTCACTGATCAATATCATAAGAATTGTAAGAAAGCTGCCTGGATCCTCATAAGACTACAATTGAATATATCGTCGGTGTAAATGCAAAACCTCGTATGTCGATTGTTGCGAATTTCAAAAATAAATATTGTATGCCCAGTTAAGACAATTCTTGTAAGTTTCAAGATATTTTTACTAATCAGTATGAATGACACTTTATTCGTGAACAATATGTCCGAATTTCAAGTAAATCCTTTCAGTGTGGGAAAAGTTATTACACTTTTCCCCGTCCCCTTTAAAATTTTCAATAAACAAGATACAAGGTTTTGCATTTACAACGACGATATGCTGATCTGGATCCATGGTTGTTTCAAATGTCATAAGGACTGTTTGCCATGTCCAAGTACATTTTTATTGGACTTGATAACCCTCCCCCCCCCCCACCCCCCGTCAGGCAGTCCCTGCAATTACGACTAGTTACGTTTGTCGATTCTGTTCCCCCTGCTTTACTCACGGTCGCCCCGTTTCATCCATGGTGGCATGAAACTTGCGGCCGGCAGGAACATGTAAACAGGGGTAAACCTTTTGGATACAGCGAAATTCTAGACTGTTCCAAATTCAAAGGTATTGTAGTTGACGGAATTTAATTGACTGTATTTAAAGAGTGAACATTCTCTTTGATAGGATGGAAAATATCGAGGGAAAGGAGAAAATGGTGTCAATCAGCATTTACTGCCTTTATTTTGATAATAATTTCATGCCTCTCTAAGACTTTTGTGTTTCAAAATTGTAATTGTTTTGAAAGAGTTAAAAACCCACATGAAAGTCTCGTAGAGAGAAAGAATCATCATCATCAACTTACCATCTTTCAATTTTGTTAGCTACTTCAACCCGGAGCCATTATTGTTAGTTATAATTCAGAAACTATTATCACAAAAAATATACATATGAAAAGAAAAAGCTGGGTGATAAAAAATCATGAAATATTTATGTCATGTTATTTCCAAGATATTGAAAAGAAATGAAAAATGGCCGTAAAATCTTTATTGTTCCCTGTCTACATTCACAAGTAGATGTTTGCCTATATATTAACCCTTTCCTAAATGACAAATTATTAGGCCCAAATTCAAACTTCTTATAGATAGGCCCTTTCCCAAAATATGATCTGGCTTTGATGTCCCTATTAGGAAAGGCTTTTGAAAACAATAAGGCATAAGAAAAAAATGCTGATGACCAGCGTTTTCTCATTTGGTCACCAAACATTTTGCTGTTTGGGAATGGGTTGAAGGCACCATCAGCAGAATTTTTAGCTCACCTGTGCACTGCGTGCTCAAAGGTGAGCTTTTGTGATTGCTGAATGTCCGTCGTCTGTCGTTCGTCGTCTGTTGTCAACAATTACTTCGTTAGCACTCTAGAAGCCACAATTTTGGCCCAATCGTGCTGAAACTTAGTCAGAATATTTGTCTTGTCATAAGAATGTACCCTATTGAAATTGGGAACATTCCATTAGATATCACAGGAAAAGGGGCCTTAAAGACAAAATCCTTGTTAGTACTCTAGAGGCCACAATTTGGGCCCAATCTTCCTGAAACTTGGTAAGAATGTTTGTCTTGTCATAAGGATGAACGCTATTGAAAATGGGAACATTAGGTCTGTTATCACGGGAAAAGGGGCCTTAATGACAAAATCCTTGTTAGCACACTAGAGGCCACAATTTCGTCCCAATCTTCATTAAACTTTATCACAATGTTTGTCTAAGTACAAGAATGGACCCCATTGAAAATAGGAATGTTACATTGAATGTCACAGGAAAAGGGGCCATAATGACAAAATCCTTGTTAGCATGCTAGAGGCCACAATTTTTTCCCAATCTTCTTGAAACTTAGTCAGAATGTTTGTCTGATCGTTAAGGTGATCTGTATTTAAAATAGGAACATTCTGTCTCACATCACGGGAAAATGGGCCTTGATGACAAAATCCTTGTTAGCACGCTAGAGGCAACAATTTTGTCCCAATCTTCATCAAACTTTATCAGAATGTTTGTCTAGTCACAAGAATGAACCCTATCGAAAATAGGAATGTTCCGTTGGATATCACAGGAAAAGGGGCCTTGATGACAAAATCCTTGTTAGTACGTTAGAGGCCACAATTTTCTTGAAACTTAGTCAAAATGTTTGTTTGATCATTAAGATGAACCCTATGGAAAATAGGAACATTCTGGCTGATATTACTGGAAAAGGGGACAAAATCCTTGTTAGCACTCTAGAGGCTACAATTTGGCCCAATCTCCATGAATTTTGGCTAGAATGTTTGTCTAGTCACAAGCATGATCTCTATAGAAAATGGTATTGTTCCGTTGGATATCACAGGAAAAGGGACCTTCATGAAAAAATCCTTGTTTGCATGCTAGAGGCCACAATTTTTGTTCAATCTTCACGAAATTTCATCAGAATTTTTGTATAGTCACAAGGATGGACCCTAAGTTATGTTTGATATCACAGGAAAACAGGCCTTAATGACAAAATCCTTGTTAGCACCCTAGGGGCTACAATATTGGCCCAATCTTCATGAAATCTTACAAGGACGATCCCTATCACAAATGGGAAAGTTTGGATGGATATCACAGGAAAAGGACACTAATGAGTTACATTTGTCTTGTTTCTCTAATAACCACAAGTAATGACCAATCAAGACAAAACTTGGACACAATGATGGTGACCATAAGTTTGTTTTCAGTCTTAAAAGTCACTACTACTAATTGATTTGAACAAAACTGTGGATCATAGTTATCATCTTGGTTCAGGTGAGCGATTAAGGACCATCATGGTCGTCTTGTTCTGTGCTATAACTATAACTTATTCTTCTATCTAAACCCAATGTAATGGGTACTCATTGGAATTGAAGGTTTACTCTTTCATGGGTGGGCATCAGGGGAGCTACCTCGAAAATGTGTTAACGTAAATTTGTTCCCACGCCACATCCGGTAATTGTCCAGGTAGTGGAAATCCCCGTATTTGGATAAACGGACAAATGTGAGCTTGCTTTTATTTGGTTTTTCTTTCTAAGAGCGCATTACTTAGAAATTTGGTGCAGTGCAATGTAACTATGTTTTAGCAATGCATGAAGACCGAAACCCCCATTAAATAATGGAAAATATAATCAGAAGGACTTTATCGCCAGGACTGGCGGATTGCATTTTCGCCCTGTGTTGAAATATCGACAGGCATCTCGAGGCAGATATTGCAGCTTATTGCAGTTTTGGACCACTATCATATATTTTGATGCAGCACGTGGTCAAATTGACTACAATGACGCCAAAATTTCAGATTTTCTGTTCTCTTGAATAAATTACCTGCCCAAAAACTCATTTGTGTTGTTCCCAGACCACCGAGGTAGCAGTAATCTAGCGAGCAGAGGTTAACTGGATCTCTGCTCCATCTGTTTATATTATGAAATAGACTGTAGAGGTCAGGTTTGATCGACTAGAGATTGAAAAAATCATTTGGTTGAGTTTGATTGGGAAATTTAAGTGATCTAATTGATCGAGGTGATCTGAACGGCAATGGGAACTTAGTATAACATCAGAGGCTATCTAGCCATGGGTCTGCCTTCCTGTTGATTTGTTTACAGTGGCTCAATGGTTTCCAAAGCTCTCGATCTCCATACAAGGGATTGTTTGTAAATGAGTTAAACAAAGTTTTCCCTAGTTTGTAAATTATTTAAGTTGACTGTTGACCTTGCAGTTGACTGAGCAATGAATTAGTTCTAGCATTCATAGAAATTACTCAGTTCAGTTGCTCCTTTTACTAATCTTGTTTTGTGATCAATTTCCATTCATTAAGTTAGAATGTAGAGTGCAAAAGGCAGATCTAGCTGGTTATATATAATTGATGGGTCTGCCTTTACCATGACATTTTGATTAGCCCTCTAGTTCTTTATGTTTAACCCATTGACACACATTGACTCTTTTTGACTCCCCGAAAGAAAGGCTTTGGAAAACATTGTGGAAAATGAAGAAATTGCTTGTGACAAGCAATTTCTTCATTTACCACAATATTTTCTAGAAAAAAGACCAAAAGATGTAAAATTTCCTTATTTTGAAATTGACATCTGCAACATCTTTGAATTTGGATCGGACCAAAAGCTGTTGTTTGGTAATGAAGTAAGCCTTTCCCAAAAGTTGACTCATTTTGATGACTTGAGAAATGGGTTGTGAAATATTGGGGAAAAGAAGAAAATTCTTGTTGTGAGGAATAAAATGCTGGCTACCGTAAATGTATTTTCTTTTTTTATGCACCACATAGATGAGGGGTTTCAATAACTTTTTATCCTCTTGTGACTCAAGCGAAAGTAGGTAAGGGATTTTCAGTTTTCCCTATTTACCCCATACAATATTTCACTGCTTTTCAGCAAAAACCTTGTAACTGCAGCTTGTTTTAAGCTGCAGTTACAAGGTTTTTGTTGGAAAGCAACAATTTGCGAAATATGGTCATACATCCAGAGCTCCAGATAATTTTTTGAGGCAAGGGGTATTTACCCCTCAGAATTTTTTCCAATGCGTATTTCCAGATAATTTTTTGAGGCAGGGCGTATTTACCTTCTTGTTCGGGAAAGGACTAGAATAAACAGGAACACCCGACCGGAACGACCCACTTTCACTTTCGGATTCGAGGACATCTAACCGCGGTATGTTTCCGACCATCGAGTTTTTTTTTTTAACAAAGATTACCATCATGTGCTATCTTTGCCTGTAGGGCCACTTCAGGAAGAATATCCGCAAAAATCGCCTGAAGTTACGATCTGCTCAGCAGTAGATTTACTCGTTTGCCGCTTTGAAAAGGAAACAAACACCTACGAGTTGTCATTTCCGATTTACGGATGGTCTGTTAAATCGGGCAACGATTTGCTTTCACGGAGATAACCGATTGATTGAAATTCAAACAAATGCAACACTTGGCATCATTTGGTAGATCTACTCGGCTGGTCACAGTGGTGACGTTATTGGTATTCCCCAATTATTCAAGAATATGATTGGCTGATTAAAGTCATAATAGATATCGGATAGCTGACTGCCGTAACCTATTTTTTACAGACAAAAAGTTTGTGTTAATTGTTGGAATTTCCTAGTGTATGTTTTTAGCTCACCTGAGCACGAAGTGCTCGAGGTGAGTTATTGTGGTCACTTTTTGTCCGTCGTCCGTCCGTCCGTCCGTCCGTCCGTCCGTCCGTCCGTCCGTCCGTCCGTCAACATTTGGGGTGTTTACACTCTAGCATCCACAAAAGTTAGGCGATCTTGATCAAACTTGGCCAAAACAAGTACGATCATAAGTTCTCGGACAAGTTCGATTATGGGTCTGATCGGACTAGAAAGTGCGGAGTTATCTGCCCTTGAATGTCAAAAAATGCTGTTTTTAAGTTTGTTTACACTCTAGCATCTACAATTATTGATCAATCAAGACAAAACTTGGACATAATGTTGGAGACCATAAGATCTTGGATGAGGTCAATTTTCAGTCTGATCTGACCAGAAAGATGAGAGTTATGTGCCCTTGAATTGGGCAAAATTGCCACTTTTTTGCTGTATTCATAAAAGAGTTAATCTAAGGGAAGGAACTCTGACACTACTTTCCTTTAGTATAAGTAGAGTTATCTTGTTTCAGAGCTCCAGATAAACGGGAGTGATGATTTTTAAACTGCAATAATTCTGTTATTGTTCATCAAACCCTTTATTGTGGGTACTCATGTGTATCGTCTCGTCAAGACGATACAAATGAGTACCCACAACATAGGGTTTAGAATTGAAATAAAAAGTTAGAATGTCTTCACCCCCACTTATCTGTAGCCCTGTTGTTTAATAGAGGATATAAATAGATTTACACCCTACAGTCTACAATTATTAACCCATTACCAAACAACACAATTTTAGTCTAGTCCAAAGTCATAGGTGTTGCAGACGACAAGTTCTATTGAACAAAATTTAACATTTTTTGGTCTTTCTTGGTAGGAAACATTGTGGGTAATGAAGAAATTGCTTGCTACTTCATTTTCCACAATGTTTTCCAAAGCCTTTATTTTGTGGGGTCTCCAAAAGCGTCAATGTGTGGGAAAGGGTCAATCAATCAAGACAAAACTTGGACACAATGTTGGGGACTATAAGATCTTGGATGAGTTTAATTTTCAGTCTGATCTGATGAGAAAGTCAAGAGTTACGTGCCCTTGAATTTGACAAAATTGCCATTTTCGGTTGTTTTCAACCTTGTTTACACTCTTGAATCTACAATTATTAATCAATCAAGACAAAACTTGGACACAATGTTTTGGACCATAAGATCTGGGATTAGATTGATTTTCAGTCTGATCTGATCAGAAAGTCAAGAGTTATGTGCCCTTGAATTTGACGAAATTGCCGTTTTTTTACTGTTTTCGATTTTGTTTACACACTAGACTCTACAATTATTGACCAATCAAGACAAATCTTGGACACAATGTTGGAGACTATAAGATCTCAAATGAGTTTGATTTTCAGGTTGATCTGATCAGAAAGTCAAGAGTTATGTTCCCTTGAATTTGATAAAATTGCTGTTTATGGCTGTTTTCGACCTTGCTTATACTCTAGAATCTACAATTATTTATCAATCAAGACAAAACTTGACCACAATATTGGGGACCATAAGATCTTGGATGAGTTCGATTTTCAGTCTGATCTGATGAGAATGTCGAGAGTTATGTGCCCTTGAATTTGAAAAAATTGCCATTTTCCGCTGGTTTCGACCTTGTTTACATTCTAGAATCTACAATGATTATTGATCAATCTATACAAAACTTGGACACAATGTTGGGGACCATAAGATCTCATATGAGTTTGATTTTCAGTCTGATCTGATCAGAAAGTCGAGCGTTATGTGCCCTTGAATTTGACAAAATTTCTGTTTTCTGCTGTTTTCGACCTTGTTTACACTCTGGAATCTACAATTATGGATCAATCAAGACAAAACTTGGACACAATATTAGCGACCATAAGATCTGGGATTAGTTTGATTTTCAGTCTTATCTGGTCAGAAAATCGAGAGTTATGTGCCCTTGAATTTGATAAGATTGCTGTTTTCGGCTGTTTTCGACCTTGTTGATACTCTAGAATCTACAATTATTTATCAATCAAGACAAAACTTGGATACAATGTTTGGCACTATAATTAAGATCTCGGATGAGTTAGATTTTCACAACCTTATTGACCATTAGTTCTTTTTCAGTCTTAAAGTAATAAATATTAATTGAATTGAACAAAAGTGTTGCTCATATCATTTTGGTTCAGGTGAGCGATATAGGACCATCATGGTCCTCTTGTTTCTCGACATTTCCCGATCTTGATACGCTAACTGGCAATTATCAAATGCGTTTTCATTATTTTGAATGCGTATTTGTACGCATTTTTATAAAAGTTAATGCGTATTCAGACCAAATCAATGCGTATTTTACGCAAATATGCATCCTATCTGGAGCTCTGAACATCAAGGTCAAATGTCATGGTCATATTTTGAATGATGATTCAGTTGTCCTTTAGATCTGTTATGGGTGATTTTGGAGTATTAATCAATAGATAGCAAAGATCGTAGATAGCAAAGCTAAAGCTATGTCTGTAACAGCCATCAGCTTCAAAGGCAGTAAAAAATGTCAATTTGTAAAGAAAATGAGTATGTTAATAACATTGTTATTGTTTAGCATTGTTACACAAAATTCAATCAAAATGGCTTTTTTAAATGGTAACCTTTTATTCAATGCTATATTTTGTTTCAAAACTGACATTTATTTACTTCCTTACTTGCTTTACAAATTCAATAGTAGGAGCCAGTATGTTCTATACTTAAAGGCTACCAAGCTAGGCAGTTGATTTCACCGTGTATTGGAAGAAAATCATTAAATTAATGTGTTTCCTAAAAAGATACGCCAAACTCGGTTTGTTTTAAAAGTTTTGTTATCTTTTCTTTACGTCGTTACTTGGAATTTTCGAGAAAATAAAGATCGGTAATTTCTGTAAAATCGCCAGGAATTGACGTCATACAATGGCTTGACTCCGCCCCAATCTAGAGCATGTGGTTTCTGACAAAGATAAAGTGTTTGACTTTTCTGTCATAAAGCGAAGTCTCAATTTTTATCCATTTCTCGATTGTCAGAGTAATACAGACAAACTTAAACCATTCTTTTGCACATTCCTTCACTCACTAACGACATATTCTTTGACTATTTTAACATTTTTAGCTCCACTGGCCGAAGGCTAGCGGGGCTTATGTCATGGCCCTGTGTCCATCGTGTGTGCGTCCGTGCGTCCGTCCGTGCGTAAACAATTTTCAAACATCTTCTTCTCCAAAACTATTGGACCAATTTCAACCAAACTTCACTAGAATCATCCTTGCATGAATCTCTACCAAATTTCTTCAAAGAAATAAAATCCGTGCAGAACTTGAATTTTATTTAATTTAAGTTTAAATTTTCAAAAAATCTTTAAAAATTCTTCTTCTCCAAAACTATTGGACCAATTTCAACCAAACTTCACAGAAATCTTCCTTGCATGAATCTCTACCAAATTCCTTCAAAAGATAAAAATCCGCGCAGAACTTGAATTTTAATTAATTTAATTGATTTAAATTTTTGAAAAATCTTTAAAAATTCTTCTTCTCCAAAACTACTGGACAAATTTCAACCAAACTTCACACGAATCCTCCTTGCATGAATCTCTACCAAATTCCTTCAAAAGAATAAAATCTATGCAGAACTTGAATTTTGATTAATTAAAATTGAATTAAATTTTCGAAAAATCTTTAAAAATTCTTCTTCTCCAAAACTACAGGACCAATTTCAACCAAACTTCACAGAAGTCTTCCTTGCATGAATATCTACTAAATTCCTTTAAAAGAATAAAACCCGTGGAGAACTTGAATTTGAAATAATTTAATTGATTTAAATTTTCGAAAAATCTTTAAAAACAATTCTTCTCCAAAACAACTGGACCAATTTCAACCAAACTTTACAGAAATGTTCCTTGCATTAATCTCTTCATAATTCCTTCAAAAAGTAAATTCTATGTAGAATTTAAATTTTAATGTATTTAATTAAATTAAATTTTCTAAAAATCTTTAAAAATTCTTCTTCTCCAAAACTAATGGACCAATTTCAACCAAACTTTACAGAAATGATCCTTGCATTAATCTCTTCTTAATCTTAAGAAAAAAAAAATAAATTCTATGTAGAACTTAAATTTTGATTAATTAAATTAAATTAAATTTTTGAAAAATCTTTTTTTCCAAAACTACTGGACCAATTTTAACCAAACATCACACGAATCTTCCTTGCATTTATCTCCTCTAAATTCCCTAAGAAAATAATTTCCTTGTAGAACTTGAATTTAAATAAAATTTAATTAAATTGAATTTTCGAAAAATTGTTAAACAATCTTCTTCTCCAAAACTACAGGACCAATTTTAACCAAACTTCACAGGAATCTTCCTTGCATGAATCTCTTCCAAATTCCTTCACGATTGGACGAAAAGCTCGGCCGTTATGGGCTAGGCTTTTTTTTGCTATATGAAACAGTGTAATTTTAAGAAAATTTTAAAAACATTTCTGCTCCTTAATCACATATTGGATTTCATTCTGGTGTAGCATGAATCTTCTTTGAATAGACCTCTATTGTATTCCTTCAAGAAGTTCGTAGTCTGAATGTCTAAAAGCCAGTGGAGCGATACAGGGCCATCTTGGCCCTCTTGTTTCTAACATTTACTAAGGATGAATTCCATGTTTTGAGTATCGATTGGGGAAGTCGCTTTATGACAGAAAAGTCGGACATTTAACTTTGTCAGAAATCTTTTTTCCGGGAAATGACCCATGACTCCCCGTTTTTCCTGCCATGACGTCATATTATTTGTCCGGTATGACGTTATAACTTAAAATCGGAAGTTTAGCATTTTTTCTTCGGTAAAGATCGGAAAAGACCAAAATATCCAATTTAAAAGACGAAATAAAAAAAACTTCTAATGTTTAAGAATTGTAGAAACTTTGATATTTGGTTATTAGAAAGGTGTTTTTTCGACACAAGAGTTTGATTTTGCCAATCAGCGGACACTATAAGAAATCTTTTGCAGTCTCAACAGCCTATATAAGTATGTCAAAGCATGTGATTTTATTTGATTTCAAAATCATTTACGACATTTGACCAAATTTACAGTATGAACACACATATCAACATTAGGTTTGGCTCCATTGGATAAATTTTCTATAGGAGATGAGGAAAACTGCACACTGGTTCATCATGTGACTCGGAATTTCAGAAAATTACCAATATTTTTGTTAATACTAGACCAATTTGAATTTAATTTGAGGCAGAGATGATGGAAAAATGCCAAGAATAAGCTGGATGTGGTGGATTTTTGAAAAATCAGCTGATAAAAAAGTGGTTGAAGATCAACTAAAATTTTGGTTGATCTTCAATAACTTTATTATCAGCTTATTTTTCAAAAAATGCACAATGTCCCTCTAAAGCTCAAGTCTGTCCACCTTCTCTGCTTCTAACTGAATTCATTTAATCAGTCCTGTATTACCAAAATTATTTAAGAATTTCTGAAATTGTTGTATCACATGATTAGGCATTCTGAACTGGTGACTAACATATTGTACTGGTGTGTGAAAATCTGGGAATACTTGGTTAGATGCATCAGTTATTACAAGGTCAACAAACCCCTGAGTATTGTTTGAGAAAGGGGTAAGTGTATCCTGATGAAAGCTGCAGGTGCATTTATGTAGGTTTTGCTATTTAATGTCTGAAATATAAGACCCACTCTCTGTTTCTACTTACGTTTCACTTTAAAATGAATTAAAACATCAAATCTGCGCTAAAATTTCACTTTTCCACAGGGATAAGTTTCCTGATTTGTTTTAAATCATGAAAATTAGGCTATACAGTTTTCTGTATTGTTATGCGTTGGTTTTGTATAGGTATAGTACAGTCACAATATTATGGTACATGTTTACAAAATTCATGTCTGTAGACAACTCTAAACTACTGTTATTTTGCATGTGATGGTTCAAATTTTGCAGGTGTCTCACACCTGCAAGATCTTAACCAATGCATGCAAAATTGTATTGAAAATTCAAAACACATTTCTCATTGTTTACAAAGTAAAATTTGTAAACAAGTGCCATACTATAGTGACTGGACTATTGTTTAACCCTTTCCCAAATGGCAAAATTTTAGGGCAGTCCCATTTAAAAGCTGCTGTAGACGTACTAGACGACATAATTGATGTTAAAAAGGAAGGTTTTGTATACAATACAGCATAGAAAATATTGAGACAAAAGGAGAAACTGCTGGTTATCAGCAGTTTCTGCTTTTGTTTCAATATTTTCCCAAGCCGCTTCTTTTAGAGAAGACGTCAAAACCAGGTCTTGTTTGGGAAAGGGTTAATGATCATTTGGTTGTATGCAGTGTATAAAGTTACAATTTTTGTGGCAGGTGCTTCACCTTACCATGTGCTCTAGGAATTTACCTTGGTGAAGAGGAGTAACATAGGGTAACTTTTTTGCTTGGAAAAATATCTGTGTCATAATAATTGGTGGATCCAAGTCTCAAAGGCTGCATCCTATCACTGGACCATTGTGTTTTCAGATAAATTTTGGTGGCCGTGGCCATGGCGCAGTTGGCAGCGCATCTGCCTCTCATTAGAGAGGTCCTGGGTTGGATACCCGGCTGCGGCAAATACCCTTTCTGACAAAAATGTCACCCATCAATGGTTTGATATCGTGAACTTATGTGGGGGAGCAGCTGGAGGCTTGGTTAGGGTGTTGTGGTAGTACTGGTATGAGAAACAACAGGAATCCATGGTTAGATGCTCTAGCCGCCGCGATATGTCACCTTAGTAGCTGAAAACGGCGTAAAACCCCAATAAACCAAGCCAGATATATTTTGATGAATGAAAGCAGTCTGCTTCACTTGCCTTTTGCCTTTTCCATTTTATATCTATGTAGATAATATGAGGGAGAAGAAAGTTTGAATTTTGTATTTCTGGAGGATTTCATCTCAAATTCATACCATGCAGACTACATTAACCCTTTCCCAAACAACAAAATTTTAGGGTCATCCACTTCAAAAACTGCCACAGAAGACAAAATGGATGCTATTAAAGAAATGATTTGTGTAAAATATGGTACAGAAAATATTGAGACAAAAGGGGAAACTGCTAGTTATCAGCAGTTTCTTCTTTTGTCTCAATGTTTTCCCAAGCCATTTCTATAAGGGTTATCAAAACCATGTCTTGTTTGGGAAAAGTTTAACACATATCAGAATGTCCTTGACTCTTTCCCAAATGGATAAATCTTAGACTGTTCTGATTTGAAAGTTATGCACAGCAGAGGACAATGCTGTATTTCAACATTTTCTTCTTTTGTCTCTTTGTTTTGCCAAGGTTTTTAGCTCCACTGGCCGACAGGCCAGTGGGCTATTGTCATGGCGGTGTGTCCGTTGTGCGTCCGTCCGTCCGTAAACTTTTTCTCTAAAAATCTCCTTCTCAGAAACTACCAGATGGATTTCAATCAAACTTCACAAGAATGATCCTTGGGTAACCCTCTCTCAGATTCCTTCAAAGAATTTGGATGGAATCAGAATAACCTGAGTTATCTGCCCTTGAATGTCAAAAATAACTGGTTTTGACTTTAAATTTACTCTAAAATCCCTAAATATTAACCAATCAAGACAAAACTAAAACAGAATGTTGGTGACTATGAGATCTTGCCTTGGTATAATTTTCAGCTTGATCTTAATTTTACATCATGAGTTATGTGCCCTTGAAATTGACAAAATTGCCATTTTCGGCTCTATTTTGACTTTGTTTTCACTCCAGCAAATACAAATATTGACCAATCTAGGCAATACTTGTACAGAATGTTGGTGACCATTAGATCTTGCCTTGGTATAATTTTCAGCTTGATCTGAATTTAACATTATGAGTTATGTGCCCTTGATATTGACAAAATCACATTTTCGGCTCTATTTTGACATTGCTTTCACTCTAGAAACTACAGATATTGACTGATCAAGACAAAACTTGTACAGAATGTTGGTGACTATAAGATCTTGCCTTGGTGAAATTTTCAGCATGATCTGAATTTTACATCAAGAGTTATGTGCCCTTGAAATTGACAAAATTGCCATTTTCGACTCTATTTTGACTTTGTTTTCACTCTAGCAACTACAAATATTGACCAATCAAGACAAAATTTGTACAGAATGTTGGTGACCATAAGATCTTGCCTTGATTTAATTTTCAGCTTGATCTGAGTTTTACATCATGAGTTATGTGCCCTTGAAATTGACAAAATTGCCATTTTCGACTCTATTTTGACTTTGCAATGTTTTCACTCTAGCAACTACAATTATTGACCAATCAAGACAAGACAAAACTTGTACAGAATGTTGGTGACTAAAAGATCTTGCCTTGGTGTAATTTTCAGCTTGGTCTGAATTTTATATGAGTTATGTGCCCTTGTTATTGACAAAATTGCCATTTTCGGCTTTATTTTCACTTTTACAACCATTAGTATTAACTAATCTATACAGAATTTTCACAGAAATCTTACTGACCATACGATCTTACTTGCTTGTTATTTTCAGCTTGGTCATGCATTTGCTTGTTTGCTCAGCCTGAACCTTTGAAATTGTATTCAACAAGACAAACAATCAGGCCTGTGGAGCGCTTCCAGGCCGCCAGGACTGTCTAGTTCTGTTAGGGATGTCAAAACATGGTCTAGTTTGGAAAAGAGTTAACAGTAGATACTGCAGGCTTGACTAGATGCCAATAGCATGGAGTAAGGGAAATAACTCATGTCAGCATGAAATTTTGATATATATCATAGTTCCTTTCCTTTCATCACACATTTTAACAGTTTTCCAAGTTTGACCTCCATTATCAAATAAGCTGAAGACAGTATTGAGAAAAAATGAATAAAATGTTGATCTAGTCTATCGGCATATTACCGGAATTTGTTGTCCTACATAATTGAAAAAGAGGACTTAACACAAAAAAGCTGCAATTATTTTGACAGTGATACTGTTGTACTAACTCCCATTTTGTTTCGTACAGAAACTTTCTTATTGGTACTGTCCAAAATTTGGCAAAATGATGTTCCATTAAAAATGCTTGGGAAAACATTGATGCAAAAGAAGAAAATTTTCCTTTTGTATTGACTTTTTCTTGTCTGATTTGTACACAGAATACATATTTTTGAAACAAGCAATTTCTTCATTTACAATGTTTTCTAACAAGAAAGACCAAAATTAATTTGAAAAATTTAATTCACTTGAAATTGTCTTCTTCAACATGTTTGAATTTGAACCAGTCTAAAATTTTGCTGTCTAGTAATTACTAAGCACGACCTGGGGTTTTACATCACGAATTGAAGAGGCTTGAAGAGGCTTGGTAAAAACATTGAGGCAAAAGAAGAAAATGCTGATAATCAGCATTTTTATGCTGCCCGAAAAAATTTCGGGGGAGCATATACCGGTAGTTGCCATGCTGTCCGTCCGTCTGTCCGTCCGTCTGTCCGTCCATGTGTCCGTCCGTCCACAGCCAGATCTCGGCAACCCTTGGACCAAATTCAATGAAACTTCACATGTGAATTCCCTTGGATAATGCCTAGGCACCTTTTTCTCCGTTTCTTAATTTTAGGCTGTGTCATGGAAAAAGGGGCCTTAGTGTGAAAATTAGTTTTTCTCTAATTTCTCCTCATCTAATGGGCAGAATTTAATGAAACTTTGTACTTATGTAATGAATAGGATGTTCTAGACCATATTTTATAAATAATGTGTGTACAAAAAGGCTGTCGTGGGAAAAGGGGGCTTAATGTATGATAGTTTTTATTTTGTGACAAACACTTATTCGGGGAGCATAATCCGTCTGTGACGGCTCTTGTCTACTTTTGCCTCAATATTTTCTGTGTGATATCATACAAATTGTCTGCTCTTTGTAATGTTGAATTTGTCATCTGCAGCGCCTTTAAATATAGATTACCCGAGAATTTTGCTGTTTTGGAAAGGGTTAACCTTAGAGCAACAGATAAGAGGGGTAAAGGCTTTTTAGCTCACCTGAGCATGAAGTGCTCAAGGTGAGCTATTGTGGTCGCTTTTTGTCCGTCGTCCGTCCGTCCATTTGTCCGTCCGTCCGTCCGTTCACAATTTCTTTAAACATCTTCTCCTCCTATACCATTGGGCCAATTTTTACCAAACTTGGCAGGAATGTTCCTTGAGTGACCCTTTTCAAAACTTGTTCGCGAATTTATGATTCGTCAAAAAATGTGGGCGTGGCTGGGCGGGGCTTATCCGACTTAGAGAAATCAAAAGAAAATTCTTTAAAAATCAACCATTGGGCCAATTTGAACCAAACTTGGCAGGAATGTGCCTTGAGTCATTCTTTTCAAAATTTGTTCACAAATTTTTACATTTGTCAAAAAATGTGGCCGTGGCAGGGAGAAAGGGGCTTATCAGACTTAAAGAAATCGTAAGAAAATTCTTTAAAAATCAACCAGTGGGCCAATTAATTTGAACCAGACTTTGCAGGAATCTTCCTTGAGTCACTCTTTTCAAAATTTATTCACAAATTGTTATATTTGTCAAAAAAATGTGGCCGCGGCAGGGAGAAAGGGGCTTATCGGACTAATAGAAATCATAAGAAAATTCTTTGAAAATCAACCATTGGGCCAATTTGAACCAGACTTTGCAGGAATGTTCCTTTAGTCACTCTTTTCAAAATTTGTTCACAAATTGTTACATTTGTCAAAAAATGTGGCCGCGGCAGGGAGAAAGGGGCTTTTCAGACTAATAGAAATTAATAACCATAAGAAAAGTCTTTAAAAATCAACCATTGGGCCAATTTGACACAGACTTTGCAGGAATGTTCCTTTAGTCACTCTTTTAAAGATTTATCCACAAATTGTTGCATTTGTCAGAAAATGTTGCCGTGGCAGGGAGAAAGGGGCTTATCAGACTTAAAGAAATCGTAAGAAAATTCTTTAAAAATCAACCATTGGGCCAATTTGAGCCAGACTTTGCAGGAATGTTCCTTTAGTCACTCTTTTCAAAATTTATTCACAAATTTTTACATTTGTCAAAAAATGTGGCCATTGTAGGGAGAAAGGGGCATATCAGACTTAGAGAAATTAGAAGAAAATTCTTTAAAAATCAACCATTGGGCCAATTTGAACCAGACTTTGCAAGAATGTTCTTTGAGTCTCTTTTTAAAATTTATTCACAAATTATTACATTTGTCAAAAAAAGTGGGTGTGGCAGGGAGGAAGGGGCTTATCGGACTTGGAGAAATCATAAGAAAATTCTTTAAAAACCAACCATTGGGCCAATTTGAACCAAACCTGGCTGGAAAGTTCCTTGCGTTTCGTTTCAAAATTGTATCTTGAATTTTTTTTAAAGTATATTGGTGTGGCAGGGTTAGGGAAATTTGGAGCTTTGAAATTATACCTTACTGTGGGTTGTCACAGAGATACTTAGTTTTCTTCTAAACTGTTTGGCCTAGAACCTTAAAATGTTGTGTAAGACCTCATGTCATGAATGGCTTCCAGAATACAAAAATCATTACTATACATGGAAACTAAGCCCTACATTGTGGGTTCTACATTGTACAAGGCAATTTTGATGCATTTAATTTTAGAATCATACAAGCTGCAGATAAAGGGAGATAATTGCTTTTCAAAAAGCAACATTTTTGTTTCAATATTCCAGACCCGTAGGAACAGGGGGGCTAGAGGGGCCTAAGCCCCCCCAATGTTGGCCAAAAATGCCGAATATTCTTAATTTTACGCTGTAAATTTTGGGAAAATCCAACTTAGCCCCCCTATAATCAGGACAAGGGCTTTAGGAACCCCCCCCCACCCCCCCACCCCTATGAAATTGCTTAAATTCCTACGGGCCTGTATTCATCAAACCCTATGTTGTTGGCGATCATTTCAAGCATCTGCTTGAAAAGATTAGTACATTCTGTGTAGGGTTTGGATATATAAATAATAAATTTTGAAAGTCTTTCCTATTTTTCTTATCCATATCATATCTGTTGCTCTGGCTGGCCCAATGTTTATCTTATGTAAACAAATAAGAAAGGATTAGCCTAGCTTATCAGATGGTGGTCTTTCTCGCTATATTCTTTCAAACCACAGTCCAAATCTTGTTATAATATGAAAAATGATCAATCTCTTACTGATCAGTATGCTTTGAAAATAACCCCTATGTTGTATATTGCGAAATGAAATAATTATTAAAAAAAACCCTTCAACTATTGTGCTAATTTGTACCCAATTTTACAGGATTGATAGGAACAAAATTATTACTTAATTGTTTGCAAACAGAAAGTCCTTAGTTTCATGCCTTTGAATTTGACAAAATTGCCATTATCACTCTTTGTCATCTTGATTCAGGTGAGCGATTTAGGACCATCATGGTCCTCTTGTTAAATTTGTTATTTCAAATCCATACCCTATTGTTGTGGGTACTCATTTGAATGGTCTCAACAAATCGCTTCCAATGTACCAACAATTATATGGTTTGATGAAAAGTAAATGAAAAGCCATTAGCCCATTATGCCCTAATCTACAGCTTTGTAATCTGAGGATAGGGAACGATTTTTATGCTCCCCGAAGGGAGAGCATATAGTCACTGCTTTGTCTGTCCGTCCGTCCGTCCATCCGTCCTGTCCGTCCTGTCCCTCCGTCATTCCGTCCGTCCGTCTGAAGCAGTATCTCCATAACCCTTGGGCCAAATCAAATGAAACTTACCATGTGAACTCCCTATGACATAATGCCGATGTACTTTTCCCCGTTTTTGGATTTGAGGCCTCTTCATGGGAAAAGGGGACTAAAGGTTAAATATAGTTTTTCTCTGAATACTCCTAGTCTAATGGTCAGAATTTGATGAAATTTCATATTTGAGTAGCAAATCAGATGCCCTTGACAATAAAGTGCTCTCTATGGCATACATTTATTGTGACAATGCCTTATCGGGGAGCATTGTCCGTCTCTGACGGCTCTTGTTTCTAGTTAACCTTGATGTAAATTCGAACAAACAGTAGCATGGTGTTATTACAAATCTCGTAACTATGGCTTGACTTAAGCCATAGTTACAAGATTTCACAGCAACACTTACAGCTTATCAATACATAATGGTAAACAGAGTGTATTTTTAGCACAAAATTCATTGCTATTATTGTACATTGCAGGATGAGCAGTTGACCCTATGGTGGTTCAGGAGACCTGCATTGTGGGAAGCCCACCTGACAACGTAATGAACAACACCATGCGGCTGGACGGTAAACGGACAGCGTCCCCGGCCGATGATGAGGGGGATGATCTCGGGGTATGTACTGTTTTAGTTTTGAGTCATTTGTATTATGTTTATATGTTAAATATAAAGATTAAGTATGTGTGACATAATGAACAATACCATGCGGCTGGACAGTAAACGGACAGCGTCCCCCGAAGATGATGAGCTGGATGACTTAGGGGTATGTCTGTAACTTTGTATGGTTTATATTTATTTTCATACATCAAGTTGAGTGCATTGTTTCTAGGACAGTATAGCCCATCTTATGTAATGGATGAAACTGTGAGACTAGAAAGTGAAAATAGATTAGTATCACTATCATATATCCAACCCATGTTTTGCACAAATTATCTACCAGAAGACTGTGTAAGCTCATCAGGGTATAATTTTTTTACACTTCCAGTAAAAGAATTTGTAGGATTAAACGGTCATGGTATGGCAAATTCACTGCATCTTCACCCGTTTTGTTATACCAAGGGACATAACCAGTGGTAGATGTAAAACTGTTGGTTGTGACATAGTTGTTTCCCTTACTCTAACTTCTACAGCACTTTCAACAAGTTCCTTTCATTATATTTTCTGCATTTGTTTGGTCTGAATAAGTTAATGAAAAAAAATGATTTCCAGTATTTATCATCCTTTATATTTGGTTGAATGAAACAAGGAAATGTTTGTCATTTCACAAGGAAAATCATGTTGTGATTAGATAACATTAAACAATTATTAACCACAGCTTGTTTAAAGTGTAAGTCACAGCATCCTTCGCAAGGAAAGCCGAAAATATGAGTGAATTTTACTTAACATTTCCCGAAAATTTAATGACAAAATTTGGACCTGTCCTAATTCAAAGTTGTTGCAGACATCAAAATTAATTTTGACTGTAAAGATGATGAGATTGAAAACAATGAGGAAAAAAGAAGAAACTGCTCGTTATAAGCCTCTGGGGCTTGTTTCATCAAAACATTTAAGTCGTATTTTTGACCTACCAATATCTTACAAACCGCTTAAAACAACAATCGCATAACCCAGGTTTTGATAGAATGGCGATACGCGTTTCTTATCCTAAACTTGTTGAAAGTCGTCGGTAAGTCAAAAATACGTCTTAAGGGGGAATGCTCCAGTTTTTCGGAACACTCGGACTTGACTGTAGTAATTTAAATGTTTCGTACCAATATGTTTCGCTACCAGATTTTCAATAATATAACACATCATTACAATTTACCATATTCGACGGTAAAAGTGTATTTATTATGCGAAACTGATTTTCCCAAGATGGAAATCGAATATTTAGAGCAAGACAGTCGTAAGTGTGTATGCAGTTACCACTGTTTTGCGTCATTCAATTCATGTGTAGCTGATAATAATTGCTGTAATTCACTAATAAGTGCGCTGACCTATACATTTTCTTTTTGAATTATTACCAGGACATGTTGCTTAATACAATGAGGGAGTTTTATCAAATTCTATTATGTAGAACTTGAAATATTTCCAAAAATAAGCAAATTTTGACATAAAACACTCCAGCTTCGTTGATCTAATCGAACACGTGAGCATGCTGTTTTATACATTTACGCATTTATAATAGCACATATTTTGGGTTTTCTGTTCGTAATAAATGTAAGACGTTACTTTAAATCCGTTTTCGGGACTAAACGAGGAATATACAGCTTTTTATTAGCATTTTAGTGACCTTGGACAGGTGCAAGAAAATGTGCACTTTTTCGATGTAGGGTTATGTGATACGAATGCCAATAAAATTCAAACAAGATCGCTGACCACCCATTTTTATTTTATTTTTCAAATGGTAATAACATGTAATTTCAACATACAAAATATGAATAAATTCTATTATTGGGAAAAAAATTAGGAAACTGGAGCATTCCCCCTTAAATCTTTTGATGAAACAGGCCCCTGATATCCCATTGCAATTTTCTATGATTTTAAATGTAATTCTTGACAAGTCAGCTTTGAAACTAAGAAGTAAGGGTACATCTCTCTACTGACAGAGGTAATACATAAACTGTCTAACAATATTCTATCATGATAAAAAGAGAAAAAAATAGTGTAGATGAAAGAAGTTTGAAATCCGGAGTTTTCCCCGAGACTGGTTGTTTGATATGCAAGGTTGACGGGACGTCAAATAAATAACGAGAATTATTACACAACTGCCACTACCGTGTTTTTAAAGTGGTAAAACTTTTACTTTCTGATTAGAGGGGTCCTTTTACCTCATGACTATTTTGGGATCTTGTAGAAAGAACATTTTCCGATTTATTCTACCCTTTCTCAAACAATATAAGCTTTTAGGACTGGTTCATTTGAAATACTTTTATATTGGGTTAGATCTACTAGCCAATTTTGCATAATTCATAAAAGAAAAATTTATGTAAATGGTCCGTCTGGAACTAAATGCATTGTAATAATGAAATGTTGAATGTCAAAGATATAACTAGAGACTCGTTATTAAAAGACTAAATAGATTGTATATTAATGGAACTAATTGTAAGTGCATTTAAATTGCCCTTTTTCCAGACAACAACATTTTTTAACTGGCCCAAATTCTTGGGTGTTACAGACTATGAAAACATATATGAAAGATGAGAAATTATAAGTCAGCAGTTTAATGTAACTTATTTTCCCTCTGTACCAATTAAAGCACCAAACGGTTTAATTTTATATATAATCATACATGTTCTTACAAAAGTTTTACACCAAACCTCTTGTTTCTACATCTATTTCAAAATAAAATGTACCACCAAAATCTTGTAGATTTAATATTGGGGCTAGAAAAGGCTACAGTTACGAGGTTCAGGTAGAAAAAGTGTTAATAAATTCATATTGTCTTGTGCTTATATCTAATAAAGAAATGGTTCAATTTCTTTTATTCGTAATAAAGAATTGTTTGTATATAATTTTCCTATCATTTTCCCTAATAAAGATTAATATTTGAAAATTTCAATATCTACTTCTCATTTTGAGAGTCTTATCATCTATTAATTTGGAACTTTTTTCTGATTAAAAAAACACTTTTATTACAATAAATATGCTTGAAATATTGGGATTGTGCCTTAAACACAAAATTAAATAGAAATGGTTTCAAAATAATGTCCAAAATATGCGTGTCTGCTTAGCTGCTTAGCCCATTTCCAGACAGCAAAATTTGGTCTGTATTGTGACAATTTCAAGTATTTGAACATTTATGTCTTTATAGATAGAAAACATTGTGGGAAATTAAGTAATTACTTGTCACAAGCAATTTATTCATTTTCCACAATGCTTTCCTTAAGTCTTCATCTTGTTGGTGGGTCAAAAAACATCATAATATGTGGAATGGGATTTTTGTTATGATTTCAGTATTTGGTAAGGTTTAATTGGTTCCTGAATTTTTTAAAATTAATTTTGAAATTATGCAATTCAAAAGAAAAAGAAAAAATACATATTGTTGCTGATCTTTTAGCAAACATTATACTACATTTAGTTATTTTTTGTAATAAATGTAGACTGTGTAGTATTTATTGGAAGAAAAAATTGACAATTTTTTGTACCATTTCATGAACATTTATGGTTTCAAACATTTAAAAGCATCAATTTTACTCTTACTTTCTGAAATGAAAAGGACAATGTTGTTTTAGTCATAAAAAAGGTAGAAATCAAATTTATATGTTTTTTCGCTGCTGTATTTTGAAATTTAAACCAAGAAGGGCTATGTTTATCGGAGCAATAAACTGCCATTATGGAGCTGCGCAGCCGTTTGATGTTCTATATCTTGTAATACGATAGTTGAATTTCAACTTCATTCTTTCCACAACATTCCCTGCATTTGACGAGCCAATGTGAAAAAATGTTAAGGAATAATTGGAAAGAAAAAAAGAAAATGATAATAAATTTTGATTCAGAAGAGTTGAAAACATTGGAAGAAACAAGAAATTGCTGATTATCAGTCATTCTTCATTTTCATCAATGTTTTTCAAGGTGTTTACTATTTAGAATGTTAGGCTAGGGGTGTGTTATGGGGAAAGGATGTAAATTTCAACTGGTTATCTTTGAAACAGTAAAAAACAGCTCTTTTTACCTTTTATGTAGATTAGTAAGTGCCTTTATGAAGTTGTGATTTAATTGAAAGATAATTTATTGTTGGAAATGGACTTTTAATTTCTAATGATGGCGATTTAATCATGTCTATTTTTCTCTATCTAAACTTACCCACCCTTTCTGAATCATTCCCCCATTTTATTGACAACCAAGGTAATGAATTAATGACTAAGACTAGAGAACATTCAATAATACAGATCTTGATCAAACTGCTTGTATGTATAGACTGATCTTGAACCATGTTGACCACAAATGCATTAAAACCCATTACCACACAATGACTCTTTTTGACTCCCCACAAAATAATGACCTTGGAAAACATCGTGGAAAATGAAGAAATTGCTTGTGACAAGCAATTTCTTCATTTCCCACAATGTTTTCCATCCAAAAAGGCCTAAAGTTTAAAAGTTCCATTCACTTAAAATTGTCGTCTGCAGGATCTTTCAATTTGGACCGCCCTAAAATTTTGTCGTTTGGTAATGCATTAACCATTTCCTGCATACAATGATGCTTTTTACACCGTACAGGGGCGAAGTTGGTGCAGTGGTAACGCGCTGGAGTTGAAACACAGGGTCGCTGGTTCAATCACCCGCTTCTCCAGTAATTCGGATGAGACTACAGAGGTCCAGTCTCCATATGATCTTAGTAGTTTAGTGGGACGTAAAACTCCATTCAATCCAATTTTACACCCTACATAAAAAATAATAATAATAATGACAGAAAGATAAAAAATGTTCAATTTCATTCATTTGAAATTGTCGCATGGAACATAAACTTTTGTTGAAACAGTAAAAAATTTAGCCATTTAAAGTAAGGATTTAAGGACCTTGTACATTAAGTCCCTCCTTATTAATATCATTCATAAATCTTTGAAATATTTGGTACAAGACTAGTATTAGAATAAAAAAAATGGATGAATAAAGAAATAAGTAGAGAAAAAAGTTTCGTTTTGGCCCTGTTTTTAGCATGTGCTGCATTCTTTTATCAGGTTTGTCTGAAATCTGTCTTCACTTACAATTTCTTATTTTGACACTTCCCTCGGCATTGTTGTAGAGGGATGGTTTTCTCATTGCGCATAGTGAGAGGCAATTATAAAAAATAGAAGAGAAAAGGTGTTTATTGAAGAAACAGCACTGGGCCCTAATCATGCACAAACTTCGATAAACTCCTACAATGCCGAGACGTTTTCCCATACAATGTCAAATATATACTGTAAGAGAAAAGAATTCAAGACTGGTTGAAATAGAAAAAGAAATAGAAACATGTTCCGACTGATGAGTCGATATAGATCTTTTACAATTGTGTAATTTATGTTTATAGAAAATGTAAAGGGGCAAAGAGGTTTTATGTGTCAAACTTTGGAGCTTGACATTTTCAAAGAAAGGGATTACTGTATATAGTCCATGAGCCAGACACTTTTTTGGTACCACTCGGAGGGAGTAATTCTTATTGCACTTTCTGAACAGCTTGATATGTGTAGTTAACTAATTGATATGATAGCAGTCTGAAATTGGTAGCTTATGCTGAGAAAATCGCCGTTTTCTTAACCTACCCAATTTTCAAATGTCCACAAATGGGACAGTAGGTGCAATTTCTTTTGGTAGTGTGTGATGTATCAAAAGGCTTATCGTGATTACTTTCTCTGTCAAAATATTCTTAAAACTCTAGTTTTCAGTACTATTCAATCTGTTCCCAGGTATGAGGCCTCTGTAGGCTGTGAAATAGAAGACAATTTGTCGGCCCCTACACCGAACGAAATGCACATTTTTTTCAAGTGAATTTTTCAATTCTTTGAAGCAGAAATACAAGTGGCTACATATTTTTACACTTATATATATTTTCAAATGCGTATTCATCGATTCATGCCAGTTTCATGACACAAAACACTCGGAAAAAGCTGTAAAAGGCAAAAACATTTGGTCGATTCGGACCCTGAAATGTTCGTACCTAAAAATTAAAACGCAAAATATGAGTGTTCTAAGGCTTCTAACTGTTGCTAATCTATTGACAGCACTGTGTTTTTATCCAAAACAATTGGATTACCTCATAGGTGAATATTTCATGCATATATGTGTTATATGAATATGAAATGAAGAATTTTACGTTAGGCCTACTGAAAGACTGCTGAACTCAAAACCATTTTCACTTTTATAAATAATGAAGGTCCTTATATGTTCAGTTGAATGTCCAATCAATGCCAATTAGAAAATAATTACTGGAAATATATTCAATTGCACAATATTCGACGGTTCGTAACTAAATTGAATGACCAAATGAAAAAATGAAGCTATACTTTACAACAAAATATAGCCCAATGCCAATATACGATTATACGATATATAATGTACATCATGTAGCAACCAAAGTAAAACCCAATCGTCCCCTATTCAATGATACAATGAATATACAAAATAATTTGCAGCTTTTGTCATATATAGTACAAAAACTCCCTTCGTCTGATATATTGGTCTTCATATATATCTAATCATAACTCAATATAATACATGTACAATATAATAAGTCAGGATACGGAAAAAGGTCCCTTAAGGCTCTTGAACCAAATATGGTTCCAAATCAGCCTGCGTATACATGCAGTCTGATCAGGAACCATTGCTGCTCTCCACTAGATCCTTAATGGCCTGTTGCAATTGTAATATAGCAGCATGGATGTCTGCCTGTCTTCACTAAACGCATGCATTGATCTTGAAATGTAAGTGTCTCAAATGCTATAAGGGACCCTTTTCCAGATTCGCACTCAATTATGTAAGTATGATAGAAAACATTTGTTTCTGCTAGTAAGTAGGATTGTAACATTCTCATTTCCAAAACCTAGTTTGTATAAACTATGATGATTAGACAAAGATTACTTATGCAAAGAATGATAATTAAAGTGTACAGAGGGAACTTATTTCTATGTTAAAATAGAAATTAGATAAATGTAGTACTTTTGCAATTTTATTTCGTTTAGAAAATATATTGCAGTGTCCATGAATGAATGCAACCCCCTGGCCTCCTAAAAGACAAATTCTATATGTATTTCGACAGCGAAGTCTGTAGATGTACATTGCATACTTACAGAACAGATTTATAAAAACAATGTAATTTTATGAGCCAGGTGATTGTATAACATGTGTGTCGTCCTTTTCTCATTTCCAAGTCTCCTTGTCTGTTTGTACATACATTTGTATTTTCACTACAGTTGCAATAGCAATATTTCTAAAAAAATGTGCTATATATAATCATATTAAATACATGTGCTGATTCTGGTATTCATGATTTTGATTTAGTCAATGGTTCCTGACATATCTGTTGTTAGTGTAATGCTTTTGGTCACTGAAAATCACTTTAGGTAATATGTGTCCAGCTAACTAGGAGTATGATAAACATATAGATAAAAATGATTACGTGTATGCATATATACTTTAAATAATCATTTGACAGAGATTTAAACTTCTTCTCAGATGTATATATGTGTTCTAGTTTATTTGGCAGGAATAATTACAAAATGCAGTATGATACATACTCAAATGGTTGGGTAAATCTTTGTTTTCATTTTGTAAGAGTCTGAAAGTTTTATAAGATCCAAATGACCACACACATGTTAACAACAAAGTAATTGGAATATAATTGATAACAAATGGTCAAAGTGATTGAAGTTGTGGTAACAAAAGCAAAAACAGCACCCCCTGTCTTTATTAACACAGTGGTGTAATTTTTAATCAAATATATCTCATTCACCATCTCTTTTAGACAAATGCAAACGTTTCATAGAATCTGCGTTGTGAGCAACAGATTCATCAGATCAATATAAATTTAAAACTCGATTTAATAATCCTCTAAATAGTTACCATACCTTGTCACTACTGGTGTGGCTTTCATCTGTGTAGGAGAGGATGCATGTTTGTGGTTGTTTAGCGGTTTCGTTTATGATCCCATGTTTCAAAACAAGTCGTTTATGAGGGCATATCAAAGGTTTTTGAGTCTCACACCTGTTGTATTTTTCATATAATAGTCCCGTAGCCTTTCCAACCCCACACACTCCTTCCATCTTGTTAACAGTTCACTAATATCTGATTTTTAGGAATCAACGTCTTGTTACCCTAACCAGTCTCCTCGGCAGCAGTCAACTAATCTTCATAACTGTCTCAGTCTCACTGGAATTCCTTTTCCCAATATTAGATTGTTGCAAAAGTAGGGGTAGACTGTTTAGTACTTCAAGCCTCAAGTATTAGAAACATTACCATGTGCAACCGTGTTCGTAGTATTATCCATTTTGGCCAATAAAACTTGGAGGGGTAAGTCGGTTTAAAAGTTTTGGACAAGCTCGTAGCAGCTAGCCATATTATCCTACATGCAAAGTGTATTTGAAACATTCATTTACACGAAGGTGTAAAAACCTTTACTACCTCAATGGAGTAAATACCAGAAGCTCAAAACTGTTTTGATATCCCCTCATATATGATATGTGAATGAAATGCCCTAACTTGACTAGTTACGTAAATGCACCAGCGTACTTTATTAAAGTGCCGAACAAATTCGTTGTCTACATAACTTTATTATTTCGAAATTGTCCTTCTCGTGGGTAATTGAACTTATACCAACTGGTGATATATGACATTCTTCAACGACACAAATCACATTTTGCTTATGATTCAGTAATGTTTTTTTTTATCTGATTATGATTAAAATACTACAATTTGTTTGTAAGTTGATAATGTCCGTAATGCACAGAAATTAAATTTCATTCTGCTCCAACAGTTCACATTTCCATCACCGCTTTATATATTTTTCTTACATTAACACCTAAATCTTTGAAAAAAGTATTGATGCTAATTTAAGTAGGTACTTAATTTATCAATGAACAGAACAAAATAACTTTGGATCGTTTTTTTTAAATGACTTTTTTTTAAATTAAGTCTGTCTAAAGCACCAGCTGACAAATATGCTGACGACTTCGATATATGGAAAATCTCTACCTCTGATTGACGATATTCTTTTATATATTCATTATCGAGACCACTTTTATCGTGATCCAATTCTCTCTCGTATTTGCATATTTACAATAAATTAATCGCAGGCTTGAATAATTTAATAAATTAACTTTAAATGTCTAATCTCCATAACTCTGAAGTGCTCAAAAATCACAAAACACATTTCCCTGTAATGCATACTAGACAGCATTCTTACATTTTTCTTTAAATCAGCATGACTGCATTTCTTCATTTGAAATATCAATTGCTGTAAGGCTAAATGCTAGGGTGATTTCGATTGTTCGGTTATAATTATGGCCTTGCTCATAACAGTTACAAGCTTTGGGTAGAATTTGATTAATATCAAGTCGTAATTCTTGCATTATGTTGTAATTGCAGTTCAACAAATCTGTTTTGGTGCCTAAATACTTACATTTGCATGTTACTCTCTTTGTGTTATCATTGTTTACTTCGCATAAATAAATTGTGACTGTCTATGTACATTGTATAACAGTCCATGTAGTGATTCTTTCTTCCTTTCTAGCCCTTTTTACTTACATTATGCATCATTCATGAAAGATTCCAAGTGAACTTTGCTATGTTGATTTGACCATTCAATTATAGTTTTACTTTTTTCAGAAACGTAGTGTGAGTTTTTTTCAACAGCTTTTGTATCGCTGTAATCAATTTTATCTCTAGTCTCATCGTTTATTTAACACTTTGCTTTACTTTTTACTCGTATATATTTCTTTTGTACTGCATTATATCTTGTATTCTGAAAGACTATACTGCTGTAGTGATATGTCCACGCTACAGAGTATAGTGCACTAAAGTGAACCCGGGACAACTGCATTTTCGTCCATTAGTTGAGCGTCTTAAGAAAACAAAGCCGAAGTAGGGTCATTACATATTCAGATGTCCTGGGTTAATGTTAATTATGTTGCACAACAATGCTTTTAATACACTTAAGATGTATTTAATTCTTGCTAGGTCTCTAATTATAGATTAGTTGCATGACAGTATTGCTGAAAATACCTCCTTTTTATAACATTTTTATCCGTACACATGAAAAGTGATAGCCTTGAAGTTAACTACACATGTTTCTTAATATGTTGTATACATATACGATGTTTTGTGTACTTTTTCTTGGAATGCATGTTTCATTTGCAATCCAAGTGGTTGTACTAAGTAATATATACGTAGAAAGAATTTGAACATTTATTAGAAAACACTACCAATTTGCATGTCAGTGTTAACACCAGAAGTCCCCATAATTATTTTAAAAGCAGGCCAATAGCCTACATTTTTTTATTCATTGTGCAAATGTATCCAAACAAAAGGCAAAAGACGAAGGTGTGCACTCTAGAGGGACTCTTTATTTGTAAAGGATGTCTTATTCACTTGAATATCTGCATTTGATTTCAGGAAAGAAATATTATACATTATATAGCAGTATTGATAACCCATCTTTCTTCACGAATCAACTGCACATGGAAAAACGTTATTCTTCAATGCTTTATGGATGTACATTTGTCTGGACATGCATTATAATGACTTTCTGACAGTAGAATAACATTAAAACAATGACTTTGTGTGTCATCCTCTCTTAGCTTCTCTGCGTACACTTTCAAACCAGGCCTAGTTTCTTCGTGTGTTACCTTAAAGAAGTGTTTGTAAACATTATTCATTTGATTCTTTCGTAGTTGAAATTAGTTTTACATTTAAAAAATGAATGAAATGTAAATGATAAGCATTTATGCTTTTTCGACTTTCTGGTAGTATAATGAGCGACAATAAAGGCGGCATTGTTATCCATGCTAGTTTGTTATATGTATATTTATTTAGTATCACCTGATATAAAAATACTAATTACAGTTCATGTACATCAGAAAGCAGAGTTTATGTGTCCAAAAACACTAAAATTTTCATTTTTCCTTGTAATTCGTATCATCTATAGATAGTTCTCTGTGTACACTAAAATCTTTCTACAGATGACATTTCAGACTAACAAGAAACCTTAAAATATGCTACTCTGTACTGTATCTCCGTTATGAACAAAGAATTTTGTATTTGAATGAGTTTAAGGGTTGGAAAAATGTATGTGTTGTTTCACTAGAAAACCAATACAATTTTTGTGTGTAAAGGGTACCCTTGAAAAGAAGCGTTTTTCGGGGCATAAGCTACCGATCTGAGATTGCTATCATACTGAAACATGAACTATAGATACCAGGCTAATCAAAAAGTGCAAAAAGAATTACTCCCTCCGAGTGGTACCAATCCGCCAAAATTCGGGTCCTGGCTCATGGACTAATAATGTGTATCTGCTTATCAAAATTGCTTTAGGAATTTTTTCATGAAAAAGCATGCAAAAACTTTTTTGAAAACTACTGTTGTGAATTATATGCATTGATTTACAAATGTGCAAAAGTGTTTTGTTATCAATTTCGCTGTCCTCTGAATGGGCTGTGTGGGTCTCTTTGATAGTCAAGCTTTTGTGGCTCTGTAAATTATTAGTAGAAACCTGTCTGACATTTGAATGATTTTTCGCTGCTTTTCAACAAAAGTCTCGTAACTGCAGCTTAAAACAAGCTGCAGTTACGAGGGTTTTGTTGAAAAGCGACAATATTATTGTCTACATAATGCTTGCCCACATAAACTCAATGGACCAGGTAGTGTTTTCTGTAAGGTAAAGGTCGTAATTAGAATACCATACCTTGTAAGAATGAAACAACTGTAGAAAACATTTGTAAAATCATGTTCAGAATTTCAGCCCGGAATGTTTTCTCTCTTGATGCCTACATCATGGAGAGAATGTTGTAGTTTGTGAGAGATAGTAGTTTCATAGTTGTTCCAAAACAACAGATCTAAAGGGGAAAACAGCATTCTAACTTTGTTATCTAAAATCCAAAAAACTTTGTTGTGGGTACTCATTTGGATTGTCTCGATGAGACGATGCCAATGAGACCCCACAACATAGCGTTTGATGAATGATTAAAGATATTTTGAACATTTTTTAAAGTCATTAGACTCATTACGCCCTCTTCTGAGTGGCACTGGTTGTTTGCAGGTGCAGTAATTGGGCCATTGTTTTGCCTTGTTTTGATAGTTTATGGGTAAACACTGTTCCTTTCATGTATTTAGACAATTACCCCAGTAATTTATGAGCTGCTGCCTTTTTCTGTTGCAGCAATTGACATAATTACATCTGTAAGACATATTTTTGTAACCCTTTCTGTGCTGTACTTTTTCAATGCTTAGAGGGGCAGCATAGACAATAGATACATGCAGTCTGAACTTAGTCTACATATCGATGTAGTGTAAGGGGTGCTTATTCTAGCTATACATATGCTAGCTTTTTTAGCGAAATGGTAGTGTTTGTCAAATCTGCATTCATCAATTATATCATTAAAAAGCAACCTGATGTAACTAGCTACTATAATTTGTTAGTTGTTTCCATCCTACCAACACTAGAATTATGTGATTATGTCATTAGGATCTGCTTAATTAATCTTTATCAACCCTCATTTTGCTGATTTCAAACAAGAAGTATGTATTAGTGTTGGTCCTAGTTTTTGGACCAATGAAATTGCAGTATATTTGAAAATTTCGGCGCTATATTTCACATAAACGCACTGCCGGTCAGTTTATACATAGCCATGCCCCGGTTTCCTGTGCAGTTATGAAAAATGATGTAATATTTTTGGGAAAATGATGTAATTTTTGGAAAATGATGTAATTCCAGTAAGATCCGCTTGATAGTAGCTCCGGTCTGAGGCGTGGTTTGAAGAGCGTAGGTTTTCATTGGTTGACGAACACTAAGTCTGATAGAGTCTGTATAGTAGATTCTACGCGACATAAACATTCAAAGGCTGCGCCTTTTGAACGTGTATATGGCATAGAATCTACTATACAGCCTCTATCTAATACAAAGATCAGACTGCATTTGTAGACATATCTTGTTTTATACTGCCTGTCAAAGCGGCAAGAATTTTTCTTATACTCAACATATTGACAAGGGCCAAGCTTTTCCCATTCACTGGCAGTCATTGACTTAAGTTTTTGAAATAAAAAATTGTAAAGCAGAAAGAAAGACTTTACACCAAGTATCTTGTAGATAGACCTACCCCGCCACAAAAGAAGCAGAGACTTCAGATAAGTCTCTGTACTTCAAATGTACCTCTGATATACTTATAACATACTTCAAGTCATGAAGGTCTGCTTCACCTGAAGTCCCAGAGGCTTCAATTAGGCTTCCGAAATATACTTCTGTTCAAGCTCAGGGACTTCAAGTGAGCTGCTCTATCACTATGGGAACTTCTTCAGAAGTACCAAGTACTTTAAATGTACTTCAGAAACTTAAATTATTGTACTTGGGACTTCTTAAGAAGTACCAAGTACTTTAAATGTACTTCAGAAACTTAAGTTATTATATATGGGACTTCTTAAGAAGTACCAAGTACTTAAAATGTACTTAAGAAACTTAAATTATTATATATGGGACTTCTTAAGAAGTACCAAGTACTTTAAATGTACTTCAGAAACTTAAATTATTGTAGGTGGGACTTCTTAAGAAGTACTAAGTACTTTAAATGTACTTCAGAGACTGTAGGTGGGACTTCTTTAGAAGTACCAAGTAATTTAACTGTACCTAAGAATACTCCCAGTCTATAATTTCAGTCCAGTTCCAGTCTATATATGAGGTCACTTCCTCTTTAGAAAATTGGAGGGAATTTTACTTGTCTGACATTTTTTGAAAGAAAATGTTTATGAGCAGAATTTCCAACTTGACACAGATGGATTATCATGATATTAAGGGATTCACTTAATGGAAAGACCAAGTAGAGATCTAAGGCAACTTTGGTGAGTGTTCTTCTGACTAAATTTAACAAATTTAAAAGTTCTATTTTTTACCATTCCCCACCCAAATATTGCAATCATTTGTTGTACATCATTTGGTAAAGCATCTTTGAAGCACCATCTTGAGCACTGATGAAAAATATGCTTTGAATGTACTTCAGTAGTACTTCCTGTGAAGCTTTTATGATATGCTTCAAATGTACTTCAGGGTGTGTACTTTAGTTGTACTTCTGCCTAATTAGCATATTTCAGACGCACTTCAAAAGAAGTATGGGACTTTAGTTGTACTTCGAAGTACATTTGAAGCATAATTAGCATATTTCAGAAGCGCTTCAGTAGCACTTTAGCTGTATATTTAAATATGTACATTTCTGATAAAAAGCTAAAGTACAGAAGAAGTATGTGCTTCTATTGTACCTCACTTATACTCTAACAGAGGACTTCATTTGTACTTTTAATATACTTTAAAGATACTGAATTTGTGGCTGGGTAGTAGAAAAATAATAATGATAATGAAAAAACTAATTATAATTTCATGATAAGCAATAGTTGTTATATTTTCCTGGAAAATCTCTTTCTAAGATAAACAAAAAAAGACAAGAAAAACATATAAAAAAGAAATAAACAGCATGTTGTGATATTTAGAGTGATAAAACAAGAGCTTGGTAATGGATTTAATGCCAAGTTGGTTTTAATTTTATTGTAATGTTTCCAGAACTACGACAAAACATTTCTAGATAATTTCCATTTCGGGGTAAAATTTCATGGCTGCAAAGTGGGTAGTCAAACAAAATGGTTATATTTTAAAGCTTCATCAATTCAATTGTTTTGTGAATCAACAGTTACTAGATGCAATTTTAAAAAAGCCATAACTAGAAAATAAAATTATGGGCTTGTCTGACTTGAGAGATGTTCCAATGCTAAAAACTTATTACAATTCAAAGAGATTTGAATCTAAGATTTGAAGCCATCTTTCAACTTTCTTTTAGCAATTATTGCCTATCTTAATCAATATGTTAGGAAACAGGACGTATGCAAAGTTAGATGTTTAATCTTTTCCCAAAAAAGACTGCCATTGTGTTCATGCTTTGACAGAAAACACTCGCAAATACTTTTAGGCATGAGAAGAACAATCTAGATTAAAAAATACCTCAAGATGAAAACTTTTGATCATAGCCAGTCCTATCCCCTGCGAAAAGTTCATTTAAGTTCAAGAACTGTTCTAGAACATTAAACAGCGCTTCTAGAACTGTTCTAGTGCCATCTAACGTTCTACAACATTCTAGAACAGTTCTAGAACTAGAAATGCATTCTTGAACTTTTTTCGCAGGGGATATGCTCTTTCCAGAAGATTGTTTTTAGCATGACAGTTCCCATAATGGACTGGCAGGGATAATTGTGCAATACTGTACCAGAATAATAGTTTATTCTCATCTGTAGCATTTATATTTGATTATATAAGAGATGAAATTCCTATCAAGTAACAATTAGTTTACGATTACAGTCTATTGATGGATACAAAACCCTTCAGATGAATATCTGGGAAATTTGCATTTTGTAAAATGGTGCATAATTATGTGCATATACTCTGTCTCCTTGGCTCATTGTTTACTACATTTTGCTACGAAACAATCGAGCTCTGGTATTACGATCGATAGCGCATCTTGTCTAACCCTTCTCATGCTGTTCACATCAATTCCCTGTTGTGACCACAGTTTTGCCAGGCAATATAGACTAAGATCAGCCTGCACACATGTGCAGTCTGATCTTAGCCTACACTGCCTGCTTTCTACTCCATTTTGTGACAAAAACTAGAGCTAATCTTATTGAAACCTCTCTTATATGGGACGTTTGTTTAAAACAAAATGTAAAGTAAGCAGAATAAGGGTTAATCTCGGGGCCGGGTTTCATTAGGTGAAAAATGCATAACAATTTAAAAATCTGATACAAATTTTCATTGGCTCAAACCTCAATTTACTGCCACTAAACAAAAATAGAATTGATGTAATACAAAAATTCACTTTCATAGGATGATTACTAGTATACCGTAAATGTTTGGATAAATGACCGAGTGCATAATTGACCAAACGCCAATCGACAGATCGCTCCGCCCAACATATAATTTAAGACAAACAATGGGAATGTGATTGTTAATAGGGAACGATTTTAACCATTTAATCGTGACGTAAATTCGGACAAACAAAATAGTATTTCGTAGGTGCTGTTATAAAATCTCGTAACTACGGCTTGATTTAAGCCGTAGTTACGAGATTTTATAACAACACCGACGGTTTATCAAAATATAACAATAAACTTAGTCTATTGTTAGTACAAAATTCTTTGCCATTGGCATGTTGATTGTTTTGATAGTCAGTCGATAAATCGATACAATAACATATGCAACGATAAACAATTGGGACATGTCATTTTTCTGATCGTTCATCGGCTAATCGATGTTTTTGATTGACAGTCGGCGTTTGGTCAATTGCCAAGGGGCCATCAACTTATCGTTAAGTAAAATTAAAGTGATATTTCTGTCTTTGTCACATGATGCACCTGGTATTGTGGCTAGAATGGTTAACCAGTATTTTTCGTCAATTGAAATTTCTTTTTATATCTGCATGATAACAACCTAAATAAACCAGTTTCAAAATTACTATTTTTAGAACAGTTTACCTCATTTGCATAATTGCCCCGCTACGGGAGGCAAAACATTCCACTGATAAGCCATAACTAAGTATAGAGTGTAGTTGAATTAACCACTTTTTGCAATGTTTAAATTATATTGCAACCGGTTTTAACCTTTCCCAGTTACAAATGCCAGATTATGCTGCTAATTTAATGGCACGGTGCCACCTGATCTTGTAGTTTACTTGGATAATTTAACCAAACATTATCGGATCCATACATAGTGGCCCGACATAGACTATCTGCACATATATCACTATTTCTTGATAGTGCAATAATTAATGTGTGAAAAGGTCAACTTGTGTATCTGAGAAATAATTAAAATGTTTATAATAAATTCTTACCCTTTTCTCAAAGTAACAGTACAATCATTTAACAAATACATTCAGTTCAAGAATGCTTTGTAGATTGTCTCCAAGTTTTTTTTCATAATCATTGATACAAAAACTAAATTTATTTTTACAACTGATTCTTTGTAAAATGACAACATGGTTTATATAATTTGACTGAATATTAATTCAAGTATCCACATAGTCCTTATGTCTAATCTTAATCCTTTCTCAAAAGGAAATTAATTTAGGCTACTACAAGTGAAAGCTGTTGCACACAACAAGTTGGAATATAGACCCGATTTATGTATATTATAGTACATGAAATATTGAGACAAAAGAAGAAAATATTGTTATCTGGTTTTATTATTTTGCCTCAATGTTTTCCCACGCCTACTTCTGCTAGAGACTTCAAAACCAGGTCTTGTTTGGATTGGGGTCTGAGTAAGCTTTTGTTGTTATTTTTTAGCTTAACCCTTTTCAAAACGGCATAATATTAGGGTAGTCCAAATTTAAGGCTGTTGCAGACGACAAAATTGATGTTGATAAAGATAATATCTGTGTTCAATATAGCTCAGAAAATATTGAGACAAAAAAAATTGCTGATTATCAACATTTTCTTTTGTGTCAATGTTTCCCAAGTCTTTTCCACCAGGGACGTGAAACCTGGTCTTGTTTTGGAAAGGGTTAACATAAAGGAAATATGTATATACCAGCTTTACTTTAACAATATATATTTCATGAAAATGTATGTTGTAGGTACTCAGAGTCCTCCCAAGTACTAACAACATAGGGTGCTAAAATTATAAACGGTAATTGGCTTTGTCACTTCACGGGGTCTTGAGATAACAGCGTGTTAATTTATGTGTTTTTGCTATTGGAGGCATGATAGTAAGGCTCCTTTTGCCTCCTCATGAATAATTCATTAGTGACCTGATATTATGAAACTGGTCTATAGAATAGAAAAATCACAAACATGCTTTAATTTACATCCTACTTGAGTTTTACCAATCACCCCAAAAATAAATCCAGAAAATAGTTTGAATTTTTTATTCACGTACATGATGGTGTGTATCATTGTCATTTGTACCTAAAGTCATGGCTAAGAGTATTTGAGTCTTATTTGCTTAGAATTCTTTTCCCTTGTCTTCTTGAATTTAAAATAATCTAGTCTTTGAAAATTCTATTTGTTTCTGATTGATGAAATGATAATTAATCAACAACAAATGTATGACACAAATACAGTACCAATTTTAGCTCACCTGAGCACCAAGTGCTCAAGGTGAGCTATTGTGGTCGCTTTTTAGCGAGCCGGGACTTTATGTCCGGGGAGCTAATGTCACAGCCCTAGTGTCGGCGTCAGCGTCGCGTCCCGTCCCGTCTTCACTTGAAAAACTTTAACCTGGCCTATATCTCAGGCACTATTAGAGATACAGCCTTGATATTTCATACATGGATACATCTCGACAAGACCTTTCATTTGGGACCATGACCTTTGACCTAGTGACCTTGACCTTGGAGTTTGACCTACTTTTGAAAAACTTTAACCTGGCCTATATCTCAGGCACTATTAGAGATACAGCCTTGATAGTTCATACATAGATACATCTTGACAAGACCTTTCATTTGGGACCATGACCTTTGACCTAGTGACCTTGACCTTGGAGTTTGACCTACTTTTGAAAAACTTTAACCTGGCCTATATCTCAGGCACTATTAGAGATACAGCCTTGATAGTTCATACATGGATACATCTTGACAAGACCTTTCATTTGGGACCATGACCTTTGACCTAGTGACCTTGACCTTGGAGTTTGACCTACTTTTGAAAAACTTTAACCTGGCCTATATCTCAGGCACTATTAGAGATACAGCCTTGATATTTCATACATGGGTACATCTCGAGAAGACCTTTCATTTGGGACCATGACCTTTGACCTAGTGACCTTGACCTAAGAGTTTGATCTACTTTTGAAAAACTTTAACCAGGCCTATATCTCAGGCACTATTAGAGATACAGCCTTGATATTTCATACATAGGTACATCTCGACAAGACCTTTCATTTGGGACCATGACCTTTGACCTAATTACCTTGACCTTGGAGTTTGACCTACTTTTGAAAAAACTTTAACCTGGCCTATATCTCAGGCACTATTAGAGATACAGCCTTGATAGTTCATACATGGATACATCTCTACAAGACCTTTCATTTGCGACCATGACCTTTGACCTAGTGACCTTGACCTTGGAGTTTGACCTACTTTTAAAAAATAAGCTGTTTTTAGCTCACCTGAGCACGAAGTGCTCGAGGTGAGTTATTGTGGTCACTTTTTGTCCGGCGTCTGTCCGTCCGTCAACATTTGGGGTGTTTACACTCTAGCATCCACAAAAGTTACTCAATCTTGATCAAACATGGCCAAAACAAGTATGATCATAAGTTCTCGGACAAGTTCGATTATGGGCCTGATCGGACCAGAAAGTGCGGAGTTATCTGCCCTTGAATGTCAAAAAATGCCGTTTTTAAGTTTGTTTACACTCTAGCATCTACAATTACTGATCAATCAAGACAAAACTTGGACATAATGTTGGAGACCATAAGATCTTGGATGAGGTCAATTTTCAGTCTGATCTGACCATAAAGATGAGAGTTATGTGCCCTTGAATTGGGCAAAATTGCCACTTTTTTGCTGTATTCAAAAAAAAAAAAAAAGAGTTAATCTAAGGGAAGGAACTCTGACACTACTTATCTTCAGTATAAGTAGAGTTATCTAGTTTGATAGAGGATATAAATAGATTTACACTCCCAAGAACCCCATTACCAAACAACAAAATTTTAGCCTAGTCCAAAATCATAGGTGTTGCAGACGACAAGTTCCATTGAACAAAATTTAACATTTTTTGGTCTTTCTTGGTAGAAAACATTGTGGGTAATGAAGAAATTGCTTGTCACAATGTTTTCCAAAGCCTTTATTTTGTGGGGCATCCAAAAGCGCCAATGTGTGGGAAAGGGTCAATCAAGACAAAACTTGGACACAATGTTGGGGACTATAAGATCTCAGATGAGTTTGATTTTCAGTCTGATCTGATCTGAAAGTCAAGAGTTTCGTGCCCTTGAATTTGACAAAATTGCCATTTTCGGCTGTATTCAACCTTTTTTACACTCTAGAATCTACAATTATTAATCAATCAAGACAAAACTTGGACACAATGTTTTGGACCATAAGATCTGGGATTAGCCTGATTTTCAGTCTGATCTAATCAGAAAGTCAAGAGTTATGTGCCCTTGAATTTGTCAAAATTGCTGGTTTTTTTACTGTTTTCGACTTTGTTTACACACTAGAATCTACAATTATTGACCAATCAAGACAAATCTTGGACACAATGTTGGAGACTATAAGATCTCAGATAACTTCGATTTTCAGTTTGATCTGCTAAGAAAGTCAAGAGTAATGTGCCCTTGAATTTGATAAAATTGCTGTTTTTGGCTGTTTTCGACCTTGTTTATACTCTAGAATCTACAATTATTTATCAATCAAGACAAAACTTGAACACAATGTTGGGGACAATAAGATCTTGGATGAGTTTGATTTTCAGTCTGATCTGATGAGAATGTTGAGAGTTATGTGCCCTTGAATTTGACAAAATTGCCATTTTCGGCTGGTTTCGACCTTGTTTACATTCTAGAATCTACAATTATTGATCAATCTATACAAAACTTGGACACAATGTTGGGAATCATAAGATCTCATATGAGTTTGATTTTCAGTCTGATCTGATCAGAAAGTCGAGCGTTTTGTGCCCTTGAATTTGACAAAATTGTTGTTTTCGGCTGTTTTCGACCTTGTTTACACTCTGGAATCTACCTTTATGGATCAATCTAGACAAAACTTGGACACAATATTAGGGACCATAAGATCTGGGAATAGTTTGATTTTCAGTCTTAACTGATGAGAAAATCGAGAGTATTGTGCCCTTGAATTTGATTAGATTGCCGTTTTCGGCTGTTTTCGACCTTGTTTATACTCTAGAATCTACAATTATTTATCAATCAAGACAAAACTTGGATACAATCAGGGCTACAGATAAGTGGAGGTGAAGACATACTAACATTGTTTTTTCGAATTCAAATCCTATGTTGTGGGTACTCATTTGAATCGTCTCGACGAGACGATACAAATGAGTACCTACAACATAGGGTTTGATGATCACTGACAGCATTATTGCAGTTTGAAAAGTCACCACACCCCCTCTTATCTGGAGCCCTGTACAATGTTTGGCACCATAATTTAGATCTCGGATGAGTTAGATTTTCACAACCTTATTGACCATAAGTTCTTTTTCAGTCTTAGGAGCGGAGGTGGTGCAGCGGTAACGCGCTGGACTTATAACACAGGGGTCGCTGGTTCGATCCCCCGCTTCTCCGGTCTTTCGGATGAGACTTTAAACCGAGGTCCCGTCTCCATATGACCTTAGCTGTTGAGTGGGACGTAAAACTCCATACAATCAATCTTTTTCAGTCTTAAAGTAATAAATATTAATTGAATTGAACAAAAGTGTTGCTCATATCATTTAGGTTCAGGTGAGCGATATAGGACCATCATGGTCCTCTTGTTGTGACAAGCCCCCGTATAGGCGAGCTACGTTGTCCGCGGACAACTCTTGTTGTCCATCGGCGTCTATCTATCCGTCTGTCCGTCCATCTGTCTGTCTGTCCACATTTTGGTGTTACCACATCTAGCACCCACAAATATTGACCAACCTTAAATAAACTTGGTCAAAACATGTATTACTAAGTTTTCGGATGAGTTTGATTTTGGGACAAATCAGACTAGGAAGTCCTGAGTTATGTGCCCTTGAATGTCAAAAATGGCTAGTTTTGACTTTGTTACCTCTCTAGCATCTACAAATCGTCGGTGCTATGACAAAATGGCGTAACAAATTAGTAACGCCATTTTGTCAATTTTTTTTTATAAATGCTTTCTACTAAGTATGTAGGAGCGCATATCCTGTCAAAACGGCGTTTTTCTACACCTATTAGAACCCTTTCAATTATCATGTGAAAAAATTGCGTAACTCAATTTAGCTGACAAAATGGCGTTATACGTAGACAAATTTACACGAGAATAATAGTGAGTTACGCAATTTTGCCGGCATATTTTTTAACATTTTTTAAAACGGCAAAAACGTTTTTGGCTCTCCTGAAAAAAATGGTTTTCGAGCAAAATTTCTATTACGCCATTTTGTCATAGCACCGACGAAATATTGACCAATCAAGACAAAACTTTGCCACAATGTTGGTAACTATAAGATATTGGATGAGATTGGTTTTCAGTGTGATCGGAGCGAGCTGGAAGTCCGGAGTTATGTGCCCTTGAATTCGACAAAATTGCTGTTTTCGACTTTGTTTACACTGTAGCATCTACATTTATTGACCAATCATGACAAACTTGACCACAATGTTGGTGACCATAAGATCCTGGATGAGTAAAATTTTCAGCTTCATTAGACAAGAAAAACTAGAGTTACTGGCCCTTGAATTTCACAAAATTACCGTTTTCGACTTTACTTTCACTCTAACAAACACAAATATGGACCAATCAAGACAAAACTTGGTCACAATGTTGGTGACCATACGACTTAAATGTTTTAATTTTTCAGATTGATCAGACTAGAAATAATAGAGTTGTGTACCCTTGACAGTGACAAAATTGCTGTTTTCGACTTTGTTTTCACTCAAACAGCAATAAATATTGACCAATCATTAAAAACTTGGACATAATGTTTATGAGAAAATATCTTTACCAGAACTGAATTATGTGCCTTTGATTGACTGTGACAAAATTGTTGTTTTCTTCCACTTTGTTTTTGCTGTAACAGCCACAAATATTGATCATTCAAGATTATGAATGCAGTTTTCAGCTGGATCATAATCTGGCATCTTAAATTATGTGCTCTTGAACTTGACAATATTGGGACTTTCATTCTATCTAAGTTCAGGTGAGCGATTAAGGACCATCATGGTCCTCTTGTTCCTTCTTGTTAGTGAAATCGTTTAGATGACTTAAAGTATAAAAGAAGAAAATTTCAATCAATGATATGTTCTTCATTTTGCTCAATTTTGTCCAAAACTTATTCTGGAAAGCATTAAACTTTAATATTAAAAGAAAAAATAGTTCTTGCTAAATGAGGATAAAGTTGGATTATGGGCAAATTAACAAGGGCCTGTTTGATAAACCCCTTTCCAAACAAGCCCTGGTTTTGACGGTCCTAAAGAGAAAAAAAACTGAAAACATTGAGATAAACAAAAAAAATAGCTGTTAAGTAAAAATTTCTCTGTTTTCCCTCAGTAATTCCTGTGTATGTTTATTTACACCAATTTTGTCGTCTGCAGCTGCTTTGAATTTGGACAAGCGTAAATTTTGTTCGGAAAAAGGTTAAGTTTAGTATTAGGTAGTGAGGCAGAAGTTTTTCTCAAATATTTACTAAGTCGTTATCTGGGAAGAAATTATGAATATTCGTGTTGCCTGCACTTCATTTCCATTTGAAAATTGTCGGAGCTCTGAAGATCGACAAACACAGAAGCTTTTAATCCTTTTACAGTTGACACACATTAATTTATAGTGTCACCATTTCTTCCCTAAACATAATGTTGAAGTTAGAAAATGGGGTTGAGCAGCATATGAAATTAACATCTTTTGTCATTTTGTTTCTCAAAACTTTCATGGTACAACTACGAGGTATCTACATAGCGTATATATCCAATTATATCCTAGTTTTGATGACTGCATCAGATTGGTTTGGAAAAATTGAATTTCTCAAAAATTTAATCCGGATTATGAAGATTTTTAGTGTCATCAACTTTATTCAACTCAAGGTACCATAATAAGAAAAATTGTATGCAGAGTATGTCAGTGTATGAGACTCATGCGACGTTAGAATTTTCCGTATGATGTCGTAAACATTTGTAACATCAGATCTATATGGATATGTTACTAGTCAAAAAAGATTTGCCCAAATGATCTTAATTCAAAGATGCTGCATACAACAATTTCAAGTACAAAATTTTACACTTTTTGGTCATTCTTAGTATAAAGGCTTTCGGAAACATTATTGAAAATGAAAAAAAATGCTTGTGACAAGCAATTACTTCATTTTCCACAATGTTTCCTAACCACAAAGACCCCAAAATGTAAAATTGCATTAACTTGAAATTACTGTGGTCTGTAAAATAATTGAATTTGGACCTTTGAAAATAATTGTTGTCTGGTTAAATGCTTCTCTTGTTGGGATTTCAAAATGAGAATTTGTTTGACCAAGGGTTGACAATGTTTAAACTGAATGTTGACAATCGGCCATCTTCTCTCGCTTCCTGTGGGGTACCATTGAAAAACATTTGTTTTTTGTTATACAGATATTTGTACAAAGTATTATGTGATTTGTCTGTTTAGCTTTCTGAACTGAGCTTTGCCCTCAACATTTTTACTTTTGTATATATGATATTACATGTATATAATATGTATTATTTCTAATGACTGAAAATGGATATAGAGCAACAGAATAAAAAGTTACCTGGAAGCTAATCAAATTACCGACTGCTGTATGCAAGTGCATTTATAAGAAAAGACCATTTTAAGGTTAAACAAGAGCCGTCAGTGAAGGATTATGCTCCCCGAATAAGTGTTTGTCACAAAATAAAAACTATTATACATTTAGCCCCCTTTTCCCATGACAGATTTTTTGTACACAGATTACTTATAGAATATGGTCTAGGACATCCCATTTATCATATAAGTGCAAAATTTCATCAAATTCTGCCCTTTAGATGAAGAGAAATAAGAGAAAAAATAATTTTTACATTAAGGCCCCTATTTCCATGACGCAGCCTCAAATCAAGAAATGGAGAAAAGGGTTTCTAGGGATTATCCCAAGGAATTCACATGTGAAGTTTCATTGAATTTGACCCAAGGGTTGCTGAGATTTGGCTGTGGACGGACGGACACACGGTTGGACGGACGCACACACTGATGGACGGACAGCATAGCGACTATATGCTCCCCCGAAATTTTTTCGGGGAGCATAAAAATCTGTAGGAGGGTTTACATAAGTTTTTTATGCTAAATATCCATTTATATAGCAGCTAACAAATCCTTATTTTCAAGTTTTCGACATTGTTCATCTGTGATATAGATTGATCTATCTCCTTACCAGATTTACAAGCTGGGTAAACTGATAAACATCAAGACATGGTAAACACATTCAGCGGCTTTCTAGACTTAAGTCAGGCTTTGTTGGGCTTATCAGTCAATATTCTGCGTTTATATAGACTGTGCAACTGTAAAGCAGTCTTCGCTTGGACTACCATACCAGCTCTTATTTGCTTGTCATACTTATTTCAAGAACCATCTAAGACATTCAGTCATACTAAATTCAAGAACCATCCAAGACATTCAGTCATACTAAATTCAAGAACCATCCAATACATTTTAGTCATACTTAATTCAAGAACTATCTAAGACATTCAGTCATACTTAATTCAAGATCTATCTAAGACATTCAGTCATACTCAATTCAAGAACCATCTAAGACATTCAGTCATACTAAATTCAAGAACCACCTTAGACATTCAGTCATACTAAATTCAAGAACTGCCCAAGACATTCAGTCATACTAAATTCAAGAACCATCTAAGACATTCAGTCATACTAAATTCAAGAACCTTCCAAGACATTCAGTCATACTAAATTCAAGAACCACCCAAGACATTCAGTCATACTAAATTCAAGAACCATCTTAGACATTCAGTCATACTAAATTCAAGAACCACCCAAGACATTTTAGTCATGCTAAATTCAAGAACCATCTAAGACATTCAGTCATACTAAATTCAAGAACCACCCAAGACATTCAGTCATACTAAATTCAAGAACCATCTAAGACATTCAGTCATACTCAATTCAAGAACCATCTTAGACATTCAGTCATACTAAATTCAAGAACCACCCAGACATTCAGTCATACTAAATTCAAGAACCCTCTTAGACATTCATTCATACTAGATTCAAGAGCCACCCAAGACATTCATTCATACTAAATTCAAGAACCATCTAAGACATTCAGTCATACTTAATTCAAGAGCTATCTAAGACATTCAGTCATACTTAATTCAAGGACCATCGTAGACTTTCAGTCATGATAGATTCAAGATCTATCTAAGACATTCAGTCATACTAAATTCAAGAACCATGTAAGACACTCAGTCATACTAAAATCAAGAGCCATCTAAGACATTCTGTCATACTAAATATAAGAGCCATCTAAGACATTCAGTCATACTTAATTCAAGAACCATCTTAGACGTTCAGTCATGATAGATTCAAGATCTATCTAAGACATTCAGTCATACTTAATTCAAAAGCCATCCAATACATTAAGTCATACTAAATTCAAGGACCATCTAAGACATTCAGTCATACTAAATTCAAGATCTAAGAAATTCAGTCATGCTTAATTCAAGAAGCATTCAAGACATTCAGTCATACTAAATTCAAGAACCATCTAAGACATTTTAGTCATGCTAAATTCAAGATCCATCTTAGACATTCAGTCATACAAAATTCAAGAACAATTTAAGACATTCAGTCATACTAAATTCAAGAGCCATCATAGACATTCAGTCATAGTAAAATCAAGAACAATTTAAGACATTCAGTTATACTAAATTTAAGAGCCATCAAGACATTCAGTCATACTAAATTCAAGGGCCGTCTTAGACATTCAGTCATACTAAATTCAAGATCCATCTAAGACATCCAGTCATACTAAATTCAAGAATCATCGAAGACATTTTAGTCATACTAAATTCAAGAACCATCCAAGACACTCAGTCATATTAAATTCAAGAACAATTTAAGACATTCAGTCATACTAAATTCAAGATCCATAGACATTCAGTCATACTAAATTCAAGAACAATTTAAGACATTCAGTCATACTAAATTCAAGATCCATCTTAGACATTCAGTCATACTTAATTCAAGAGCAATTTAAGACATTCAGTCATACTAAATTCAAGAGCCATCTTAGATATTCTTTCATAGTAAATTCAAGATCCGTCTTAGACATTCAGTCATACTAAATTCAAGAAAGATTTAAGACATTCAGTCATACTAAATTCAAGAACCATCTTAGACATTCAGTCATACTAAATTCAAGAACCATCCAAGACATTTTAGTCATGCTTAATTCAAGAACCATCCAAGACATTCAGTTATGCTAAATTCAAGAACCATCCAAGACATTTTAGTCATGCTAAATTCAAGAGCCATCTTAGATATTCAGTCATACTAAATTAAAGTACCATCTGAGACATTCAGTCATACTAAATTCAAGAACAATTTTAGACATTCAGTCATACTAAATTCAAGATCCATCTTAGACATTTTAGTCCTACTAAATTCAAGAACCATGTAAGACATTCAGTCATACTAAATTCAAGGGTCATCTTAGACATTCAGTCATACTAAATTCAAGATTCATCTTAGACATTCAGTCATACTGAATTCAAGATTCATCTTAGACATTTTAGTCCTACTAAATTCAAGATTCATCTTAGACATTCAGTCATACTAAATTCAAGGGTCATCTTAGACATTTTAGTCATACTAAATTCAAGAACCATCTTAGACATTCAGTCATACTAAATTCAAGATTCATCTTAGACATTCAGTCATACTGAATTCAAGATTCATCTTAGACATTTTAGTCCTACTGAATTCAAGATTCATCTTAGACATTCAGTCATACTAAATTCAAGGGTCATCTTAGACATTTTAGTCATACTAAATTCAAGAACCATCTTAGACATTCAGTCATACTAAATTCAAGATTCATCTTAGACATTCAGTCATACTGAATTCAAGATTCATCTTAGACATTTTAGTCATACTAAATTCAAGAATCATCTAAGACATCCAGTCTTACTAAATTCAAGAATCATCGAAGACATTTTAGTCATACTAAATTCAAGAACCATCCAAGACACTCAGTCATATTAAATTCAAGAACAATTTATGACATTCAGTCATACTAAATTAAAGAACCATCTAAGACATTTTAGTCATGCTAAATTCATGAACCATCTAAGACATTTTAGTCATGCTAAAATCAAGATCCATCTTAGACATCCAGTCATACTAAATTCAAGAACCATCCAAGACATCCAGTCATACTAAATTCAAGAATCATCTTAGACATTCAGTCATACTAAATTCAAGAACCATCTAAGACATCCAGTCATACTAAATTCAAGAACCATCGAAGACATTTTAGTCATACTAAATTCAAGAACCATCCAAGACACTCAGTCATATTAAATTCAAGAACATTTTAAGACATTCAGTCATACTGAATTCAAGAATCATCCAAGACACTCAGTCATACTAAATTCAAGAACAATTTAAGACATTCAGTCATACTGAATTCAAGAATCATCCAAGACATTCAGTCATACTAAATTCAAGAACCATCTAAGACATTTTAGTCATGCTAAATTCATGCTTTATTCAAGATCCATCTTAGACATTCAGTCATTCTAAATTCAAGAACCATCCAAGACATTCAGTCACTAAATTTAAGATCCATCTTAGACATTCAGTCATACTAAATTCAAGAATCATCAAAGACATTTTAGTCATACTAAATTCAAGAACCATCCAAGACACTCAGTCATACTAAATTCAAGAATCATCCAAGACATTGAGTCATACTAAATTCAAGAACCATCTAAGACATTTTAGTCATGCTAAATTCATGAACCATTTAAGACATTTTAGTCATGCTTTATTTAAGATCCATCTAAGACATTTTAGTCATACAAAATTCAAGAACAATTTAAGACATTCAGTCATACTAAATTCAAGAGCCATCATAGACATTCAGTCATAGTAAAATCAAGAACAATTTAAGACATTCAGTCATACTAAATTTAAGAGCCATCAAGACATTCAGTCATACTAAATTCAAGGGCCGTCTTAGACATTCGGCCATACTAAATTCAAGATCCATCTAAGACATCCAGTCATACTAAATTCAAGAATCATCGAAGACATTTTAGTCATACTAAATTCAAGAACCATCCAAGACACTCAGTCATATTAAATTCAAGAACAATTTAAGACATTCAGTCATACTAAATTCAAGATCCATCTTAGACTTTCAGTCATACAAAATTCAAGAACAATTTAAGACATTCAGTCATACTAAATTCAAGAACCATCTTAGACATTCAGTCATACTAAATTCAAGAACAATTTAAGACATTCAGTCATACTAAATTCAAGATCCATCTTAGACATTCAGTCATACTTAATTCAAGAGCAATTTAAGACATTCAGTCATACTAAATTCAAGAGCCATCTTAGATATTCTTTCATAGTAAATTCAAGATCCGTCTTAGACATTCAGTCATACTAAATTCAAGAAAGATTTAAGACATACAGTCATACTAAATTCAAGAACCATCTTAGACATTCAGTCATACTAAATTCAAGAACCATCCAAGACATTTTAGTCATGCTCAATTCAAGAACCATCCAAGACATTCAGTTATGCTAAATTCAAGAACCATCCAAGACATTTTAGTCATGCTAAATTCAAGAGCCATCTTAGATATTCAGTCATACTAAATTAAAGTACCATCTGAGACATTCAGTCATACTAAATTCAAGAACAATTTTAGACATTCAGTCATACTAAATTCAAGATCCATCTTAGACATTTTAGTCCTACTAAATTCAAGAACCATGTAAGACATTCAGTCATACTAAATTCAAGGGTCATCTTAGACATTCAGACATACTAAATTCAAGATTCATCTTAGACATTCAGTCATACTGAATTCAAGATTCATCTTAGACATTTTAGTCCTACTAAATTCAAGATTCATCTTAGACATTCAGTCATACTAAATTCAAGGGTCATCTTAGACATTTTAGTCATACTAAATTCAAGAACCATCTTAGACATTCAGTCATACTAAATTCAAGATTCATCTTAGACATTCAGTCATACTGAATTCAAGATTCATCTTAGACATTTTAGTCCTACTAAATTCAAGATTCATCTTAGACATTCAGTCATACTAAATTCAAGGGTCATCTTAGACATTTTAGTCATACTAAATTCAAGAACCATCTTAGACATTCAGTCATACTAAATTCAAGATTCATCTTAGACATTCAGTCATACTGAATTCAAGATTCATCTTAGACATTTTAGTCATACTAAATTCAAGAATCATCTAAGACATCCAGTCTTACTAAATTCAAGAATCATCGAAGACATTTTAGTCATACTAAATTCAAGAACCATCCAAGACACTCAGTCATATTAAATTCAAGAACAATTTATGACATTCAGTCATACTAAATTAAAGAACCATCTAAGACATTTTAGTCATGCTAAATTCATGAACCATCTAAGACATTTTAGTCATGCTAAAATCAAGATCCATCTTAGACATCCAGTCATACTAAATTCAAGAACCATCCAAGACATCCAGTCATACTAAATTCAAGAATCATCTTAGACATTCAGTCATACTAAATTCAAGAACCATCTAAGACATCCAGTCATACTAAATTCAAGAACCATCGAAGACATTTTAGTCATACTAAATTCAAGAACCATCCAAGACACTCAGTCATATTAAATTCAAGAACAATTTAAGACATTCAGTCATACTGAATTCAAGAATCATCCAAGACACTCAGTCATACTAAATTCAAGAACAATTTAAGACATACAGTCATGCTGAATTCAAGAATCATCCAAGACATTCAGTCATACTAAATTCAAGAACCATCTAAGACATTTTAGTCATGCTAAATTCATGCTTTATTCAAGATCCATCTTAGACATTCAGTCATTCTAAATTCAAGAACCATCCAAGACATTCAGTCACTAAATTTAAGATCCATCTTAGACATTCAGTCATACTAAATTCAAGAATCATCAAAGACATTTTAGTCATACTAAATTCAAGAACCATCCAAGACACTCAGTCATACTAAATTCAAGAATCATCCAAGACATTCAGTCATACTAAATTCAAGAACCATCTAAGACATTTTAGTCATGCTAAATTCATGAACCATTTAAGACATTTTAGTCATGCTTTATTCAAGATCCATCTAAGACATTTTAGTCATGCTAAATTCAAGATCCATCTTAGACATTCAGTCATACTAAATTTAAGAACCATCTAAGACATTTTAGTCATGCTAAATTCAAGAATCATCAAAGACAATTCAGTCATACTAAATTTAAGATCCATCAAGGACATTTTAGTCATATACTAAATTCAAGATCCATCTTAGACATTCTGTCATACTAAATTCAAGAACCATCTTAGACATTTTAGTCATGCTTAATTCAAGAACCATCCAAGACATTCAGTAATAGATCTACAAAATTTAAGATCCATCTTAGACATTCAGTCATACTAAATTCAAGAACCATCCAAGACATTCAGTCATACTTAATTCAAGAACCATCTTAAACTGTAAATATGCATATTACAGCAACATGGATTTTGTATTTTGTAATGAAGTTTTCCAGAGAGTAAGATTATGATATTTCAATGTCAACTTAATTGTAAATGTATAGATATTGCAATGCAGACAAATATTGCCTTGATAAAGTTCACTGTGAAAGTTTGCAAGACTGATTGATACATGCTATAAAAATTCTTATACATGACTGTATTGATGCAGACTATATCAATGTTAGAAGCAGAGAGACAAATATTTTTATTAATGAAGAAGTATTGAGTGAAGCAAGAGCTAGTAAAGTGGTTATTGTTAGTGGGAGGTCAAAAACCTTGTAACTACAGCTTGAATAAGCTGGAGTTACAAGGTTTTGACCTCCCAGTGACATTATGCTTTTCCCAGACATAAAGATTGACCAGGTATTGCAGAGCAGTGGCAGCGGGGCATTGTTTCACGGTGTTTGTTCAGGTAGGGGGTATCTGGCAGTGTTCTCCTGCCTAATGACCTGTGCCATGGCTCTGTCAGCAGGCTGGTCTGGGTTACACTCAACAGACATTCTGATCAGCCAACCGGCACAGTGAGTTGGACAGTGTCAGGCTGGGCATGTGGTGGAACAACATTGAATAAGCTGTAACAATGATTTTCATCTTTAAAACTTTCCCAAATGGCAATTTATAGACCATGCAGTCCAATTTGAAATCTGTTAGAGACTATATGATTGAGTTTTATATAAATGGAATATATGTATACATATTATAGATAGCCCAGAAAAAATTGAGGGAAAAGGAGAAAATGCTGATAATCAGGATTATCCCGTTTCTTGCCAAATCACGGTATTCAGCTCAGTGATCATTAAACAATAATGTTTTTGAAAAAATTATATCAAAACAATTCAAAGCAAACAGTTATGAAAATAGCATTTCATTCAAATTAAAGAACACCATGTGTTTCTATTCTGTCATGAAACAAGGCAGATAAAATTCCAGAAATAAAACAATGAATTGCTTAGTGGCATTTTTGAGCTATTTATTGTTTTGAATCTGATCAATGGCCACTAAAATAAAGTAGTTCATTGTCTTAGAATGTCTTAGAACAATAATACAATGTTTTATTTCCACAAATCATTGAACATTTTCCTTTTTGAAAGCCTGGAACTTCAATTTAATTGCTTTTATTAGCTCACCTGAGCACGAAGTGCTCAATGTGAGCTATTGTGGTCGCTTTTTGTCCGTCGGCGTCCGTCTGTCTGTCTGTCCGTCCATCCGTCCGTCTGTCCGTCCGTCCGTCTGTTTTCATTTTGTTGTTACCACTCTAGCACCCACAAATATTGACCAATCTTAAGGTTTACGAACTGAGAATGAATACACCACTTTCTAGCCATACGAAATGCATCTAATTACACACACTTGTAAATACCCTTCACATAAGTTGATTCACCAGGCCGGGTTTCAAGATTATGCTTCAAGAAGAAAATGATTTACAAATATTATTTTACTCTATTTTCATATGCAAGGGAGGTAATTTTGAACATTTTGGTCAAATATTTCCATAAGTATGCATTAATTAAAAATTCTAAACCATACAAAATGCTAATGTTTGTATTTGGAATGGAAATTTAACACAGTTTAGGAATTACTGGCACTTTTCAGATTTCGCCTCTGGCTCTGCATTTCATTCTCAGTTCGTAGACCTTAACCAAACTTGGTCAAAACATGTATGACCATAAGTTCTCGGATGAGTTCGATTTTGAGTCAGATCCGACTAGGAAGTCCAGAGTTATGTGCCCTTGAACGTCAAAAATGGCTAGTTAGCTCCACTGGCCGAAGGCCAGCGGGCTATTGTCATGGCGTTGTGTCCGTCGTGCGTCCGTGCGTCCGTGCGTCCGTCCGTCAACTTTTTCTTTAACCCTTTCCCAAACAAGACCTGGTTTTGACGTCACTAATAGAAATGGCTTGGGAAAACATTGAGACAAAAGAAGAAACTGCTGATAACCAGCAGTTTCTCCTTTTGACTCAATATTTTATGTGCTAAAATATACACAAATCTAGTGTTTATCGACAACCATTTGTCGTTTGCAGCGGCTTTCAAGTAGGACCACCCTAAAATTTTGTAGTTTGGGAAAGGGTTAAACATCTTCTCCTCTTATACCAGTGGGCCAATTTTGACCAAACTTGGCAGGAATGTTCCTTGGGTGACCCTTTTCAAAACTTGTTCACGAATTGTTGATTTGTCAAAAAATGTGGGCGTGGCAGGGAGAAAGGGGCTTATTAGACTAAGAGAAATCATAAGAAAATTCTTTAAAAATCAACCATTGGGCCATGTTGAACCAAACCTGGCAGGAATGTGCCTTGAGTCATTCTTGTCAAAATTTGTTCACAAATTTTTACATTCGTCAAAGAATGTGGCCGTGGCAGGGAGAAAGGGGCTTATCAGACTTAAAGAAATCATAAGAAAATTCTTTAAAAATCAGCCATTGGGCCAATTTGAACCAAACATGGCAGGAATGTGCCTTAAGTCATTCCTTTCAAAATTTGTTCACAAATTTTTACATTTGTCAAAAAATGTGGCCGTGGCAGGGAGAAAGGGGCTTATCAGACTTAAAGAAATCATAAGAAAATTCTTTAAAAATCAACCATTGGGCCAATTTGAGCCAAACCTTGCAGGAATGTGCCTTGAGACATTCTTTTCAAAATTTGTTCACAAATTTTTACATTTGTCAAAAAATGTGGCCTTGGCAGGGAGAAAGGGGCTTATCAGACTTAAAGAAATCATAAGAAAATTCTTTAAAAATCAGCCATTGGGCCAATTTTAACCAAACATGGCAGGAATGTGCCTTAAGTCATTCCTTTCAAAATTTGTTCACAAATTTTTACATTTGTCAAAAAATGTGGCCGTAGCAGGGAGAAAGGGGCTTATCAGACTTAAAGAAATCATAAGAAAATTCTTTAAAAATCAACCATAGGGCCAATTTGAGCCAAACCTTGCAGGAATGTGCCTTGAGTCATTCTTTTCAAAATTTGTTCACAAATTTTTACATTTGTCAAAAAATGTGGCCGTGGCAGGGAGAAAGGGGCTTATCAGACTTAAAGAAATCATAAGAAAATTCTTTAAAAATCAACCATTAGGCCAATTTGAACTAAACCTGGCAGGAATGTTCTTTGAGTCTCTCTTTTCAACATTTATTCACAATTTTTGACATTTGTCAAAAAATGTGGCCGTGGCAGGGAGGAAGGGGCTTATCAGACTTAAAGAAATCATAAGAAAATTCTTAAAAAATCAACCAGTGTGCCCAATTGAACCAAACTTTGCAGGAATGTGCCTTTAGTCATTCTTTTTAAAATTTGTTCACATTTTTTTATATTTGTCAAAAAAATGTGGCGGTGGCAGAGAGAAAGGGGCTTATCAGACTTAGTGAAATCATAAGAAAATTCTTTAAAAATCAACCATAAGGCCAATTTGAACCAGACTTTGCAAGAATGTTCTTTGAGTCTCTCTTCAAAATTTATTCACAAATATCAAGATTTGGCTGCCGCTGGCTTACAAGAAATCATGGGATAATTCTTCCACTTTAACCAGTGGAGCGATTCAGGCCCTCCTGGGCCTCTTGTTTTGACTTTGTTACCACTCTAGCATCTACAAACATTGATCAATCTTAACCAAACTTGGTCAAAACATGTATGACAATACGCTCTTGGATGAGTTCGATTTTGGGTCAGATCGGATCAGGAAGTCCGGAGTTATGTGCCCTTGAATGTCAAAAATTGCTAGTTTTGACTTTGTTACCACTCTAGCACCTACAAATATTGACCAATCTTGACCAAACTTGGTCAAAACATGTATGACAATAAGCTCTTGGACGAGTTTGATTTTGGGTCCGATCTGATCAGGAAGTCCAGAGTTATGTGCCCTTGAATATCAAAAATAGCTAGTTTCGACTTTGTTACCACTCTAGCATCTACAAATATTGACCAATCAAGACAAAACTTGGATAGAATGTTGGTAACCATACAATAATGAATGAGTTCGATTTTCAGTGTCATTGAAGTAGGAAGTGTGGAGTTATGTGCCCTTGAATTTGACAAATTTGCCATTTTTGACTTTGTTTACACTTTAGCATCTACATTTATTGACCAGTCAAGACAAAACTTGGCAACAATGTTGGTTACCATAAGATGCTGAATGACTTAAATTTTCAGCTTGATCCGACCAGAAAACTAGAGTTATTGACCCTTGAATTTAACAAAATTGCCGTTTTCGACTTTATTTTCACTCTAAAAAACACAAATATTGACCAATCAAGACACAACTTGGTCACAATGTTGGTGACCATGAGATCTTATATGATTCCATTTTTCATATTGATCGGACTAGAAAAAACAGAGTTGTGTACCCTTGATGGTGACAAAATTGCCGATTTCGTTTTTAATTTCACTCAAACAGCAATAAATATTGACCAATCAAAAAAACAACTTGGACATAAGGTTGATGAGAATATCTTTATCAGAACAGAGTTATGTGCCCTGGATTATGACAAAATTGATGTGGGTTTTTTTATCGACTTGGTTTTCACTTTAACAGCCTCAAATATTGATCATTAAAGATTAAGAATGCTGTTTTCAACTGGATCATATTCTCGCTTCTTAACCCTTGTCATGCTATATATTCTATATAGGGCCCAGTAGTGCTGGCTGAATATTTTTTGAGTGAATTGTAAATTATGGGTCTTTAACTTTAGAGCCTTTGTATGTAACCTTGTTTTTGTGAAATGTTGTAATGTTATATATCATTGGAAAGGTGTAATGCTTAACTTTATGATTGTAATATGAAAAAGTATTTTTTTTAAACTTGTTACCTAATAAACTACAGGTAAAAACAGGTAAATGTAACAAAACTGTTAAACTATGTTTTAAGAATAATAAAACTAGCAAAAACTCTGATATTTGTTTGTGTTGTCTTGTGATTTCCACCATTGACCATCAATACCCAAATTTCAAGTGATGCAGATCAAGTCTGAGACTCAGGTAAGCACAGGTAAGAACAATTCTTCTAATTAAATTCTGGGTATAGAAAACAACTTTGTATTGAAGTCTCTACAGAAACAAATCTTAAATTGTGTAAAATTAATATGATTAAACAGCAAAATGGTAGTTTTATATGACTCCATGCATTACATATTCATTTGGTCATTCACCTGACAGTTTACCTGTCCAGGTGTGACAAAATACAAAAAAACTTAATTTCAGGCACTTTTTGTCCCATTCTGATCGCGATTTCTTCATTGGCAAGGTAAAAAATATCGTAAGAAGCAAAAAACTATCCCGTGACATAAATGAACTACAGAGAAGGGTTAAGTTGACCTAAATATTTTGTTGTTGATGGGCGAGTTGGACGAAAATCGCGCCGGAAGTTGTCAGGTCAAATCCATTTTCATTTCATCGTGGGTTATTTCGGCCCGATTATTAATCATAGAGTGTTAATTCGATGCGATGATCGCTAAATATCAAGCAGAATGACGATTATTTTCGTTTTACATAGTGAAAAACTTTCCTCGGCGATGAAAAGATCGAGAAAATTCGGTGAGTTGAATTTTCGGGCAGACGAATTTTAGGATCGATCTTCGCCGTACTTGTCAAGGGCAATTCTTAAAAATTACGACCACTTACCAGCCGATTTCTTTTGAAATCATCTTTAATAATATATCTTTAATCTGGTTGAGAATAATTTTCTTCGTAATCTGACGAAAAACCAGCGAATTTTTCATCGAAAGATTTGTTTTGAAAGTTTGCAGATCGGAAGTCCGCCATTTTGAATGACGTATTGAAGACAGGTAATTAGGTCGAACTTTTTTGCCAAATAACCAATGAAAATCGGGAAATAAAATATCAAAACGAGGTTTACTATGTTGCTAGGTCATTACTCGAAGCTTTTCCGAGGGTAAGGATACGATTGGATTAGGTTTTACGACGCAGGGATTGATTGTATTGGGAAACCCCCAATCCCGGAATATTCCGGGCGCCGCTCACAGCACTCGACGTCGTAGCCCGGAATATTCCGGGTTCAGCACGACTAGGGTTAAGTTTCGTGTTCTTGTCTTAGAGATACCTAGGTCATGTAAAAGGTGCATCTTGTTCTGCATGGAGAAAGTTTCAAACTTCTATCAGGTGAGCGATCCACGGCCATCTTGGCCCTCTTGTTAGAATACATTTAGATTGATACATGGTAAATCTAGTTTGCTACATCTTTCAATTCAGACCTAAGAATTTTGTCATGTATGAACATATTTTAAATATTCAGATACAGTAAAGTCACTCTGCATATATATTTCTGCTTTTCATCAAAAACCTCTTAAATGCAGCTTAAAACAAGCTGCATTTACGAGGTTTTTGATGAAAAGCGACAATATATATCTGTTTGCCAAAGGTTCTCGTCAATTCATGAATGGATAAAACAGCATGTTTGGCTGTCAGTGTTTTCTGGTGAATACATGAGAACATACAACTATACAGTAGCCCATTAGTCAGGAAAAATCAGGGCTGACAGATTAAGTGAGGGAAAAATAGTTTTATTTCTCTATAATGAGATCGCCGGCTGTCCCTAGATTGATATTAAGGTATAAAGTGCCTAATGAAAAACACCACTTTCTAGCCATACGAAATGTATCAAATTACACACACTTGTAAATACACTTCACATAAGTTGATTCACCGTGCCAGATTTCAAGATTTTGCTTCAAGAAGAAACTAATTTACAAATATCATTTTACTCTATATTCATATGCAAGGGAGGTAATTTTGAACATTTTTGTCAAATATTTCCATAAATATGCATTAATTCAAAATTCTAAACCGTACAAAATGCTTATATTTGTATTTGGAATGGAAATGTAACACAGTTTAGGAATTACTGGCACTTTTCAAATTTCGCCGCTGGCTTTTTGGTGCTAATTAGGCCCTTTTTACCTTAAGTTAGATTAAGCCAGATTTATCATCCAGTTAAAGAATAAAGTAGAAAAAAAATCCTTGTTATGATGGAAAGCATAGGAAGACCCAATATGTCTGACATCTTTATTTATTTAGGGATGGAGAAAAAAAAGTATTGATTCTTCAGTACATGGATGATAGAAAGTTAAAGTCTTGGGTACAAAATAAGATAATAAGTTCATGTCTTAGGGACAAGATAAGATAGTAAGTTAGTCATTTGTGGATTTTGTAAGATTATAAGATAGTCTCATGAACAATGTTTATAAACTGATGGGGACAAGATAAGATAATAAGTTAATGTCTTTGGATGATATAAGATAAATTCTTAGGAAACTCTTAAACAAAGTATTGAGTATGAGATAAGATAAGTTAGTCTTGGGGTCAAGATAAGGTAATAAGTAAGTCTTGGGGCAAGATAATGTAATAAATTAGTCTTGGGGACAAGATAAGGTAATAGATTAGTCTTGGGGACAAAATGAGGTAATAAGTTAGTCGGGGGAGGAGACAAAATACTGTAATATATTAAGATAATAAGTTAATGTCTTTGGATGATATAAGATAGATTCTTAGTAAACTCTGAAACAAAGTATTGAGTATGAGATAAGAAAAGTTAGTCTTGGGGTCAAGATAAGGTAATGAATTAGTCTTGGGGACAAGATAATGTAATGAATTAGTCTTGGGGACAAGATAGTGTAATGAGTTAGTCTTGGGGACAAGATAATGTAATAAATTAGTCTTGGGGACAAGATAATGTAATAAATTAGTCTTGGGGACAAGATAATGTAATCAATTAGTCTTGGGGGACAAGATAATGTAATAAATTAGTCTTGGGGACAAGATAATGTAATGAATTAGTCTTGGTGACAAGATAATGTAATGAATTAGTCTTGGGGACAAGATATTGTAATGAATTAGTCTTGGGGACAAGATAATGAAATAAATTAGTCTTGGGGATAGGATGAGGTAATGAGTTAGTCTTGGGGACATGATGAGGTTTATTTAATAAATTTGTTTTGGGGACAAGATAATGTAATAAATTAGTCTTGGGCACAAGATAATGTAATTAATTAGTTTTGGGGACAAGAAAAGATGATTAGTCAGTCTTGGAGACAAAGAATGATAATTGGAAAGTCTTAGAGATCAAAGTACTGAAAGTACTGTTAGAGAGCATGTTTGACACAACATAAAATCTTGTGACAATATTGCATGGTAACATAATTCATGCAAAGCTATCTATCCGTGAGTGTAGATGGAGCTGTATTTAAAGGACATTTTAATCCAACAGCAATATTTCAGACTGACCAAAATTCAAAGATGTTGCAGACGACAATTTAAACTGACTGAAATTTTTCACGTTTCTGTTTTTCTATATAGAAAAAAATGTGGGAAATGAAGAATTTGCTTGTAACAAGCAATTTTCTCATTTTCCACATTGTTTTCTGAAGCCATTTTCATGTGGGAGTCAAAAAAGAGTCACTGTGTGGTAATGGGTTAAATGAAAGCGCACCAAAACATCACCATAACATGACTTCATTCAAAAGTCTGCATAATGAGGAACTGTCCATCACTGTTTCATTCAAATTCAACCATAAATGGAAGAATGTATTAATAATTGACAATAAATTGAAGCATCTTTTTCTGTGATACAATATAGTATCACCAAAACCGCAAAAAAATATGCATGGTCATGGTCCATTTCAAAAGCTGATGCAAACGACAAAATGTTATTAAAGTTATGAATTGTGTGCAATATAGTTCAGAAAATATTGAGACAAAAGGAGGAAATACTGAATATCACATCACCATTTTCTTCTTTTGCCTCAATGTTTTCCAAAGCTTTCTCTTATTGACACATCAACACAAAATTTTGTTTGGGAAAGGGTAAATTTAAATAAACCAATTCATAAATGTAGATCTATGAGAAGTTGAATTAATAAGGAAATTTACTCTAATGTCCCATTTATCCATGACTCAATAAACTATCACCAAACAGCACAAGCTTTACGATAAATACACCCACTGGTAGAATTTCTGTCTGTGGAATGTGATTCTATTTTTAGACCGTTTGCATTGTCCAAAATTTAGGCCACATGACTTGACCGCATGACCTGCATGACCCAATTCTGAATGGCAAATTACTACTCAGATATCTTTTTTATTCAAGACTTGTTAAATACATGATTTTTTTGCATAAATCATACATGCCATCTATTTTATATAATGACATGTGTGATTGTAGACTATTCTAATTGTCATTTAGATCTTTTTGTCTTGTTTGGCAGGAACTATTTTCGTTGTGCGGTTTGTAAAGTACATTTAAAGTACATTTGGGATGATAAAATAAGAGAGCCATGCTCTCTAACAAGATAAGATGATAAGTTGGTCTAAGAGACAAGATAATTAAGTTAGTCTTGGAGACAAGATAAGATAAGTTAGTTTTGGAGACAAGGCAGGATAATAAGGCAGTCTTAGGGACAGGATAAGATAAGTTGGTGTCAGAGACAAGATAAGATAATAAGTAAGTTTTTGGGATAAGATAAGATGAGAAGTTGGTTGTAAAGACAACATATGATAATAAATTAGTCTTAGGGATAATATTTGATTAGTCTTGGGTGCAAGGTAAGGCAATGATTTTAGTCTTGTAGACTAGATGATATGATAAGTTAGTCTTGGAGACAAGATAAGATGATATGTTAAAGTCTTTGGGACATGGTAAGATATGAAATTTACATCTTGGGCTCAAGATAAGATAATAAGTTTGTCTTAGGGACTAGATGATATATTAATTTAGTCTTGGGGACAAAATAAGATAAGTTAGTCTTTGGAACAAGATAAGATAATTAGTCTTGGGAACAAGATAAGATAAGTTAGTCTTGGGAACAAGATAAGATAAGTTAGTCTTGGGAATAAGATAAGATAATTAGTCTTGGGAACAAGATAAGATAATTAGTCTTGGGAACAAAATAAGATAAGTTAGTCTTTGGAACAAGATAAGATAATTAGTCTTGGGAACAAGATAAGATAAGTTAGTCTTGGGAACAAGATAAGATGATTAGTCTTGGGAACAAGATAAGATAATTAGTCTTTGGAACAAGATAAGATAATTAGTCTTGGGAACAAGATAAGATAAGTTAGTCTTGGGAACAAGATAAGATAAGTTAGTCATGGGAACAAGATAAGATGATTATTCTTGGGAACAAGATAAGATAATTAGTCTTGGGAACAAGATAAGATAAGTTAGTCATGGGAACAAGATAAGATAATAAGTCTGTCTTGGGGACAAAATAAGATATGTTAGTCTTGGAGACAATAGAAGATAATAAGATAAGTTTGTTTTGTGAACAATATAAGATTTGGGACAAGATAAGATAATGAGTTAGTCTTTGGGGACAAGATAAGACAAGTTAGTCTTGGGACAAGAGAAATAATAAGTTAATCTTGCAATGAAGGTATGATAGTAAATTAAAATATTTGGAACAAGAACAGATATCCAATCAAAGTTTTGATTACATGGTTAAATAAAAAGTTTAAGTCTTGGGGACAATACAATATAATAATTGAAAGTCTAATGCACAAGTCCAGATAATAATTTAAAGTTGTGTACAAAGTAAGATGATAAGTGAGGACACTGAAATATTGCACGGTTCAATTTACAAGTAACCATTTATGTTTTGAATGAGTACTATAGAACTAGCCATATTGTTACACAAACCTTGATAACATCATAATGTTGCTTTTCTTCAAAAATCTCGTAACTGCAGCTTCTTTTAAGCTGCAGTTACGAGGTTTTTGTTGAAAAGGGACAATAAAGAGTACAAGATTAAGAGGAAAGCCATTCTACAACAAGATGGTGATAATATATTGGGGCTTGATGTGACAATATTCTAACAAATTCTAAATGAGTAAGCGAAGATTGATGGGCTGTATGCTAATTAGTTTCCAGTCCTGAAATTGAATTATCCTACAAAATCCATCCAAGACACGCAGATAATGTGTTTTTGCCGAGTTTTGGTGGGCCGTATGAGCCCCATACATGCAATTAGAAGATTAATTTAATTTCTAGAAAATATTATTGGATGGAGATAAATTGATCAAACTTAGTTCGAAAAAACTCAGAGATGAGAAGAAAAAAATTGATTGATGATGTTGAAAAAGGTTGTTTGTTTGAATGTATTCCCTTTTGAAGCACTTTGAATTCATAACAATGCTGTCAATTTATCTAATGCAAGTACATATCTTTAAATATTTATGTAAATAACTACCCAATTATATTTCGTATTTCATTGAAATTATAATATGTAAAGAAATGGTGTTATACTGCATAAAACATCTTCAATTTGAATTTACAGTAATCAATTATTTTATAGGTTTAAAAATCAGCCTCTTATATTGACCACTGATTTTGTTTTTGGCAAGTATGCAAGGGCAGATAATAGTTCTGTTCTTTCAGAAGCTCTAAAAGTGAGCTATTTTCAACAGATTTTAGTTTTGTAAAGCACTGAATTGACAGCTATCCTTTAATTGGGTTACAAAATATGTATGACAAGAAATGATTTTTATGCAACATGGACTAACTATGATGTAGTATTAGACTGGAAGACAGAGACATGGGATTATTGATGGCCAGGATGCCAGGCTAATTAGGCAGATTTGTTACAATTGAAGGGCATAATTGAATGTTAATTGGCTGAAGAACGGAACAGTGATATCATAGAGAGATAGATAGGCTCCTTATGACAGATTATTTGTCTCTGTCACTTTGTCTGCTCCTGTCTTGATTGAAGGAAGTCCACGACCATAATGCTGCTTTTCAACAAAAACCTTGTAACTGCAGCTTAAAACAAGCTGCAGTTACAAGGTTTTTGTCGAAAAGCGACATTATGCTGCCATATGTATCTGGATTTCTTGAATACTCTATCACAGTTGAAATAGGTCTTATAGTAACAATCCTTTCAATCTGCCGCTTTATCTGCTCCTGTCTTGATTGGAGGAAAGTCCACCAAAAGAAAGTATTAGACCATAATGCTGCCTTTTTGATAGTTGAAGTATAAGGGGATCTTTAAAGAGGGACTATTGTACTATTGTGTTCGAAGCTAGCCATTTTGCTGTTGTAGAGTGTTCGCTTAGGACACAGAGAGGTGGTAAGTTCGATCCCCAGCAATTGCATATTTATACTTGACTTATTGTAACTATTATTTGTCTTTTTCATTGGTGGAAAAAAAGCAAATTTGTACATAGATTATAAAGCTTTGGAATATTCAACTAGGAAGGACCATATGAAATTTTGAATCTCTGTGACTGGATCAAATTGCCTAAAAATGCTTGTTAAAATCCAACGTCTAGACTTCATATTTTAATGTCAAAATCAGGTGGCTTCTAATTTCACAGAATATCACAAAAATATTCATTATTTAAAATGAATGAAATATTTGTCACAGATATTTTGCAATGAAGACTATGCCTAGAAAGGAAAAGTGGCCTATATGAATTTCACTGGTTTGTCTTTTGAGATGTATGAAACTTCTTTGGTGACTTATTATTGAAGACACAAGTAGGGTAATACCTTGTATTTCAAGTAATTTATTTTCGATTTTACATATTTTATAAGAAAATTTAACAATGACTGTTTCTGACTTGGACAATGGTCTTTGACCATTTTGATAATACTTTTTTCTCAAAGATTATAATTTCAAATCATTGGTAAGTTTGAGAGCTTTGATAATCAGAGTCTGTCAAAAACTTGACAGAAAAGTAATGCTATTGGAATACACTGCCCCTGCGAAAAGTTCATTTAAGTTCAAGAACTGTTCTAGAATGTTCTAGAACTTTAAATGGCACTTCTAGAACTGTTCTATAACAGAACAGTTCTAGAAGTGCCATTTAACATTCTAGAATGTTCTAGAACAGTTCTATAACTAGAAATGTGTTCTTGAACTTTTTTCGCAGGGGTGAGTTACCCATAATGTTGCATAATATTTAGTTACTCATTTTGCTTGGTCTTTCAAAGTTTAAATTTAGTTTCTAAAAAGAAAAAGAAATTGAAAAAGGTTATAATTGCAGCGCCCTGTCTCCATCTAAACCCTATTTCTATACAAAGTTTTTTCCCTTCTGCAAAATTATGTGAAGTTGAGCGAATAATCAGTCATTACTCTACAAAGGATTGTCATTATAGATAAAGCATTCTTTTGAATAGGAATGCTCCTCCAAGTCGTTATTTCACTAAATTAAATTTGAAAATGTCAATTTTCGTTAGAGGTAAAATGTAAAGATGTTTTATTCTGTCTGTGTTATCGTCTCGTGAAAAGTAAAGACTTTCGCTCCTTGATTTTGTTTTCGTGACTTTGATGCTCCATCAAGTCTCTCCGAACACTTTCCTAGTCGACAAAATATAAAACTGACACAGAATTTGAGAAAAAATAAAATTCTGATTATTTTAACATTTTCAACACCTTTAATATGAAAAGTAATTCCTTTTTTAAAAATCAAAAGGTCCAGTACAATGTACAACTACCCATGAAGATGAAAAAAATCAGGGCACTTTCTAGCCCAATGCGATAATATGTCACCCGCAAAATCCCAATATGCGATTCTTGAAATGGCTACATTATATTAGATTCAGTCATACATTATGCGAATGACAAAATTTGTTGAAAACCACATAAAACCTCATACAAACAAAAACGTTTTAAAAAATACTTGAAATATTGATACACTGGAAATAATTGTCCATTTGTTAACCATTGCCATACTTATATTTGAATATTCTAATGTCTTTGGCAGGCAGTAAAGAAGATAGCCAGCCTGCACACAATTATGCACAGCCTGCATGACCTTATATTCTGCACAACTTGCTTATTTCAAAAAACAAGATTATTTAGCGATGACTGGAACGTTGTAAATTGGTAGACAATCATTTTCTCTAGGACCCAATGTGACATTCTAGGGCCTATAATGGTACAAAACATGTGATAAAGTTTTGGCTGCCTAGGCAGCCAGTGTAGAACAAGATCATCCTGCACATATTGTGCAGTCTGACCTTATTCTACACTGCCTGCTAACTCTTTAACCCATTACCAAATGATAACATTTTATACTGGTCCAAATTGAAAGAAGTTGCAGATGACATTTTCAAGTAGATGAAATTTATAAAAAAGACCCAGTTTTTTGGTTAGAAAACATTGTGGGAAATGAAGAAATTGCTTGTCACAAGCAATTTCTTCATTTTCCTCAATGTTTTCCAAAGCCTTTTTCTTTTTGGAAAGTCAAAAAGAGTCATTGTTTGGTAATGGGTTAAAACAAGCATTTACCAAAGAAAGACTGGAAGGGTCTAAATTGGGAGACTGTCCTTTTCTCTAGGGGCCAATATGACATTAAAGTGACTATGCTACAGAACTCGAAACAAAATTTTGGCTGCTTAAGCAGGCAGTATAGAATAAGATCAGCCTGCACAAATGTACAGTCTGACCTTATTTTACACTGCCTGCTAACTCTTTAAAACAAGCATTTAACAAAGAAAGACTGAAAGGGTCTAAATTGGGAGAATGTCCTTTTCTCTAGGGGCCAATATGACATTATAGTTGCTCTGCTACATAACTCCATAATTTTTTCCCTGGCATATCAGTTTACAACGGTTGCCTGGTAACTGTTTAGTTCTTCCTATTACATTAATGGGTATACTTTAGTGAAATCAAATTTGGGCACAAATTGTTGAACAATGTAAAACAGTGGGGAATGGTCGTCTCCATGAATTGTCCAAAAATGCTACATTAAACATGTTTAACAAAACTGATCCAAATACGGTAATTATACCCCCCACAACAAAGTTATTATACCCCCCACAACAAAGTTATGGGGGGGTATACTGGAATCAGGTTGTCCGTCCGTCCGTCCGTCCGTGGACATAATCTTGTGTCCTCTTCTCCTCCCAAAGTTTTTGACCAATTTTTCTAAAATTTTATCAGGATGTTCCCTATTATATGCAGTTGTGCACCTGCAATTTTCATGTTGATCCAGTCATTAGTTTCAGAGTTATGCCACTTTGAAGTTTTTAATGGGGGGGGGGGGGGTGGACATAATCTTGTGTCCTCTTCTCCTCTCACAGTTTTCGACCAATTTTTCTGAAATTTTATCAGGATGTGGGGGGGAAAGTAGTCAAAATTTACAATTTCGTGTCTGTGTTCTAACTTGAGAACCATTTGACCTAGGATCATGAAACTTTACACAGTTGTTGCCAATGGAGTTGCCCTATTGTTTTGGGGTCACCAAGGTCAAAGGTCAAGGTCACAGTTGGACTTTGTTTAAAATGCGTTTCCATGCTCTAAGTCAAGAACATTTTGACCGATAGCACTTTTTCAGTGACAAGGCCCTAGTGGGGGGGTATTCGTCCGCTTTGCGACAGTTCTAGTTGGGTCATGTTTAATAATTTTCGAAAAACCACTGGTTAGTGAGCTTTTAAGTAGAAATAGTGATTTTAATTTGAATGGGAAAAGTTAAACCACATATATATTATGATTCTTACATGACTTGATTTATGAAACAAAAATGATAGACAGATAAAAAGAGGGAAAAAAGAAGTAAATGTCACTGAGATATCAGTATATTGTAAACCCTCATGTCAATTTGTATCAATTTAGTTCCTTGTTATGTGGGTATTTCACATTGGAATTAAAAATGAATTCTTACCAGAAATCTGAATGAGAGCTCATTGAGAAAAAAGGTCCTTGTTTAAATGTCATGGAATGAGATATTTGACTGCATCTACATACAGTCTGATCAAGACCTATGCAAACCACTTTTTACCATAACATGCATCGGTGAAAGTATAATTGAGCACCTTGAATCTTTTTCAGACAGTGCATATGTACAAACTGATCTTGATATATGTTGATCTCAAAATGCCAAAAGGACCTCTTACCATGTCTTTAAGCTCAAATGTTATTTCTTTCAGTAAAAAAAAGATTGATTTGATTTATTGGGATTTACGCAATTTTCAACTTCTGTGGTCATATCTCGGCGGCTGGAGCACTAACCGTGGGTTCCTGGTATTTCTCGCACCAGTTCAACCACAATATCCAAACCGAGCCTCCAGCTGCTCTCTCACATAGATGATTCACACCCATTGGTGAGAGACAAATGACTTTTGTCAAATGTCAGAATGGATACTGGCCGAGCCGGGGTTCGAACTCGAGACCCCTGGATTGACAGACTCCGACGTAACCGACTGAGCTATCCGGGCTTGGCCAGGAAATAAAGAAAAAGAAAATTTGTTGTGTCATTGTAAGACATCAAAATGTGTAGCGTTACAATTGGCAGTTTTTATGCAGATTTCTTTAAATTTGACATTGCTCTTACTGTAAGGAATAAACAGTGGGTTCTTGATCCATACAAACCCATCAGTTTTTGTCTAGAACTAGAGGTTTTCCATTATGTTTCATGATCATTATGACAGATTGACAAATTTTGAATAATTTGAGAAAAACATATGGGCATGTGATAGCTTGTAAGAATATGTCTGCTGACATATTCATTTCTAGAACATTTGTTTTGCTGTCAAAATTTATTACAAATATGGAATTTCAAAATTTGTTAAGAATTCATTACAGGCTTGTTTTATGTATGATTTTTGTCCTGCGCTGAACTGATAGATAGGTCGCAGATGGAATCATGGCAATTTTAGTTCCCTTTCATAGTCATTCTGAGAAAATATGAAAGCTGATTCATACTGAAAATTCATACTGAAAATTGTTTGAAGGCTGCACATTTATTGTTGTGTTGTCATAAGTTTATCGAAAATGTTGTCATGGTAACCATTTTTAAGTCTTAAACAATTATAGAGCCAGTAAAAAGGTATTGAAAATAAGAAAATTGCTGGACAGTACAGAATAATGAATCATTTTAAGCCCTCATAGCCAGATGATATGGTCAGAATATATTTTGATACTAGAATAATTCACTGATGAGTTCTGTTATGATGCAGCACTAATACTGACATGTTTTACTGTTACAAATCACAGTTTCCATCATTTATGTAAAAATTGTAATCCTACCAGTGCATCTTAGAACATCAATTTTATCCTGAGACATTTTTGCCTTTTTCGGTTAGGTCCATCTAGTAAACAAAATTTTTTATTGGTGATTGTTTTAGCAAGTGGTTACTCTATATGATCAAGGTTGCTCTAGAATTTTTTGTAGATAAGCGAGTTCGAGAGTTCATCTTTTTGGCTAGAATTTCAAGTTGGTTATGTCAATGATTTAAAGAACCCATACAAAGCATTTACTGTCACGTAATAAAAAAATAACAACAATGAAAATGTAAGTTAAGGTTTACGAACTGAGAATGAAAACACCACTTTCTAGCCATACGAAATGCATCAAATTACCCACACTTGTAAATGCACTTCACATAAGTTGATTCACCATGCCAGATTTCAGGATTATGCTTCAAGAAGAAAATAATTAACAAATATTATTTTACTCTATATTCATATGCAAGGGAGGTAATTTTTAACATTTTTGTCAAATATTTATTTAAGTATGCATTAATTAAAAATTCTAAACCATACAAAATGCTTATGTTTGTATTAGGAATGGAAATGTAACACATTTTAGGAATTACTGGCACTTTTCAAATTTCGCCTCTGGCTCTGCATTTCATTCTCAGTTCGTAAACCTTAAGGCTTCTGCTTGTATTTAGTCTTTCAAATTGCAAATAAACAGGTTTTTATTGAAAAGCAGCACAATGTTAAGATCTTCTACAATAACCGCATCTTGCTGGCCTGACATGAAGTTCTTGATACAATTGCACAACCACTTACATATTCATACAAGAAATAGATGTATTTGAAAGGCAGCAATTGTTGGAATAATTTATTGGGGTATAAGTTACAATAATGCCGGATAGAATACTTAATGCCTAAAACACTGGAAATGGGCGGCCCTGAAGAATTAATGCACAGGAAAACCGCTTCTAGAATAGCGTAAATGTGAGACAAAATGCAGGAAAGGAGGTTCTCAAAAGAGCAAGCTTGAATTTTTATATTGTCAGCAGATTTTTCATCCTTTTCTTTTGTATATCATTGCTTTTCAACAAAAACCTTGTTTAAACTGCAGCTTAAAAGACGCTGCAGTTACAAGATTTCTGTTGAAAAGCAGCAATATGTTGTTGTTGGGTAGGCTTAGGTTATGAAAGATTGATCACTAAAACCTTTCCCAAAAAGACAAGAAATTTGACTCATCTATATTCAAAGATATTGGCATTGACATTTATAATTATTATAATATGTGACCCGTCACACTAAAAGCGACCTTATCAGAAGTCCAAAAATCCAAGTTCTTACAAGCTGATCGATCATGCTCAGCAGAGGTCAACCAGAATACATATTTGGAAAAAGAACACATGCTAAGATAGATCAAATATTCTAGATTTAGAAAATTATATTAGAATCGCGTACTGCGCAGGCAGGCTAGGGTCAATATTTTTCACACTTCCTATAAGGTCCCTTTTAGCGTGACGGGTCACATATTAGAAAATGTGATACTTGAATATCATAACTTAGAAAATATTTAGGCAAAAGAAGAAAATGCTGGTTATCAGCATTTTCTTCTTTTGGCTCAATGTTTTCCCAAGCCCATATTCACTAAAGGACATCAAAATCAGATTTGTTGAACCCCAGGATGTCTTGTCAAAAAGAGAAATAAGAAAAAAATGATACAATCTATTGTCTTAAGATGCTACCTTTGGAATAATTTTCAAGTAAACAAATACAATGATTAGCTGCTCCAGACTCCATGCTTGACCCCGGTAAGTCCCTAGCTGCCAAAATCAGGGTGTGGAACTGGTATAGATGATTATAACCCATGATTAGATTGCTCCCTAGCCCCCTTCCTAGATCCCCTGTAGGGTTTATTGGCATGATCAGGGGTCCCTAGTGGTCCCTAATTGACATTAACAAGCACTTGCTTGGATAAATTACCCCCTCTCTCTATCAGAATAACAGACGAACATTGGGATATATCATAGTGTTTGATACTAAAAACTTTTGCACCGCATTGTTCTGCAAAAGAAGAAAGCTTATCTTTTATCAAGTAGAACAAAAATTATGATGGGAATAAAAGAAATATGAAACATTGGAGTGTTGATGCAATAATTGCATGAAAAAATACCATTTTCTGCAAACTATGATATCTACACTCGGTTAAAATATCATAAGCTGACAAGATTGTAAGCAACTACACATGCATGTATCAATTATATTGCACTACGTATGAAAGAGAGAGAGAGAGAGAGTTAGAAAACAGGAAAAAATATCTAAAAGAAAGAGACAAGGAATTCACTGATTGTCTTTTGAGAGAGTATTTGAAACTTGTTATTCAAATTGACTCAAAAGACAGTCATGTATTCATTTGTATCATCTGTCAGGAATTGTAAAATCATGTTTCTCTATAACCAGAGAGTATATAGTTGTAGCTGCCAACATAATGTAATACATGACACTTTGGTTGAACAATTATTACATGATGTTTGTACAAGATTGTTACAAAACATGCCTGCAAGGGGATTCCCAGGAAAATATTTGTACAGAACATGTGGGGACTGGAGGGAAATCTGGCTGTCCTTATATTTGGTCATTGTGTTACCGTACAAATTTGTTAGAAAAATCATTGACAAACATAGCATACCGATGGATGAACTTTTTCTAGCAATATAATAGTTAACATTGGTAAAACTATCATTTCTTGTTTATCAATTAATATGCAGTTAAAAAGAAAATGAAACTCATTATCAATTGTAACAAGATTGGCCGGTTTCTAGCTGCCAACATAATCTGATACATAACACTTTGGCTGACCAATTATTACATGATGTTTGTACAAGATGGTTACAAAACATGCCTGCAAGGGGATTCCCAGGAAAATATTTGTACAGAACATGTGGAGAAGACTATGGATTGTGTCTTTATATATGGTCATTTTGATACATTTTGTAGTATTTCTCCCACTAAAGATTCAAGTTTGAGCTTTGCAGAACAGGTTGTAAGCTTTTACTTTGTACACAAATCACTGAGCAAAAGCTATTTTCAAATATTAATGTTTCTTGTATATTTAGATCTAATCCTGTGATAATTCCCTGAAAACAATCAATGACAGGGATTGGAAACGGGATTTTGTTTGTATTTTGTGTTATAGTAAGAATTGGGGAAGCTCTATCATTTCTCTTTACTATATGGTATTTGCATGCACAAAGAAAATGAAAGAAACCCTGCATCAATTGAAACCAAAAATGCATGTTTCTAGGTGCCAATATATGACACTTGCTGACATGTTTGTACTAGATTGTTACTGGACATGTTATTAGGAAAATATTTGTACAGAGCATGTGGGGAGAAATCTGGCTTAATCTTATGTTTACATACATTTTGATACATATATTCAAGAACTGTATTAAATTTGTGTTCAATCAATTTGAGATGTCATGATTATAATAATCATTTGACACATACACATGCAAGTGATAAGCATTACATAAAAGTAGCAAATGGTAATTAATATTGATCATGCTAATTGAATAATTAGATTAACCCTTTCCCAAACATGACCTGCTTTTGACGTCCCTATTAGAAAAGGCTTGGGAAAACATTGAGACAAAAGAAGAAACTGCTGATAACCAGCAGTTTCTCCTTTTGCCTCAATATTTTCTACACTATTTTTTACACGAATCCTATCTTTACCATCATCTATTTTGTCATATGCAGCAGCTTTCGAACTGAACAACCCTAAAAAATGTTATTTTGGAAAGGGTTAAATACTGCATCAGATGTCTGGTACTGGGTCTAGGATACCAGTATGTGTATTCAAGAAATTTTTGTTGCAGTGAAATACAAAATGGTAATCAAATTTTGCCACAAATTTTTGTGAAAAAAAAAACCTATTCTTTATGAAGCCTCTGTTAAAACTGTTTTCAGAACTGTTTGCTGGTATAAAAGGTATGAAATTCAACATGAAAAAAATGAGCAACCAATTGCTTGATCTGCCTTTCAGCACCTGCATGTAGCATATGGGATTCCTTTTGTTTCCTTGTATTTTCATTAATCCTTTTCTTCATGATAAAATGGTAGACTTATCTAAACTTGAAAAGTTGCAGGGGACATAATATCGAGATTAAAAGATTTATTGCTATTTATGAATTGAGGGATGGGGGGAATTAAATGATGGTCAAGCAAGTTTTCTCCTTTTCCTGCAAGGTTTTCAAAGGTTTTAACCCTAGCTATATTCAAGGAAAAAGAATCTGTCACTGTAAAGAAAGAAACAAGCTCTAAATGGAGAGAAAAGATTGAGACCATAGCTAGAGGGAAAGTTGACCAAATTTGTGTTTCATTAACCTTCAATTTCCTATGGTCCATCAATGTCCAGTTGTACTGGTCAGTCACTTCAAATTCTCAATTGTTAATTCATGCTCCGTTTTGTTCTCATTGAAAACTTTTCCAATCAAATAGCTGCATTTGATTAGCCCTGTCTAGTGAGATATTTGGTTTGAATTTGTTTTTCTAGAACTCACAACTTGCTTCTGGCATTTAGTACCAGTATCATTTCTATTTCAACAAAATGAATGTATGATGTTAATAATGGCAATGAATTTTGTGCTAACAATAGACTAGGTTTACCGTTATGTTTTGCTAAACCGTCAGTGTTGTTATAAAATCTCGTAACTACGGCTTGATTTAAGCCGTAGTTACGAGATTTTATAACAACACCAACGAAATACTATTTTGTTTGTCCGAATTTACGTCACGATTAACTGGATAAAATTGTTCCCTATTCTCGTAGATCGCAAACCTGTATGATTTTAGGTAATAAATTACCTTTGACTCATTATTACTGTACAACTTTATATCTTGCGTGATACAATCATTAAACAGTGAAAGGAATTTTCAATTTTGTAAGAAAACAAAAGTTACATGAAGGTGATTCTTGAAATAAATAATTGCTAATTGAAATTGAAGCAGACAATATAAAACATGTTACACCATCTATTTATTAAAAAAAATCTGCACTCTTCTTTGAACATGCAAAATGCAAAATAGATATTAAAAAACTATGACACTTAAATGCAAAATATTGAAGATCAGGAGTTATATTGAAATAAGCTGACTCATAAAGCACATAACTTGATTTTTGAGGAACTCTTCAATTTGGGCATGCATTATTATTCTCCGAACCCTGCTGTGATAAAACGCATATCTGTTTCATTATTTGTAAAATGAAATTTTCTCCCGACAAAAGAACCATTTCTTTTTTATACACATCTTCAGAATAGGGTCTTTGATCTGCGATTTCAAGTGTTTGCCTCTTGTCGGCAATCTTGTCATTATAGAAACCTATGTATTTTATGATGTTTTCCGTTTTGACCTTCGTTGACGAGCATCTGACAAGCTGGCAGACTGGTCACTGAATGATTGTGCTTTATTGACTTTCATGTGGCCCCTCATCTCCTGGGTCAAAACTGACCCAATTGCTGTGACAATGACCATAGCTGTAACAGATAAGAGGCTTATCAAAATGAAATATTTCACAAAATGTTCACCAAACCCTATGTTGTTGGTACTCATAAGAATTGCCTCATTGAGGTGTTTGAAATGAGTATCCTGGGACAAAGGGTTTTGATTTGAAATGAAAAAATAGAATGACTCTTATTTGTTGCTTTGTCAATGACTGAGAAAAAATATAGTTTTGTATAAGAAAACAGAAACTTGAACTAGCATTGAACAATTTGGTTAATACATAATGGAGTTTAATATGCTCTCTGCCATTTTGTCTTACTGACTCCAGTCTTTTGTTTAAGACTTGAAACCATGACACAATCTCCGTAAAAATGATGTGAGCTGTTGAGAGGGATGTTAACCCCAAACAACTTTTTAACATCAATTTGTATGCAATCTCAGACAAAACCTTGAGACATAACTATCAGACCATGTGAATACAATGTAGTAAGGTAAAAACTTGCCTTGATCAAAGGCAATGAGCTAATTAATGCACGACTGGTTTTCTAATCCAACAATGATAATGCTTTTGACATGCACTGGAGCTGAAAACAATGGAGCCACTCCACCAAAACTATCTATACACAGGCTTACAATATAATTTAACCCATAACCAAAATAACTTTTTAAATTTTGGTTAATGACTGCGGATAGGCCAATGGTACATTATGTATCATTTATACATGCATAATGAAACAGGCTGATCCAGGATTTCTGTGAAGAGCTTTCAAACATACAAATAGGGGTGTTTGTTTTCCTATTATTACACAATTTTACTGAATTTATGCATGTAAATGAAAAAATAAGGCTCCAGAGGTGGGTTTGATTTGACCCCCCCCACACACACACACACACACCACCACCACCTCTACATCCTCCACTAGCCATGTAGACTGTGTGATCTAGATTGGGCATCCAGGCCCAGCCTATTTAAACACCGTCTATCATCAACACCGGAAATAGATTACCAGCGAAGCGAGAGTATGAAAAAACGCATGGTGAGTGGGTAAGTGTTGATAGTCCGGCAGATATTCCCCATTTTTTGGCTGAACCTTGCAGTGGAGTACATAGTTTTTTTCTTTGTTGATTCCTGAAGTAGACATCCTACTGTAAAAGAATCTGACGGGTGACATCGTGTCACCCTTTAGCATTTCGAGAAATTCAAGATGGCCGCCAAGATGGCGGAATACCATATAGATAACCAATGTAAGGGTTATATATGCATATGGAAACTGATTTTTTAAGGCAAGATATCTCTAATGCACTTATTGTTGCCCTAAGAAGGAAGAACAATATAGATATGACACATTTTTGTCATTTCAGTCGATGCTGTTGTGTAACTTACGTTACATTAAGGAATATTAGATTTTTTTATTCACATATCTACCATTATTTGACTATAAGTTGTTTAAACACAACATTTAATGATCTGGTTATGAATTTCCCTACTTAAAGCTTTTGGTTAGAGTAAAACAACAGTTGCATAAATGTATTATGTAACTTACGTTACCTTAATATAAGCATTATAGGTTCATTCGATCACTTATTCCCTATCATTCGGCCAAAAACCCTCAAAACACAACAAATATGGTTTGCATATTAATTTCTTTACTTAAAGCTTTTGGTAAAGTGAAAAATAAAGTTCCATAAATTATTATGTAATTTACGTTACTTTTATTTCAAGTACTCTTAAATACACTTTTAACCATAACAATAGCATTGTAAGTTACACACAAATCCCTGTCAACTGGCTATTGTTAGAAGGATACATTTGTAAAATAGATTTAAAACTTTACGAAACAAGGATATCCTCTAGTAAATAGTTGACACACCAATCTTGTTTTAAAAACAAAAGAATAGTGAAATACGTATTCCTAAGTAGGTGACGATGACTAGCATTGGTACATGAAGACATTTGTTGAGCATTAAATGTAGGGCAAATTCGCCTAATTTGGTATATGACAAACCTCTGCCTTGGTCAGGACTCATTCACCCATCGAATTTCGTGTTTCTAGATCAAACAGTGCATGAGATATAGAACGGACGGGAATTTTAGACTTAGTGTGCTCAAGCGTGTAAAATATATCCCAATGAGATAGTTTTGGTACACGACAGATTATGACATACCTTTTGGTCATGCCTCGTTAACACATCCAGTTTGATGGCACTAGATAAAACAGTACAATGGGATATGGAGCAGAAGAAAACTTTGAATTAAATGCGCTCAAATATGAAAAGTAGGTCACAATGACTATTTAGTAAATGAGGAACCTGTTGGGTCAAAACACTTCTCACTTGAAAGTAGTGTCTCTATGCCAAAGAGTACAGGAGATATGGAGCAAAATAGAGACCGACGGACTCCGACCGCCTGCCTGACACCGAGTATATCATAATATACACACCAAGTTTTCTTGGCGGTATATATATTGTATTTCTACATTGTTTTATTAGACCTGCTCAAAGAAGATATCGTTTGATATTGCACTGGCTTTTGTACAAGACACGTCAACTTTTGTCAAACAGATTGACATACACAAAAGAGACTTATAAAATTAGTAAACATATTAAGTTAAGATGACATAAGTTATGCTGCGGTATTTCAATAGAATTGCATGTATTTCAATAAAATTGCATAAGATTAATATTATCACCGTTACAAATATTTGTCTGTTCCACACAGATCAATAGATAACATAGTTATTCATATTTTTGTTTTCAATGTTTCCATTGTTATGTAGTACTTCTCTGTGGTATTTAAAAAACACAGAACATCCCAGTCTAGCCCCAGCATAACCTTTTCTAGTTGAAAATAGGATACATCACTTCCATTCGTCCATTTGATTATTTGTGATGTACAAGGAGCTACAACTGCACTCTAGGCTAGGGGACAGTGACTTTTACTAGCACTTGATCCCCCGATCCCATGTATGGTAGATTTTCTCTAACAGCGTAATTCTAATTTTAATGTTCAATAGTGAGTCATTTTGTCCTTATCTGGAAATACTTCTGTAGTTTGAGGGAATGGTACTAGCTTTTCACACACTACCATAGAACCAGGCTCATTGACTGACTGAGGTTGTATCTGGAGCTCATGGCAATATCTTGTAAATGATCTAATGACAATGTGAGCATTGTGCTTCCTTATTCTTCAACTGTACAGTGTATTGCAAACGCCAAGGGAGTATAGTTTGAAATAATACTCTAAGAAACCAGAAATACGAACGAAAAATGATCTCTGATATCTTTATATGCAACAGAAAAGATTTGGTCACTTAGCAGTTCACCACGGGTAATATGTTAGACTTAAGGTAACAGAGATAATATGATTATCTTCTGTTATGTAGGTCTTACAGAACAATATAGAGATTCACCTTTCATAAACTCACCATTTACAAACAAATGTCAATTTTAACCGACTATAAGTTAATTGTATATATTCTTGCTTAATGAACATTGTTTGGGTTTTATACCCTGCCAGGAAAAAATGGCGGAGTATTATGGTAAAGCCTGTGCCAGGCAGCCGTTTTTGGTTACACTCCTTAACCGCTGCGACCTTCTTTTCACGTTTGAGTGCTTAAAATACCATGTACTGTTGATGTTAGGGACCCCAAATTTGTTGAGTTGATGAGCCACAACACAAAACGTGTAGTGTACCAAAATTAGGTACAGGACAGGTTGCCGATATTGTACACTTAGGTGCACTTTTCTTGGTGTGTATAGAACATGATGGATGTGTGCATCAGTGGCTACATACATGTCTTGTTGCATATACATGTACTATAAACTAAATTATATCCATTTGACAATTACCAGCTGACAGACTTTTCTGTTCAATAAATATTACTTTTGTTACGTTTACAAGTAAATATAATGTACTAGTACTTGAAATTAAAGTATCGTAAATTACATAATCCATTTATCCAACTGTTATTTTGCTCACGTACGAAAAGCTTCAAGTAAAGAAATTGATATGCACACCATTTCCTTCTGTGATTCAATGATTTAATGACTCATGACCTAATTGTAGTAGATAAATGAAGCTAATATGCTGATATCAAGATAACGTAAAATACATAATACATTTAAATTACTGTTTTGTGTAAAGAATATGATGGGTATGTGAACCAATGGCTACATGGGTGTCTTGATTCACATACTATAAACTCAACTTTATCCAATTAAAATTACCAGCTGATAGCTTTTTCTGTTCAATAAATATCACTTTTGTTATGTTTACAAGTACATTTATAATTATGTAATGGTACTTTGAATTAAAGTAACGTAAATAACATAGTACATTTATTTAACTGTTGTTTTGACCGCCTACAAAAAAAGACTTCAAGTAAATAAATTGACATATAACTCAACGTTTATAACTCTAGACTTGTGTACAAACATTAACTTCTTGTTGTTGAAAATGACCCAACACAAACCCTTTCTCTTTCGAGAATAAAGGGAAACGAGTCAGGACATTAACTCGCTCGTTTAGCTCACAGTAAATGGTTTGGTAAAGATTAAAACTATGTATTGGTTTAAATTGTGTTTTTATACAAATCTACAGTTATAAACTTTGAGCTATACAATCTATTTCCTTCTGTGTTTTAATAATTAATGAACGAATAATAGTATATAAGGGAATAAACGAAGCTACTATGCTGATATTAGGTAACGTAAATTACATAATACATATATGCTCTTATCAAAGGTTTTTAAAGTAAGGAATTTGGTAACCAGACCATTCATTATTGTGTATAAATGACTTATGTCCAAATAATAGCAGAAAAGTGAATAACTGCATCGAATATTCCCTAATGTAACGTAAGTTACACAACAACATCGACTGAAATCACAGAAAAATGCCATAACTTTATTCCTCTTCCTTCTTAGGGTATTAGTAAGTGCATTAGACTTATCTGGCGTAAAAAATATCACTTTCCATATGCATATATAGTCCTTTTATTAGTTATTTATGTAAGATTCCGCCATCTTGGCGGCCATCTTGAATTTCTCAAAATGCTAAAGGGTGACACGATGTCACCCGTCAGATTCTTGAACCATAAGGTGTCTACATCAAGAATCAGCAAAGAAAAAAACTATGTACTCCACTGCAAGGTATAAGTGGATATCTGCCGGACTATGACCGTTATCATTGCGTTATAATTTACTACAGGCTAACCAATGCATGTAAGGCACATTGTAAAAAAGATTTAATATAACGGCGCGTACCTCTATTTTATCCTGTGTATCGAAATATCTGCCTTTAGACAGTTTTTTTCGTTGCTTGGTACTGGCATTTCAGATAATCGTGTCGCGAAAACACATGTTTTATCGGGTTAACAAGATTGTGTTTGTGGTTTGAAGTTCATTCCTTATTCTTTATAACAATTTGCCTTGTCTAACATTTGTTTCTTATGTTGGTTTGATATTTTACTGCCGCTAATTACTGAAACAAAAATGCTTGAGGTATACGGCGAATAGTTGTTTGTTGGTATTTTTTGGACGGCGAATAGCCAATGCCATGGACGGCGAATAGTCGTTATGTGTTGACGAAATTTACGTCGTATATTTTTAATTTATTTTCATTATCAATAAACGAATTATTACACAATCCTGATAGTTAAGCAGTTTATCATGTTACTTCTTTTTGGGGATATCGGAGGTTTGTATGGTGGAGGAAGGCCACTGCTCAACGAACTATATAAACTCAGCAAAAGTTCTAATCGGTCACCTTATACTTTGCGTCATAAAATCAATAAACAAACAATTCCAAACATTTCATTCTGGAACACTGTTGAAGAAATCATTGTTCAACATGACTGTTGCAATTCGATTATTTTAAGACTTTTTAGTGAGATGTAACAACAGTTCTTAAACAGGTACCCTCGATTTCAAAATTCACAAAACAAAACGAGCAGTGTTAGTAACATGCATGGCCACCATTAGCTTCAATAACAGCTACACAGTAGCTTGTCGTGGAAAGGCTAATGTTTAGAAAGTCAATCACAATCAAATTCTGTCACTCTGAAACCACCACGACAGCGATAAATGAGCACATGTCCGTCAACAAACTGATGCAATGTTGTGGTCTTATTTGTTACGAAGACGTTGGCCAAGGCAGCCCTGGTTAAGAGAAGGTAACGTCGCTCCAAAGCTAGACGGATATTTCGATGACGTCTACCGACAACAACACATTTCAACGAATTCAAACACTTTACATCCTACTGTGCATAGTCTGGGTGTAATGTTGCGTTCATATCGACACCGCAGCCCTGAAGTGATTGAAGACGAGAGGAATGTGTTCCTTTCATTTGATAAAGTAAAAAAACTGGACCTGACGTTTCATAGTAACTCGTCGTCTCCGTCTCCGATGGCGTAATGCAACACTTCCGGTGGCCTGAAATTCCATGTGTAAGGCCTTGATGGTTAGCATAGGCCTACGTAAACGTTCTGGAGACTTGAAAATGGGTGGAAACAAATTATCAAAACTGCAAAAAGGAAAACAAGCCTCAATTGCCACCTACTTCCGGTTTTCTCTGCGACTAAATTTTACCAGTCGTAAACAAAGGCCCCATTGCAGCATTCCGATGGCCCTGCCTCGCACTTCGTGTATCATTCTGGTCATGTTATGTGTTTTTCTGACTATACAGTTGATAGAGACTTCACGTGTGTAAACTGAGCCATGGCTTTTGTTTTAAAAACTTTTCACATGCAAAGCGGGAAAAACAAAGTACACGGACATCTTTACCACCCCTCAATGTTTCAGCGCTCTCAAAAATTCGCATAGTCAATACAATGGGCAAAAAATAACACATGTAAAATTTTACACACTGATTGGTTGATAAATAATCGAGATATTGCAAGTTTAAAAGTGACCGATTAGAACTTTTGTTAAGTATATATGCGTCAACAGACATTTTGCACTCTACAGCTCAGCATATCTAGTGAGATGTTTGTTATCATTGCTAATATTATTATTAGTCGAGTCCGGTAAGTCTGCGCACCCATTCAATTCCGTCTAAAACAACGACAACTACATAAAAAAAAATTCCACTTAATCTATGATCTAACTTTTCAAATATATTATGAATATTTTTTAAAGAACATAAAATCATTTTCACAACATTCCTAATTCAACCGAGTGACACAAGTGTTTACATTTCCCCATCCACACACACACACGGTTCCAATTAGTTACTAAAAATAGCAACACATTAGTGGGGTTTCTTTATGCCAGATCAAGCCTCTGACCTGATTTCGAGCAAAGAATTCAAACTACAATGGAAACGCAAGGAGGAAAGAAGAAGTTTAAGTGGAATCACACTCCGTTGAGTGAAGTTCCTCTGTGTGTCTCGACGAAATGTCATTGGCTGGCTTCCAATAATGGTTGTTACCGGCTTTAGAGTCGTTTTTTACCCTGCCAATAAGGACCATCCAAGGATCTTTTGAGAAACATAGCCGCCAGGTACAAGTGTCGTAAACCTCCTCCTCCAACAAAAAGAGTACGAAACATGTAATTTTCAGTGTGGCGGTGATAATCTCAGTACCGAAAGGTTTATGTAGATAGATGATGCATAATGATAGATCTAGATCAATTTGATGATCTCTTTAGGTATACCACCCGCCGTTAGCACCAAAGAGCCAAAGGCGAAATTTGAAAAGTGCCAGTAATTCCTAAACTGTATTACATTTCCATTCCATAAAGATTTTCAACGGTTTAGAATTTGAAATTAATGCATACTTATGGAAATATTTGACAAAAATATTCAAAATTACCTCCCTTGCATATGAATATAGAGTTAAATAATATTTATAAACTATCTTCTTCTTGAAGTATTATCTTGAAATTCATTGACTATAGATATCCCTCGCCGAAAGTATTTTGCTTATTTTGCTTATTTTGCTTGTCCAGCCAATAGTGTCTAAGAAAAAGAGCGGAAACGAATATCACTCTGTATGTATATTGTTTCACCAATCAGGGGCAGTAACTCTATAAGTCGAACCGGGTAACCCCGACGATATGCACATCTCCTCTTTGTAGTGAAGCTTTAAAAAAAATCATTGAAATAGGGTCAATGGTTTCCAAGAAATAGCGCGGTCCAAACGAATATTGCTCTATATGTATATAGCTTCACCAATCAGGCAGTAACTCTTAATTTATAAGTCGAACCCGGTAACCCCGATGATCTGCGTAAGGACGAAAGGATGGACGGAAGGACAGATGGACGATGCAAAAACAAAGTCCCCCGATGATTTCATTGGCGGGGGATAACTACATGTATAACTATACACAGTAACGTGCGCAGACTTACGGGGCATAAAATAAACTTCAACACATGAGGGTGGGTAACTTCAAGCTTGATTATTTCAATTGTCTTTGAGAAATTTGCAGAATTTCTAGATTGTCATGTTTTTACAGATCATATTTGCTTTATGCTTGTCATTTGTGAGCTTACAATCGTGTATTCAATAGCAAATATAGATCTTAAGGAATAAGGTATGCAACCCGTCATTAGCACCATTGAAGAGCCAGAGGCAAAATTTGAAAAGTGGCAGTAACTACTAAACAGTGTTACATTTCTATTCCAAATACAAACATAAGCATTCTGTATGGTTTAGAATTTTGAATTAATGCATACTTATGGAAATATATTTGTCTTGGCTTTGATCTTAAAGGTTCTCTTACTCTGGTCACTTTGAGTGGGCTGTGTTTTTTATTGCGATACTCTCTACATTCAATTTAAATGATTTTTCGATGACCAGGGGTGTAAAATTCCACTCGCCCGCTCGCATTGGCGAGTAGCAATTGGCAATGGGCGAGTGGAAAAGGTTACCTACTAGTCCTACCGGGCGAGTAAAAATATTGTCTAGCAAATGAATAAAAACGTATTTCAAACTCAATAATGTTTTTTTTTCTCGGTCCCGATCTGTGCAATAAATTTATAAACTCTGTCAGATCAATGGGAGTCCTATTTTGTATTTTTACCGTACCTACGATAAACAGGAAGTTTTTAGGCAGGTATGGGGATTAATTGTCTGTGGCGACACCGTGACATATATTAACATAATTTATTACTGTGTATAAATTACGTCACTGCTGTCTACTGCAATCTATTCAACAAGTCAAAGAACGATTCTTAAAAGGTTGTTATTCGGGTCGAAAGTTCATGGAATGACGATGAAAAATGAGAAAAAGAATGAGCATTTCTACATAATGAAAAGAGTAAGTCACAACAAAAGGTGTTTGACGAGTAAACATTGGAATTCTAGTCTTGGCTTTCGGTGTTTTCGTGGGCCGAAAAAGAAGGAAACGAGTTGTTCTGTTAACTTCAGAGAAAATATCCAGCATTAAAGCAGACAAGGAATCTTTGTTGTTAATTTGAATCATGTCAAAACGTAAGAAAGAGACTTTGAAGTTTCATGATGTAGATCTATAACCCTCCTACATCTTCCTTCAAAAAGACAAACACATAATACAATTACAGGACGAGTAACATAATCATAAGGGCGAGTAACTTTTTTGGCTTCTAGTCCTACAGGGCGAGTGGAAGAATAAATAATTATACACCCCTGATGACTATTCGCCGTACATGATTTTTGGATAATTTAACTATAAGCCGTTCAGATCATGTTCTATTCGCCGTACACATCTAACTTTTTGTTTTGTTCAATATCTTGCTTAATTTCTGGATTTTGGTTTAAAATTTCTACGATACCTTCATATTCTATATGTCCTCTAGCTCATTACTCAAAAAATCGAAAATATCCGCATATATTTCAAATAAATTGGTCCTAAACGCCAAAAGCATGCTTTGTTTATGGTACCAGTTGTTGGATGATCGGTCCTAAAATCCATCCATCTTGTCAATTAACAAAACGATCTACTTACAAGAAAAGCTTTATATATCCGCCATGTATGTACACAAACAGATCTTCAGACATATCACGGTTAAAACCACCAGTACTGATTTTTCACGAGTTGTCACATTTCGTGTCAGTCAACTCTCGCTTCGCTGGTAATCTATTTCCGGTGTTGATGATAGACGGTGTTAAAGGCCCAGATAATCTAAGAATGACCATGATGATGAAGTGTCACCCAAGGAAATTTGGTCTATTTGTTATGGCACATTTTATGTCCAATTAGGCTTTATCATTTTGTCATGGTGGTATTACATGATAAGCAGCCTGATATACTGTTAAATAACAACAAATTAGAAAAGTGACTATTATGAAATACTTGTTAGGCTTCCATACTAAAATTCACTTAAAAGTGCCTAAAAAGGAATCAGAGTGGAAATTGGTTTTCCTTGGTTTTATTGGTTTGGGATTGTTAAGCGTAATTTTCCTATCATTGTTTGGGTGATGTATTTGAGATAGACATGCAAACGATTGTGACCTGGGGAAGGACGGGTAATAAATCTAGCCATGGTCGGGTCAACTCGGGACGTCTTCTGTGTGAAATACCTGCCTCCAAACTTCCTCTCAGGTGTGTAAAATGATGGGAATACATGGTGTTGTGAACAGGTCTTTTGAGCTGCATGACTGTAATAGAGCTGTAATAGAGCTATGCTGAAGCCAAAGCGCAGTTGGGAGGTCCCAGGTTTGATCCCTGGCTGCAGTAGATATCCTTTCTGACAAAAATGTCACCCACCAATAGTTTGATATCGTTAACCTATATGGGTGAGCAGCTGGAGGCTCATTCAGGGTTTTGTGGTGGTACTTGTATGAGAAAGAACTGGAATCCATGCTTATGTACCTACAACATGGGGTACGGATTTGAAATAACAAATTTAGAATGTCTTCACCCCCCAGGGTTCTACCCTGAAAAATTTTGAACCGTAGTGGCAAATTATAAGTACACTGTATTGGTAAACCTGGAAATGCATTGTGTTCATGCAAATGATGGTGAATAAAAACATACCGTAATGGGAAAAGAAGAAATTGCTCAACTTGAGCAATTTCTTCTTTTCACATTATGTTTTTATACGGAATTATTACATTTTATATTATAAGAGTACAAAATTTATTACTTTTTTACATGAAGTGTCTAGAAGTTCCCCTATTTGGTGACATTTTTAAAGGAATTAAGCTGTAGGGGTACTTGAAGCTGTAGGGGCATTACACTGATTTACATGAAGCTGTAGTGGGGCCAATACAGCTTATTGGGCTGGGGAGGATACTGCCCCAACTTATCTGTTGCTGTGATGACTGTTACAATCAGAATAGTTTGCAACAGCCAAAAGAGGAAGTCATGGCATATCTTACCAAAAATGATTTTCAAATCTGTAGAAGACAAGAAAAAACAGTGATTCTGGGAAAAGGTCAAATCAGATTCAATGGGATTGGATATAATTCTGTCACTATTGCATAAAACATGTGTTTTTGGGCCGTTATCAGCATTGAATAACGAGAAGAAACCATGCTGATATCGTGAAAAGCCGTCGTTATTCGGGAGATTCACCTGCGATATCGGACCGGCTTAGCACTCAAATATCCTCGATTTGACCCTTCAAAATAAATAATTGTCTCTTTTCCCACAAAATTCTCAACGACACACGTTAAATAAGCGACGTTTGTGTTTGGCGCCAAATTATGATGTAACTTGATTTTACCGATGTCATGCATAACAAAAATTTCTCGGAAGATATATCAGAAAAAAACAACAATGGCAGACATTTTTTATCTCATGTCGGTTCATTTTTCGCACACATCAAGGAATTTGGGGTAAGTGATCATTGAAATATTATGCTTTTTATGCAATAATAGCGTTAATTCATGTATTTTTTGGTCGTTAACATTCGTAGAGGCCCGCAAAATACGAAAACGACCCTCGTGCTTCGCACTCAGGCGTTAATGTATTTCTTGGGCTTCTGCGAATGTTAACAACCTCAAAAACGTGAATTAACCCTATATAATGCTTATTATAACAGGGAAAAAAACGAACAATTTCAACTTAGGGGCCCAGACAGCAAAATTCAATACTTAACATTAAGGGTATATGGGCATTTTCCCTAAATATTCAGGGGCCCAGCCCAAAATCTAGGGGCCATGGGCGACTGGGCCCCTGCTAGTCTTTAACCCTGTTATAATTCTAGGTAAGGTAGTCTTCCTCTTGTGAGATTCATGCAATGTCCTAAACGTTCTTTGGTAGAACTGGTCTGCTGAATGTTTACAACATCGCCATAATAGGTTCAGATTACAACGTAACAACTGGGAACAGTGTTGCACGAAAATTTCTGATGGTGGGTGAATTTTATTAGGGGTGGACTACCTGAAGTGGACAAGTTTTGCTTTTAAATGCATTGGCTACACTTAAGGCTCAACTTTGGTCATATGTGAAGGTTGCATTGCTGGAATCTTGTCTTTTATAATGTGTTGTATAAAATCTTGGTTTTATATGTCATTTTGTATTTACAAACATGAATTTTTATTTGCCATACAATTCTATTTATGAAGAAATTGCCCTCAAGTAATAGCATTTGGTGTGGTAAAATGCAATTAATGAAATTTTTGTCAATGAAAAATCGAATGTGGCAAACCTAATTTGCCGACATAAAGTGAGAAATTGGATTTCATATCGCCAAATTTTCCGATCATGATTGGCCTTTAAATGTATAATTGGACAACATTTATGCTAATTAGTTAGATTAGAGCGATTATAGACAGTTTTCTTTCTTCCTGTCGCGTTTGATCTGTGTTTGTATTTGATCACTAAAGGTTAATCAATTGAATGAATGACCTTGAAATTGCTGAATTGGGTAGACAAATTGTTTTCAGCCTGTCGAATTTACTTAATTTTTACAATAATGGTTAGATTTTGAGTTCTTGTGTTACCTTCTTATATCTTGCAACAAACTACAAATAGCTGCTTTTCTACGAAAACCTCGTATCTGCAGCTTAAAACAAGCTGCAGATACGAGGTTTTCGTAGAAAAGCGACAAAATATGAACTAGACTAATAAACTGTGCAAAGATTACAGTTACCGAGTACAGCAAACTGATGCCATTGGTCCTGGCAGAATTCACTGGTGGTGAACTAAAACAATTTTCGCTACAACAAGGTATAGATATTTTGTGTTTAAATGTGAGTTTATAGATTTTTTTCTAATGACAATGAACTTGTTCTAAAAACAGACCGGCCGGGTTTACTGTTTTGTATTTACAAACTGTCAGTGTTGTTATAAAATCTCATAACTATGGCTTCGATAAAGCCGTAGTTACGATATTTTATAACAACACGGACGGATTACATTTATAGCGAAAAAAACGTCCCTCGCTTTGTCCGAGTTCACCACCATTGGAATTGGTAACCGTATTTCTAAAATCTTTTGCAGACTTACCTATTCCTAATTTGAAGTATTTGGAGATAGCAAAATTGAGGTAACCTTACATTCAAAATGTATGTTAAAACATGGAATGCTGTTGGAGAAACAGTCACCGTCACTCCTCTGGAGCCATGCACAGCGAGACCTTACAATCTAGCTATTTTTTATCTGGTTAATTAATGATAAGTTTGAATTTTATGTAAAAGAAGTTAATCTGTAAAATTTCATCAGTACATGATTTCATTGACATTACTACTGTATTTCTGTATTTTTGTATCATGTTTAATTAAAACAAAATTTCAAATGTATAGAAACTGTAAACATGCAGACAAAAAAGATGTCACCTACTGCGGTTTTAATGCACTTTTGCAAGGGAAGATTTAAAGCTACTGTCCTCCAAATTTGGTTGAAGTATCTAGTAAATTTTATTTTGAAAAGTAAATAATAGGATCGTAAATTTTGTGTTTTCACAGAAATTCGTTTGACAATAGGATTACTGGGTAAACTACCTGTCGTTCAAGTTGACTATGTGGAGGTCATCTGAGGTTAACACTTTTCCCAAACAAGGCATGGTTTTGATGTCTCTTAAAGAAAAGGTTTGTGAAAATATTGAAACAAAAGAAGAAAATGCTGATGATCAGCATTTTCTTCTTTTGTCTCAATGATTTTCTCTGACATGTCATACACAAATTTTATCATTATCAATATACATTTTATCACCTGAAGCATCTAACAGTTTGGATAAGTCAAAATTTTTGCCGTTTTAGATAGGATTAATCTTAATGGTACATTTTTGTGGCCGATTGGCGAAGTCCGACCCTTAATTATATACCAAAATAATGTGTGGAATTCTTGTCATTTTTACCCACTTTTAACGAAACCAAAACATTGTGGCAGTGACTTTATTTTGGTGTTATGATTAACTGGGAAAGTCCCTAAAATCGGATGAAAAAAAAAATGCTTAAAAAATGGAATGAAAATTAAGTTCTTTCATAAATAATGATGCTTTATGGTGCTTCTTGAAATAAAAGAAAAGTAGGCAGCATTTTCTCCTTTGCCTCAAGATTATCTGTTACAAAGTTTACATATTTAGTTATATCGTATACACAAATTCTATTTCTATCAACATCCATTGTGTCGTTTTCAGCATTGTTTAAATTGGAGCAGCCTTACACAGTTCCACCTTTTGTAAAAGGGTTAAGAAAGTCAAAGGAGTTATTATTTTTTAACCCTTTCCCAAACGGCAGAATTTTAGGGGGATCCACTTCAAAAACTGCCTAAAATGACAAAATGAATGTTATTAAGGATAGGATTTGTGTAAACTATGGCATAGAAAATATTGAGACAAAAGGAGAAACTGCTGGTTATCAGCAGTTTCTTCTTTGGTTTCAATGTTTTCCCAAGTCTTTTCTATTAGTGACGTCAAAACCAGGTCTTGTTTGGGAAGGGGTTAAAATGCCTCTAAAATAGAAAATTCCTGTCATGAAAATGTTGAAGAGAAAGCAAATAATAAGACTGCTGACTGATTATTTCAAGATTGTATCATGTTGGTTTTGCTGAAAAATGTCATAAGTACAGGTTGAATTAGATGTTGTTACGACATTTGCAAATGTGACCAATGATTAGGTACCAATATAAAGTTTTGCTGAAACTATTGCTACTCTCCAAAATTGAATAGGAGACATTTTTTCGCTTGATTCAACCGTATGAACATTAACCCCAGCTTCCTGTTTTGCAGCATTGTTTGGGGTAGAAGTGGGAGGGGCTTAACTTTTAAGTACTCCTATTCTGTGCTTCAATCAATATTTGGTACTCGGGTACTTGCCCTTCATTCTTCGCTTCATTCTTTGTGAGACGGCATAATGTAACTGTTTTATAGATCTTGTTGGATTTTGTTATATCTAATATTTATTCCAATACTTCACTTGAGATTTATTTCACAAAATTTATTTTTGTTCGGGCAATAACTATTAAAAGATTTATTTCTTCTAAAACAAAAAACTAAAAAGAAATTGAAATTGTAAGTAATTAAATGAACATAATTATGTAACTGCCATTTAGCAGATCTCATTCAGTCAATATCTACCTGGGGTTATTTAATGAAGGCAATGATCATACTAGATTGATTAAGACATCCATTTACATGTTATTGATGTAGATAATTATACAGTCTAAACATTTGATCAGATAGCGTAGAAAGATAGCAGCAAATGCAAAATTTGCAATGGTGAAAGTTTCTGTTTCACTTCTATTTCTGGTGGATTTGGATCTACCTGTAATTTTGCTCCATGTATTTGGGAGAGGAGTAAGGCAGGGAGTGAGTGATCATAGATTGATAAAGACACCCATTTACATGTCATTGATGTAGATAATTATACAATGTAAACAATGAAAAGATTGCAGAGATAAAGGCAACAACATGCCTACAAATTGTGTTGATCTTGCTTTCTATTTTAGTTTCTGTCTTATATTTGTTTGAAACTTGAAAAAAAGACTTATGACATTAATGGTCTACATAATTTTTATCATATTAGCATTTCTAATTCTTACTTGAACAAGTTCTAAGCAAGTTGTCCGCTCAATTTTTTCCACCTCGGAAGAAGTCCTTTAGATGGTGTGTTTTACTCATTCACTTTGCTTTAAAATTATTATCAGAATTATTTGTATTCAAAAGTAATAACTAAAATATCATTTATTGTTGATATTTCCGCAGTATTGTTATTCGTGTTTAAAGTTTCATGTAGATCTTCAAGCCATTTAACCTCAGTCACTTTGCTGATCCAAGATTATTTGGCTATGACAAGCAGCAAAGATTAAAATCAGAATGAGCAAAAATATATCTCTATACTTTTCAACAAAAACCTTGTAACTGCAGCTTAAAACAAGCTGCAGTTACAAGATTTCTGTTGAAAAGTGATGATGTGTAGCCAATGTAAGTGTTTGCTTTCTGCTTGTCCTGAAATTTTGTTAACAAATTCTTTTTTTATTCCACACAAGAAAAAGTTCGGCTGTCAGAGAGTGTGAGAACTGCTGAACTTTGAGTAATGTTTTGAGAAGACAGGGCTGTATTTACTGCCTCAGATTGACAAGATCCCTCCTTGATTCTGGAAGATTAGATCAAAATCAGCCTTCATCTGTCAAAAAGAGCACCTGTAACTCCAATGTCAGGCTATATGAACCATATGGTATAATAATAACCATGCCGCGGTGTCCGCCAATCTTGGAGAACTTGTTGAATTGTACATAGTGCGCTGCCATAATAACCCACTATTGATGGTATGCTATCTCCTTTGTGATAGGCTCACAATTAGCTATTAATCTCATACGGAAATCATGATTGACAGCCTATTTTCATAGTAGTGTAGTGTAGGATTACACTGTGGGCGGAGTTTCAGATAAGTGGGCATGTGTATTGGTAAAGTAGGCGGAGTCAGCAGCTGGGAAACTCCAGTTGTGTGTTTACTGTTATGGTGCCTGAACAGCCAATAATGGGAGCTATTGAAAAACTATTAATATTAATGGATGTTGATTAATACCTACCTTAATTTTATCTGGATTTTAATAGCTGTTCATAGGATCTAAAACTACCAGGTTTGTTCTTATGTCATTGAAATTTAATATAAAAAAGTCTTGGCTATTACGGTATATAATTTAAGGCAACAACTTTCTCGTATTTGATGTTTACTTACTAAATATCGCACCTTGTTCAGTTATCTGCATTAAGGCTAGACTATAAAACAAGAGCCTGCCTACAATGTCTATGTGTTTATAAACGATTGTGAAATTCTACATCATGGATGCTACGGTTATTACCAGCACCCACAAGAAAAGATAAGCATTGTCTAACAAAGTCTGATATTTCAGTCATTGCTTTCTAACTAAGCCAATCCGTAGCTTGTAATGCCAAATTGTGTTTAATTCAAATTATTTTGTATGTTCATAGTGTTTTAAAAAATAAAACGCAAAAGGATATTATTTAGATATTCAGGACATATATCTTGAAATAGAAAAACTACAGGTAAGTGAAACTTAAAAGACAGCTGAGCTTTAAACAAAGGTGATATTTGCTGTTTAAATTTGCAGGTATTAGGTTCCAAGTTTAAGGACAGAATTTCACTTCTTTGGAAATTTGATATGGCCTTCTTACTCTCTATTTACTGAAAGTCCATATGGTTTTATGCTGTGGAATTAGTTTGTAATTCTTGAAAGGGTAGCAGTAGTAAAGATCTTGTTACCCAAATAATCATTGTTGATGATTTGTGTTGATTGACCGAAAATTTTACCGTAATATTGGCATGATTGAATTTTCTTTTTCAAATTTTAAAGATCATTCCGGTTGAACCTGTATCATAAACATTTTGATCTTTAATTTCATTTGGATTTTTTTTTAAATGCATTTTAACAGCATTTTATAAATGCAGTCTCAGAGAAAACTGTCCAGGTCTTGAATGTTTCGAAAATTGCTTTATTCATTGTTGCATACCGGTAAATAATGATATCTTGAGACTTTTCCGTTTGTTTTATGACTAAATAAAGCATTTTAAAGCTAAAGAAAGCATTTTTATCCATTCTTGAATTAATGCTTAAAGGCTTATCCTAAATTTCCCTGTTGAAATAAAGACCTTTTGATATCCTTAAAAGAAAAAGAATTGGAAAAACACAGACAAAAAAAGAAAATGCTGATTATGTAAACCAGCATTTGTTCTAATTTGTTCTATTTCAACACACATTTTGTCTTCAGCTGCAGCTTTCAAATGGAGCAGATAAAAAAATTGTAAGGGAAAAGGTGATAAATATGAAGCTATATAGATGAAGACAGAAAATCAAATAAAGCTGAAGTAGATTGTGAATAACATTAGAGATCATTGTTCCTGTAAACAATAAAATACTCTTTGTATATAACCCTGCGAAAAAAGTTCAAGAACGCATTTTAGTTCTAGATCTTTCTATATCGTTAAACGGCAGTTTTAGAACTGTTCTAGAACAGTTCTAGAACTGCTATTTAATGATCTAGAATGTTGTAGAACAGTTGTAGAACTAATATGCATTCTTGAACTTTTTTTGCAGGGGTTATTCTTGAAACTTTTTTTCTGAGAAAGAGTATTAATAAACTTTTTGCTCAGATTGTCTCCCCATGAAAAAAAGCCAGTGTAAATTAATAATTATTTCCAGTCAAATAATCAAAATGAAAATATTAAGATTTGTTTCAAGGAAAAACAACATTTTAGACAAGAGGTACATATGTAATAAATAGTAATAATCTGTGAAAACCATTAGCATGGTCTTTGAAGAACCAAAACTCTTTCAATGAGAAGATAGAATTTTGGACTTGTCCAAATTAAAAGGCACTGTGGTTACATAAAAGAAAAAAATACTAAACACAGAAAAGTTGAATGCATTACAGCAAAGAGTATGTTCATGGGATAACAATGGCTCATACACAGCCTGTTTGCAGAAATTAAAAAAAAAGATAAATATATTGGACAAAAACATGAATTTTAAGGAACATTACGATATTTAGTACTTTTATTTTCTGTGAATTTGAATCAAGCATAATTTCTCTTTCAATCAGCGTAGACAATCAACAGCTTTTGTATAAATAAAGTAATGGCATTTCATCCTATATGAAATGTTATTGAAAAAGCAAATGAAATAGAATGATACAAAATTAATAGGATTGTTTTATGCAATTATTTTTACACAAGAAAATAAAAACATACATTTTCAAATGTTTTAATTCAGATCAAGCTCGGTTATGAGATATGGGGAAGACACACTGGCCAAAATTGCCAGGGCATGCATGTGGCAGAGTATACTGTATACAAGTACAAAGATTTACATGATGTTAATTTTATAAATTTTTAATGAAAATAGATACACCAATTATAATGTATCTCAATATTATAATATTTTGAAGTGTATCACATAATCTAGAAAGATTTGCATGTTTAGTAATTAACATCCTTTTTTTACCAGACTTAGAATTTTTTTTATAAGTGCATGCAAGCTTTTTGAAAACAATTATTTTGAAATATGATATGTACTAAATATTTATTTGCACAGACAGTCTTTGTTAATGTCAATTTTTAGGGAACTAAAATAGTGAAAAATGTTGAGAATTTCTTGCTTTAGTAAGTTACCAAAATAAAAACTTAACCCTTTCCCGAACGACAAAATTTTAGGGTGAACCACTTCAAAAACTGCCACAAAAGACAAAATGGATGTTATTAATTAAAGATAAGATTTGTGTAAAATGTGGCACAGAAAATATTGAGACAAAAGGAGAAACTGCTGATTATCAGCAGTTTCTTCTTTTGTTTCAATGTTTTCGCAAGCCTTTTCTATTAGGGACGTCAAAACCAGGTCTTGTTTGGGAAAGGGTTAATGCTATTTATCGCTCTTGTTCATGAGGATAATAGTTGCATATATTTACCGAAATTTCAAACCATGATTGCAGATTAAAATTAGTAGTATAAAAAATATAAATGTTATACCATGGAAAAGAACAAGGAAAGAGAAGATGGTGCTTGCCCAAACATTTTCTTCTCTTTCTTTAATGCTTTCCAAAGCTATCTCTTTTGGAGACGGCAAACCTAAGTAATTTTGGGAAAAAGGTTGAAAAAGAGATTAACATGGAAATTAGACCTGTGACTGTGTTGTTATACAAATCAGTTCAAGGGAATACCAAAGGATGAGTGCTGTAACATTGTAAGTGTAGATTAGTTAAAGTGGGCTCACAACAGTTTTGTGCTTATTCTTACAAATGGAATTTCATTAACCTATGGTAAAGTAAGAAAATAGCAGAAAATAATGCCTGCTAATCCTTTCTGAAAGACAAACTTTTTGTAGACCTCTGTAATTCTGAATCTGCAGCATATAACATTTTAAAATGGAAATTATATCACACAAAATGTTGATGCAAAAGAAGAAAATGTTGGTCATCATCATTTCCTTCTTTTACATCAATATTTTTCCAAACTATTCCTGTTAGAACTGTCAATGCCACAGGCTCATTTGGGTAAGGGTTAATACTTTAACTAAATGGAGATAATCATCATTGCTTTGTGTAACATGAATAAATTTTCTGCTGGTATATAAAGTGTCTTGAAGTTTATCAGGGTTATTGGATCAAGTACTGTAATCTTTGATGTTATTTTTCAATTTAAAATTTAGATGGCCATACAAGAATTAAAATTTTCATTATTAAAGGTAAACTTATTTTGTTACTTTATCAAGAGGGAGATCATAGAAACTGTAATGGTAATACACAAAATAATGTATACTTTACGGAATCAAATTATTCAAAGCACTCCAATGATAAGCAATTTTGTTGTTAAGTAGATGAAATAAATGATAGAGTGATGTGTTATGAGATAGAAAGCAGTTTTAAAGTGAAAAATCTTTATGACTTTCAGGATTGCTCTTTATGCATTATCATTTATTTTAATGTACATATTTCTTTGAAACAGAAAATAACACACATAAAAGGGGAAGTAATTGAAGAGTATACCAAAACTTAGACCTTGCAGCACCAGCAGCATAAGTGCACATTGGTACCAACAAGGACACTTTAACCCATTACCAAACGACAAAATCTCAGGGTGATGCACATCAAAATCTGCCACAAATGACAAAATGGGTGTTAGAAATGATAGGATTTGTGTAAAATATGGCACAGAAAAAATGGAGACAAAAGGAGAAACTGCTGGTTATCAGCAGTTTCTTCTTTTGTTTCAATGTTTTCCCAAGCCTTTTCTATTAGGGACGTCAAAACCAGGTCTTGTATGGGAAAGGGTTAATCCATTACCAAACCACAAAATTTTAGGATGATCCAAATTCAAAGATGTTGCAGACAACAATTTGTAGTGATTGAAAACTAAAATTTTTGGATGTTTTTGTGTAGAAAACATTGTGGTAAATGAAGAAATTGCTTCTTACAAGCAATTTCTTCATTTTCCACAATGTTTTCCAAAGCCTTGAACTTGTGGGGCGTCCAAAGGCGTAACTGTGTGGTAATATGGGTTAATTATCTTAAATGAACCAGCAGTTAGAAAAGAGTGACATGGCACAATGACAGCATTCCTGTTCCATTGAATTATAATAAACTGAAAAATATTGACGATGTCAAACCAAATTTAGGTCTACAAAAAAGTCTTGGGTCTACAATCAGTGTCAACCTTGCATTATCATCTGAAGATATCTTATATGGTTCATAAGGTCATTATTATGTAGTAATAAGGTTATTGTTTTAGACGATCACTATCTGTTTTGTGTAACATAGTAATTCATTATGGCAATGTGTTTAATGTAAAGATTTGAGTCACACTTTAGGAAGTGGTCGCAGTTAGGAAGAAACATTACTCTGATGATTATGGGTCTGTAAATATTGAGACAAATTTGTGTCCTGTATGACAAATACTGATTGCTTTACATTAGTTATGTCCTTCAAGAAAGATTTTGCTCGTATTATGGGAAGCATATGATTGTCATCACATGGTCATTTTGTGTGTGCAACTGTCTCTTTACACCCATCTGACCAAAATGGTTTAGGCTGCTCTAAGCATTATGGATAGGCAACATATTTATTTCATAAGCAGTTTCAAAACCAAGTTCAGATCATGATCTTTGGCTTCAGAGAGTTTAACCCTTTCCCACACATTGACGCTTTTGGACACCCCACAAAATATTGGCTTTGGAAAACATTGTGGAAAATGAAGAAATTGCTTGTGACAAGCAATTTCTTCATTTCCCACTATGTTTTCTACCAAGAAAGACCAAAAAATGTTAAATTTTGTTCAATAGAAATTGTCTTCTGCAACACCTATGAGTTTTGACTAGGTTGAAATTTTGTTGTTTGGTAATATGGGTTAAGTATACCGTGCAGTCATGATATGTTTACATGTTTACAAATTGTACCTACTTGTATGTAAACAATGGAAAAAGCAATCATGATTTTCAGTACAATATATATATTGTGCATGTGTTGGTTCAAATCTACAAGATTCAAAGCATCACATGCAAATTATACTGCACGAGAAATGACCTGGCAGAGCAGCCCATGCTAATAGAATGGAAAGCTCTGCCATATCAACTCTCGTCCGCTATACAGTCGTTTGAAGTCTAATATTGTGTTGTTTGCATAGGTAAGTTTTGTAAACTTGTGTTGTGATATGGTAAATGGACTATAGCATCTCGATAGACAGTTCAGTAAACAGACAGTCATATCCCCATGTTGTGTATAGCGGACGAGAATTGACCTGGCAGAGCATTCCATTCGATTAGCATTGGCTGCTCTATATAGACAGTTCAGTAAACAGACAGTCATATCCCCATGTTGTGTATAGCGGACGAGAATTGACCTGGCAGAGCATTCCATTCGATTAGCATTGGCTGCTCTGCAAGGTCATTTATCGTGAGGTATAAATGGAGACAAAATTGATGAAGGTAAAATTCAATGAATGGTGAAGGTTTGAAAGAAGGGACAAGTCAATTAATTCACATATTTTTAAAACAACTTCTTTTATCTTTAAAGCTTTTGAAAACTAAAGAATGAACCAAAAATTGGCAATGTTTCCATGGTTAAACTGTATTATCAAGCAAAAATTCCCTGCATTTTATCTCTGCTCGACACACTATGGTGAAAAAATTTGTGAGAAAATGTGGTTTTAACCCTTTCCCAAACAAGACCTAGTATTGACGTCCCTAATAGATATGGCTTTGGAAAACATTGAGACAAAAGAAGAAACCGCTGATAACCAGCGGTTTCTCCTTTTGTCTCAATATTTTCTGTGCTAAAATAAACACAAATCCTGTGTTTATCCACAACCATTTTGTTGTCTGCTGCAGCTTTGAATTTGGACCTCCCTAAGATTTTGTGGTTTGGTAAAGGGTTAAGGTGGATCCTCAATGCTGATAACCTGAGCTGACCTGCCTCGTGTTCACTTGTTATAATGAGCCTGAATCTGGCTTGTTGACAAAAAATGATATGATGAAAACATTTCTAGGGAATGAAAAAAAAAAATGTCTTAAAAGTCATAGAAAAATGATATTGTTATGTCATTGTTGTCTGTTAACCCTTTCCCAAACAAGACCTGGTTTTGACGTCCCTAGTAGAAAAGGCTTGGGAAAACATTGAGACAAAAGGAGAAACTGCTGATGACCAGCAGTTTCTCCTTTTGTCTCAATATTTTCCATGTCATATTTTACACAAATCCTATCTTTAATAACAATCATTTTGTCATTTGTGGCAGTTTTTGAAGTGGATCATCCTAAGATGTTGTCGTTTGGGAAAGGGTTAATTCAATTTCAAGACAAGTTTACCTTCTAAACCATTTCAGATCCAGAAGATTTTTATGAACCTTGGTCATTGTGACATAGCCACCAGAAACCTTGAAGGAAAGGTGGAAAATTATGATAATCTGTGTTTCTTTTTATCTCACTGCACCATTTTTTAAGGTCTAAATGTGCACATTCATGTGTTTGTCCTGTGAAAAAAGTTCAAGAACACATTTCTAGTTCCAGAACTGATCTAGAACATTCTAGAATGTTAAATGTCACTTCTAGAACTGTTCTGCAACAGTTCTAGAAGTGCCATTTAACATTCTAGAACAGTTCTTGAACTTAAATGAACTTTTCGCAGGGGTTGTCCTCAACAACTCCTTTCTGATCATTTAAGAATTTGTTGTATCAAGTAATAGGTCAAAGTACACTTTAGATTATCATATTACCAATACAATTGCTTGTATTGACTTAAACTTAACAGAAATTTAGGAAAGTAAGAACTCACTATAGTTAAATGTACTAAAATGTTTTCTATTTGAGAAAATATGCTACAAATTTTACTACCATTTTGAATTTTGACAAGTATAAAAAGTCATCAGCTAGTAAAGAGTTAAGGTTAATTTGTGCAGGTGCAAGAAGAAAATTATGACAAGTCTTAGTTTCTGAGATTTCTTTTGAATTGATATTTCTGCAGAAATCTCATCGTGGCATTTATTTGTGGCAAAAAAAAGTGGTAATATATTGTGTGTAACTGAGCTTGGCTAGATAAAATTGGTAATATTTGCTTAGATGTTTTAATATTGCTTAGTTTAAAAGAACTTGGATGATGGGAAACAGCTAATATTGGCGATGCTTTTGCAAAACTTTGTAACTACGGCTTGGTTAAAGCTGTAGTTACAAGGTTTTGCAGTAATACTGACAATATGTTTATTGATGATTTCTCTTTTGAAAGATTAATAGAAAATGCTCAATCAATCATTTGCTATATATGAGATCTCACAGTCAGAAAATATTGTAATTTCCAAAAGGGAAATGAGATTTTAAAGAAACACTGCTGTAGTGGCTGGTATCAAGTATGCTTAGATTCATCATTTGGCTGTCAATGCAAGCTTTCAATTTGGACCAATCTAGAATACCATAATATGGTGTAGGGTTGAGGGAAAAGATTGAAAAAAGGATGAGAACACCCAGTTAAGGGGCTGGATTTGTAAATAATGGCAGGCCGATCACAGTGTTTGTCTCCTTTCAATGTTCAAGTACATTTTTATGTCAACGATCTGCGGCAGCCTGACAAATACACACGGAAAATCGAGTGTTTTATATCCTGACTTGAACAACGATCATGGGTTTTCGTTTCCCTAATTGGCAAGAAAATGGTTTGGAAAACAATGAGAAAAAAGAAGAAAATGCTGATAATCAGCATTTTCTTCTTTTCTATTATTGTTTTCCATTATATAACTCAAAATTATCTGTATCTAACACTTTACTTATTTTGTCTGCAGCTTCTTCAAATTGGAGCAGTCTAAAATGTTGATATCAGGGAAAAGGTTGAATACCCGCTCAGTGTTCAAATAATGGCCTGATCCGTTTTGTCAATATCTACTGAAAAGATGGAATGAACATAAAATAAACAGAGGCGCATCCTTTTTGAACACCTGATTAGGGATTAGCCCAGTTTTGTTTGACTGTCTCTGGTGGCTTCTGAGTCTTAGTCTGTCATAGATGGTGATCCCACCTTGAATAAAATTATGTTCATTACGGGATAAAAACAAAATGTATCTTCTAAATTCTAACGATGACTACACTGGTGGCACAAAATTCATCTTTAGACTGAAATGTTGTCTTGTTGGCAAATATTGTAACTTCAGGCTAATGGCAATGAATTTTGTTCTAAAAATAGATTTGGTTTACAGTTATGTTTTGATTAACCGTCGGTGTTGTTATGAAATCTCGTAGCTACGGCTTTAACAAAGCCGTAGCTACGAGATTTTATAACAACACCGATAAAATACTATTTGTTTGTCCCAAATTACGTCATGATTAACTGAATAAAATCGTTCCCTATTTGCCCAGTAGTTTTGATATGAAGGACCTTAAGAGGTCAGCTCTGCGGTACAGCTTACTTAATTGGTGAACCTGCCAGATGTTGTCTTGTCTTGCTTGTTTTTAAGGGTATGTAGGACAATGATATAAGTATTTAAACATGGTTTAAGACTGATATACTCTCTCAAATTTTTTGATCAGTGGATACTTTGCCAATTTTAGTTGTTTCTGCCCAAGTGGTTGTTCACGATCTGAGTTCTCTTCAAAAGAAAAGGCTCTAAGTATTAGCAGTCATGGCATATTCTTGTTGAAAGAAAATGGTAGCCTCTATTAGAAACATGGAAATTAGGGATTGTAACATTTTAATGTGTGTTATGGCTTTGTTAGTTGCTGATGTAGTTATCAATTTGGAGATTACTGCAGTTTTCTTTTGAAGTGCAAATTTCAATTTCCGGACGAGACGAGAAATTACTTAATTGGTCTGCTTCTATTGACAGACTGACAGACTTAAAGTGTGTGCTTCTATTTTGGATGAAATAATTTTTGCTAATATTAAAAAAGAAAAAAAAAGAATTTTGCCAGCTTTGTTGTCATTCTACTAACTCTAAAATTATCACTTTGGAATTAAAATTTATTTGCCTTATAAGAAGGATTATGATGCCTTTAATTCAGAGTTGGGACAAAATGGCACCTTCAGGGATAAAGCATTATAAAGAGGATATATATTTTGAGATTTCAACAACAGATAGATTATCAGGTCATAAAGCTAGACTGATTGTTTGAAAGAACTAAAAAATTAAGACTGAATGTTTGAAAGAACTGAAAAAGTAAGTTTGAATGTTTGAAAGAACTGAAAAATTAAGACTGATTGTTTGAAAGAACTGAAAAAGTAAGACTGAATGTTAGATAGAACTGAAAAAGTTAAGACTGAATATTTGAAAGAAGTGAAAAAGTAAGACTGAATATTTGAAAGAACTGAAAAAGTAAGACTGATTGTTTGAAAGAACTGAAAAAGTTAAGACTGAATATTTGAAAGAACTGAAATAGCAAGACTGAAATTTGAAAGAACTGAAAAAATAAGACTGATTGTTTGAAAAAACTGAAAAAGTAAGACTGATTGTTTGAAAGAACTGAAAAAGTAAGACTGATTGGTTGAAAGAACTGAAAAAAATGATCGATGTTCATAATAATATCTGCAATAACTGAAAAAGGCTTTACAAGACATATGAAAAACAAAATGAATGCCATATAGGTATTATCAGAGAATGGCTGATTTTCTCTTGCTCTTCTTATAATTAGACAATTAGAGAGCAAACAATATTTACAAAAGCATTATTTTGATGTATTAGGCAAATTTTCCCCTTTCTATTTTGTTTGATTATACAGAATTATAGATGATTGTACGGAGGTTATATTTCGTTTTTATTCACCTGACAGGGTGTGGCTAAGCAAAGAGGTTATTCGACGAGTTTACTTCTCGATATCTTGGTTAATATAAGAGAAAAATGTGCGGCACGAGCATGAACGCATTTCAAAATTGAAAGACTGTGCAATTGTAAAATGTGTTGTTATAAAACCGCGTAACTACAGATTGATTCACCCTTTAGTTATATTGTTTCGCAATAGTACCCACGATTTACCGCCAATCGAGAAGGCTGTTTTTCCTCTAGCTTAATGTAATGAACCGTTTACTAGGCTCCGCCCTGTCTCCCGAATAAAAACAGAATATATATAGACCCGCATCCAGGTACGCCAGACTATGTGTTTAGTTTTCACCAATCTAGCTGCATGATGTCGCACAATTTACCTCAGAGAAACCACCGCTTAATTAATCATTAAGTCACAAACAAGGGGGATGATAAAGTTTCGAAGTGTCAAAGTTGCTGGAAAATCCCATAATGCCAATTCTGATTTCCCATCATGCCTTCCTAGTTGTTGTGATACCCTTTGCTATTAACGTTCTATTGTTGTCTACAATCTTAATAGTACAAGTTGTATAAAACATTGAAGGAAAAAAAGAAAATGCTTTCCACAATGCTTGTCACAAATATTTTTGTCTGTTGCTTCAATGTTACATATTAGTCCCTTGAAAGATTTGAGTCATTCTTTTATAAATAAATAACAATTTTTCACAAAATGTGTTCTCTCATTCAGATAGGAGACCAACTCTTTGTACCAAACGGTTAACTTATATTTTCATCATTAATTTCATAAGCTGCTTATTATTAAAGAATTATTTATATAAAAAATGTGTTGACAAAATAATACAGATTTGGGTGAAAGAAAATTTATTTAGATGGCTCTTGCAAAGAGATGACTTTATATTTCACAAAAATCAGCAAAATAATCCATTATTCCATTTACCACAAAGGAGAAAGAGAAGGTGAATATTTAAGCGTTCGAAGCAGGGTTTTCTCTCCAAGGGTGTTGTGTATATTTAATTATGTATAATAGGGACAACATAGGGGTTGATTATGGATGCACAATGCTCCCAGTATGGGGGCCAATTGGCAGTCTGTGTGTCAATATTTTCATAAGATTGGCGCAGAAATTCACTCCCTTGTCTATTTATGGTGAACAAACAAGTTTGCTGTGATGGCAGGAATTGGCAGAATTGCTGTCATTTGTGGCAGATTTTTCCTACCTCCTGTTTTTGATTAATCATTTTCTATTTTTAGTAAGGAAAATTTGTAATAGTCCGAACTAAATCCTTAATCACAAGCAATACCTGTTATATTGTCTCAAGACATGGTTATGAGTAAACTATTGGACTAGATGACAATGTTGAAGACAATGGACACCCTATTCTTACCTTTTTGCACCATGACCTTTCTTTGTGTTGCACTTAGTTGTTGCCGCCTAGTGCTCAGATAAGTCTGTATAAGATTCTCTCTATTACAATGGCATTTCAATATGATGTTGTTTTAGAAAGGGTAAAGCTCTGTGTTATTTCCAGCATTTCAAATCTGATGGGTTTGACTGGGAAATGAATTAAGGCTCAGTGTACAATGAAAAGTGCTTTGTTTTCTGTTTTCAAAAATGTGGAATCTTTAAAATTTCTGTCTGCATGGTGGGAGTTAAAAATATTCCTGGCAACACAGTTTTTCATGGCATGCAAATATGGGTCTTAATTGAAGTGTCAAAAGTGTTGATCCTTGTGCACTCTCAGCATAGTTTGACCAAGGATCATACTTTTCTCTCTATAGGTTATTAGCTCACCTGAGCACAAAGTGCTCAAGGTGAGGTATTGTGATCGGTCGTTGTCCGTCGTCCGTCCGTCCGTCCGTCCGTCCGGCCGTCCGTCCACAATTTCTTTAAAGATCTTCTTCTCCCAAACCAGTAGACCAATTTTCTTGAAACTTGGCAGGAATGATCCTTGGGTGAAGGGCTTTCAAAGTTGTTAAAAGAATTTGATTCCATTAAAGACTCTGGCTGCTGCGGCATGAGAAAAGGGGAAAATAGCCAACTCTTTTAAAAATCTTCTTCTGCCTAACCAGTGGGCCAATATTCTTGAAACTTCACATGAATGATCCTTGAGTAAAGGGCTTTCAAAGTTGTTAAAAGAATTTGATTCCATCAAAGACTCTGGCTGCCGCGGCATGAGAAAAGCGGAAAATAGCCAAATCTTTTAAAAATCTTCTTCTGCCTAACCAGTCAGCCAATATTCTTGAAATTTCACATGAATGATCCTTGAGTGTAGGGCTTTTAAAGTTGTTAAAAGAATTCCATTCCATGAAAGACTCTGGCTGCCGCGGCATGAGAAAAGGGGAAAATAGCCAAATATTTTAAAAATCTTCTTCTGCCTAATTAGCAAGCCAATATTCTGGAAACTTCAACATGAATGATCCTTGGGTGAAGGGCTTTCAAAGTGGTTTAAATAATTTGATTCCATCAAAGACTCTGGCTGCCGCAGCATGAGAAAAGGGGAAAATAGCCAAATCTTGTAAAAATCTTCTGCCTTCAACTAGTTGGCCAATATTCTTGAAACTTCCCATGAATGATCCTTTGGTGAAGGGCTTTCAAAGTTTTTGAGAGACTTTGATTCCATCAAAGCCTTTGACTTCCGCGGCATGAGAAAAGGGGAAAATAGCCAAATCTTTTAAAAATCTTCTGGCTTACTTCATGTAGTGGGCCAATATTCACATGAATGATCTTTGGGTGAAGGCCTTTCAAAGTTGTTTTAAGAATTTGATTAATATCAAAGCTCTTAGTGCAGTGGCATCAGAAAAAGGGTAAAAGAGCAAACACTTTTGAAAAGGCTGAATTTTGTTTCATTCTTTTGAAAAACTAAGGAAAAGGGGCTTTATTGCAAAATTCTTAATTTGCTGCTATACAGGTCAAAATGTTTATTTCAACAAGGCAAGAAATTTCAGGTGAGCGATCTAGGGCCATCATGGCCCTCTTGTCTTTTTGAATGGTTCATAATTGGCATCACACTAATCAGTGATTATCATGATCAATTAAAGTTTCCGAAAACAATGAGATAAAAGAAGAAAATGATAGTCACCAGCATTTTCTACTTCTTTCTGTGTATTTTGTACCAGCTTAGGTAACATTTGGATAACTTTTTTCTTTCCAGTTACAACTTGTTTCCATCTTCAACCGGTTTGAATAATTGAATATTCTAATTAGCCCCTTTTTTGCATGACATGACACATTTCTTGAATTCTTCCAGGAGAGAAGAATGTAGGTGTTAAATGAACTATGGTAACCCAAACCATTAAATCATCAACAGTTTTTCCAGCTTTTGAAGCTGCTATGTATCACTTTCGAGGCAATCAGTAAATTTGAAATAAAGCAGACCACAAATTTTTTGTCTATCTCTGGCTTTCCAGACAACGTAATTTGAAAGCTTTGTTCATGACAATATTATGATATTTTTGTGTGATGATAAATTGTATGGAAGCATTAAATGAGACAGAAGGATGATTACAAAACAGTCTCTCCATTGTTTTTCATGAAACAATAATTTTAAAGATTGTTTTATGATGTCCTCTTTACTTTGAATTAAAAAAGAACCATTCTTTTGTAAGCAGGAATGGATGCTTATGATGACATTGCTAAAAGGTCACAAGTGACTAAATTGTGGTAGAACTTTTAAACTGTAAAATGTCCATCAAAATGCTAAAGGATAAGCATAGTCTTACCAGTATATCCTACTCAATAGAAAAATCAAGCCAATGGTGTGACTGAAGCAGTTAACAGTTGTTTAAATCTTAAATCTGCATGCTATAGTTGCTTTTAGATAACACACCATGCAGTCTAAAATTTCCCAACTTCAGTTTGGCATTGTTGTCATTGATCACACCATCTGAATCTTGTGATTTGGGCAGCAGCAATTGAATTGTTAAAGTAAAACATAATGAATTGTATAAATGGTGTATTTTCTACTTTCAGGCCAAAAAATTGAAGTTAGAAGAGATTGAAGAAGGGGAAATAAATACTGTTAATCATAACCACGCAGGGTAAGTTAGTGTTTGTATCTATAGAATATGAGGTGCCACAAAGACAATTTTCCAAAAATACTTTACAATCCCTTTGTTTTGGATGAGACATGTGTCTTTACCAACCAGATTGATTTTTGAATAATTTTAAATGTGTCTGAGATAGACTGGTTTGGGACATGGGACATTGACTTCATTTTCAGAGACACACTTTACCCATGATGATGGGTAAAGTGTGTCCCTGAAAATGAAGTCAATGTCAATAACTCAGACACCATTTATAAGCTCCCTCTAATTATTGAATCCCATAAAATTCCTCTTAGTTGTGGCCCAAGCCTATTGTTCCAATAAGAACAAATTACACTAATGGAGAGCCGCGGCGCTTGGGAAATGCTCTGAATTATACAATGGCCATCATCCATTTGTAGTTATTGTTTTCTCCTGCTGTGCACAGGAAGTACCAATGAGTTTTCTCTGTTTCAAATGATAACATTTTCACGAAAACCAACATAAAAGGTCAGGAATCGTAAAAGAGATTAACCTACTCTGGACAAGAGTTGTTTATGAATGGAAGATACTTATTTTGGACTTAAGGTATAAAGTGCCTAATTGAAAACACCACTTTCTAGCCATACGAAATGTATCAAACTACACACACTTGTAGATACACTTCACACAAGTTGATTCACCGTGCCAGATTTCAAGATTATGCTTCAAGAAGAAAATAATTTACAAATATCATTTTACTCTATATTCATATGCAAGGGAGGTAATTTTGAGCATTTATGTCAAATATTTCCATAAATATGCATTAATTCAAAATTCTAAACCGTACAAAATGCTTATGTTTGTATCTGGAATGGACACAGTTTAGGAATTACTGGCACTTTTCAAATTTCGCCGCTGGCTCTTTGGTGCTAATTAGGCTCTTCTTACCTTAATACTTTCTAGGTCCATGTATCTGACTTCTCAAAATAAAGAGTACCAGTAATGATCAGCTTACAAGGCATTTCAGAGGCATTTCAATATGTACATTATCTCTACAATAGCAACTCTAAATGCCTGGAAGACATATCAGAATTGGGCCATTGGTACAAATGCACTCTCAAAACAGTTTCTAGTTAATGGCATATTTCACAAGTGTTTTTGTGCAGTCATTTCCTTGGTTGTATCTTACTCCTCACTTACAATGTCATTCAGTTTGCTAAAATAGTTTTGATCTGTTAATGGATTAACCTGGCATTTTGAGAAGGAAGTAAATCTGTTCTGCCGTCTGATAATGGTCTCAAGAAATCGTCAAAAAACATTACTAAAATTTGCATATTTGAACAATATTTCTCAGACCTTTGGAAGCATTGCATTAGTGGCAAAGTTTAAGAAGTCTGTTTTAAAATGGTTTGCACAGACTTTTGTGGCGCCCTGTAAAAGCAGGTAGCAATGTTAATGCAAGACTTGCTCAAGGACAATTCTTGAAGTCTTGAATTGATGTAATCTGGACGGAATTGTATCTAAAATTGGTGCAAACATAGCTCTCTTAGTCTGTATCTCTTAAGAAAAAAAATATTCATAATATAGAAAATAATTCTAGCTTGAAATGGCAAGAAAATGTACATAATGCTTCTGGCCTAAACAAAACATGGATTAACCCTTTCCCAAACAAGACCTGGTTTTGACGTCCCTAATCGAAAAGGCTTGGGAAAACATTGAAACAAAAGAAGAAACTGCTGATAACCAGCAGTTTCTCCTTTTGTCTCAATATTTTCTATGTCATATTTTACACAAATCATAATTATATTTAATAACATCAATTTTGTCATTTGTGGCAGGTTTTGAAGTGGGTCACCCTAATATTTTGTCATCTGGTAATGGGTTAATTAAAGAAGACAATAAAGGCAATTTTGGAAAAAAAATCTGTCTAAAAATAGATTGACAATGGTTAGGCATATAGACAGACAAACTGACAGACAGATAAAACATCTTGCCACCAGGCTAGTGTTATACTGGTACATACAAATACAACCAAGGGAAAAAAGAATTAATCCCAAAATGGCCGAGTTCCTGTTATCAGTGGTCCCTGGGAGGGCCCTATTCAACAGGCAATGAACATTCTCCCCAACTTATCAGGGTCTTTAATCAACAACTTTCTCCTTGGGGAGCCTCATAAAATTAAAACACAAATTAAATGCTAGTTACTCCATTATTATGGCCCAATTACAGACTTTTCACCAGCTGTGTGAAGCAGATAAGGAATCATTATTGTCAAGCAACACTTCATGATTCTAACCAATTAGCAACTTGTCTAGGGAGATTCACTGTTAGGAACTCAGTCAGTCAGTTAACAGCTTTAAACTGATTTTTAGCGAGCTGGGACTTAATGTCCGGGAAGGGGGGGGGGGGGGGGGCGAAGAGCAAATGTCACAGCCCTTAGTGTCGGCGTCCTGTCCCGTCTTTACTTGAAAAACTCTAACCTGGTCTATATCTCCGGCACTATTACAGATACAGCCTTGATATTTCACACATATATACTTCTCGACAAGATCTTTCATTTGGGACCATGACTTTTGGCCTAGTGACCTTGACCTTGGAGGGGGGGGGGGGGGGGGCGAGGAGCTAATGTCACAGCCCTAGTGTCGGCGTCCCGTCCCGTCTTCACTTGAAAAACTCTAACCTGGTCTATATCTCCGGCACTATTACAGATACAGCCTTGATATTTCACACATAGATACTTCTCGACAAGATCTTTTATTTGGGACCATGACTTTTGGTCTAGTGACCTTGACCTTGGAGTTTGACCTACTTTTCAAAAACTTTAACCTGGCCTATATCTCATGCACTATTATAGATAGAGCCTTGATATTTCACATATGGATACTTCATGCTATGACCTTGACACCATGACCTTTGACCCAATGACTTTGACCTTGGACTCTTTTATTTTGTGATAAGCTCTTGTATAGGTGAGCTACGTTGTCTGCAGACAACTCTTGTTTCATGCCCACATAAACTAATCAGGAAAATGTGCTTTATGCCATATTGAAAATTTCCTAAAAAGGTGACGGAATTGTCATTCTTAATTTGCATAATGATAAGACTTTGGAATTCCATTTGTTCTAGACTGTTAGTCTTGACATAGTTCCTGTAACAGAAATGTTATTAGAGAGGTTTCGATTTCAAACTTGTACGTGTGCGTGTATGTGTACTTGTAACTACACGTACACGTACACGTTTCTATCTAGGGAAGGTTTCGATTTCCAACTTGTACGCGTACGTGTACTTGTAGCAGGTGATTTGGGAAAGGGTTAAAAGGGTTAAAAAACTGTACCCGTTTCAAAACTAGAAGTGTTTTTGGAAAGCACCAGCGGAAAAGAAGAAAATTCCAGCATTTTCCCCCCAATTCCAGATCTACCCTTATTGAAAAACTTCAGCAAAAAATATTAAAAATGGTCAGAATTTCCTTCGGAAACTTATCTGAAAATGACAGTAGATCTATAAATTTCACTTTAATAAACTTGATCTAGATCTACTAAGTTTGAAATAGGCGTCAACTGCATAAATCCTATGCCGGGTTAGTGGGTAAATACTTGCGGTACTGACTCTATGTACTGGCATAAATTGGGTTAGGAAAGGTCGTTGATACGACCTGTATTAAACACGCTGTAACTTTCAAACTGTTCTTGTTAGGATACCACTCACAAGTATATTCTCATTAATTAAGAATAAAAAGCTACAAGTTTTTACTTACGTGTAAATCGGCCTCTACAAGTTTTCGACGTGTAGGGAGAGTGATAAATAATCACAAAGTGATGACGTCATAGTGACGTTTCACACAAAAATTACTCGTACACGTAGAAGTAGGTGTACAAGTTCGGAATCGAAACCTCTCTATTATCTTATCAAAAACAATATAATGTAGGTTCTCTATGTTATGGAAAGCCCTGCAAACGTTCACCAGAAAAAAGTAGAGGATACTGCTGGACTTAACCCTTTCCCGAACAAGACCTGGTTTTGACGTCCCTAATAGAACAGGCTTTGGAAAACATTGAAACAAAAGAAGAAACTGCTGATAACCAGCAGTTTCTCCTTTTGTCTCAATATTTTCTGTGTCATATTTTACACACATCATGTCTTTATTATCACCATTTTTGTCGTCTTCAGCAGCTTTCAAATTGGATCATCCTAAAATTTTGTCGTTTGGGAAAGGGTTGAAATTACAAAATTGATGTTGTTAGTGAATCTGGCCTCAGCATTTCAATTATCTATTAGTGTTTGAACACCCAGCTAGCAACCTATTAATACTTCCCCGTGCTACACAAATGTTGCCTTTAGAAATGCAGTATATAGGACTTTGCAAAACTTTTTAGAATAAGATATTTCCTACTAGGAAAGACAAAAAATTATAAAAATAAAAAAAAATCACTTTAAATTGTGGTCTGCTACATCTTTGAATTTGGGCAAGGCTAAACTTGCCGTCTGGTAACGGGTTGAAGATCACAGGATAGGTTTTTATGGGGACAAAGTTTTACCCCCTCATAATTACAAACTGAATAGTCAGCCTCATTTGAATTTCAAATTTATACAAATACAACATGTCATTTGCTACATACAAAAATTTCAATTTCACACACAAGTAACAATGAAAGGATTTCTGGTCACTAAATCCACTTATTATGGGGAAATTTTCAAAATCGTGAATTTTCTTTTCCCTCATCAACAAATATAAAATATCATCACTTTTCAATGAAAACCTCTTAACTGCATGGAGCTTGTTTTATAAGCTTCAGTTACCAGGTTTCGGTTGAACAGCAGCAATGTTTTATATTTTCATCCATTAAATTTGCTTACTAGGCATTCAAATCAATTGATGCAATGGAATTTTTTAGGACGGGTCAAGCTGATGGCTTATGCGCCAAAGCTATTGTAAATGTTACTATGCACATACGGACAAAATGTTAAAATCTTTGGTTAACAAATTCCATGATAACAGAGGTTACAAAGTAGATGTACCCATAAACTGTTAGAAAGATTGCCTTTTCCCACTATTTTGTTTAAAAAGTGTCGTCATGTCAAATCTTGACAATATGTAATTGTTTGTGGATGGTTAATCGATTGATTTACATCCAAATATTGTTTCACTACAAAATGACTGTCTTTGCTTAGCTATTCTATCCCATTTTGAACCTAGGGATCTTGCCATTGTTTTTGCTTAGCTTTGCATTGGTAAAGTTTAAAAGAAAAAACTCTGAAGCATAGAAAATTTATTGTTTTTCTTCACAATCATGGAATTCTTTACCCTTAACATAATACTTACAGCTTTAATTAAAATAAAAATACTTACTTTGAAATAAGGAAAGTCAACTTTAATGTATTCGAAGAGGATTAATTGTTAAGGTACATTGATGATGTTTTAAAATGTTGTTAACACTGAAGTTTTCTCAGAAAGTTCTCTCTTTCTTTTCCAGTATGATGACCGATTTGAAGTAATATTATCTAAAAAAACAACAGCAGTTGATTGTCAATGTTGTGTCAGTATTAATATTATAAATAATGTTGAGGAAGCCCATTGAATATTATTTCCAAGATAAAGATTCACAATTATGTAAAAATCTGTTGAATAAAAGCTAATAAGGTACCAATCTGTAAGACTACATGTAGTGTATCAGTTATTTCATCCATAAAACAACATGATATACCTGTAGATTCTGTGAAGACCATAGGCAAATTCGAAATAGACAAGGACAAAAAATCTGGGAAGGAAGAGAAGTCATCAGAGTTGGTACACCTCAATTACTTCCAGTCTCAATACAAAACTAAACTTTTATTAATATTTGTCTATATTATCAGCCAATCTTCAATTTTATTGTTTTGTGGTATTTGCTTCTTGCCCTCCATTCACAGGCAAAATTTGGGTCAATGACAAGACAAAAAGATTGTTTTGAAAAGGAAATTGATAATAGTGTGAAAACGTCTTGGGTGCCCCTTCTCTGATTTGAGTGATTTTCACTGAAGACCTTTAGCTAACATTGCATTGCTTTGTGATATATTTGGTGCACATTTTCACAATTAAAAAAGCAAATATTTGCAAGACATCAATGTATGTCATTATAATATTATTCACTTATAAAAGCATCTATCATCTTTCAAATGTATAAAAATTGCTTGTCCACTAAATGATTGACTGGAACACAATGTCTACAATACCATTTCTGACTATTGCTGGATCAAACAATCATCCATCTGTATCTAAATTTAGATAATTTATCTTAACCCTTTCCCAAACAAGACCTGGTTTTGACGTCCCTATTAGAAAAGGCTTGGGAAAACATTGAAACAAAAGAAGAAACTGCTGATCACCAGCAGTTTCTCCTTTTGTCTCAATATTTTCTGTGCCATATTTTTCACAAATCCTATCTTTATAACATACATTTTGTCATTTGTGACAGTTTTTGAAGTGGATCACCCTAAAATTTTGTCGTTTGGGAAAGGGTTAAAAACATATACTTTTGCCTTCAGTATGACTACAGTCGTCTTTTTGATGAACGTGTAAACGGTTCCTGAAAAATTTGATCCCAAAGAATGTATTGCAAAACAGAATGACCTTGTTCACGAAAGATATAAAATCAAAAAATGATTTATATTTGGTTCTCATGATCAAAAAGACCCTTGAGATTTTGGAGAGGTTTTGAAGAAGAAAAAACGATGAATTCTATTTTCTTTGACCCCAGAAGACAGTCGGGTGCAAACATGCATAAAATTTTGCGTGATAAAATCTACCATGATTTTAAAGAAAGATTGTTAATCATTGCGTGTATAATCGTTCCAAGCCAATAGCTTTTTTATGCGAACTCTTAACCTGTTTCTTAAAGTGCTGTGGTTTTTGACTGTCTCTGTCCAAGGTTATTTGTGTGATATAATAATTATGATTTTCCATTTAAATTGTGTTAAGAAAATGTTACACAGAGAGCTCTAACAGGGGAAGAAATTTATCTAGTTTAAGAATCACGGCCGCTTATCTACTAAATCACAACATTTTGTTGTGTATGAAAAAAAGTTTAGAGGATATCCGGTTGGCAGTTAGAGGAGCCGACAAATCGGCGGGTGAAAGGTGAGTCTCGTCTTTTAATCGAAATGTTCTTGTTTCTAGCTCGAAAATCAAAAATCGGAGAATGTCATACAACCCTTTATTCATTTTCACATATTTGTGAGCCCCATCCAAACCCCGATTCCCAGAGATTGAACGGAAATTCATTTTCTCCCGTTGCAAGGGTAGCCCCAATATTGACATTTCGTCAATCCTGATGAGCGTTTGTCCACTTTCTGAGGATGAATGGCCCAAAACCTGTGTGTATTATAAAATAGTTGTATGTACATTACATCGCGCAAACAATATTTTAATAACTTACTGTCGATCTTTGAAGAAAATCAGTTCTTCCGGTCAGTTTGTGCGTTAGAGGATAGGTTGTGAGTAAGAGGATAGGTTGTGATTTAGAAGACAATGCATTCATCGCATTTAATACCATTTGTCATTGTTTATATGCGAATTAAGCCAAACCGAAATACTCTCATTACTAGACTAGTCTTGTCCAAAGATTAAACCCTTATTTCACTTAAGAATCACTTTGTCATTTTTATTTGACAGAGTACGAGTTCATTGTGATATGATATAGAAAAACCCTTTTTACACACCAGTTATTAGCTCACCTGAGCACAAAGTGCTCAAGGTGAGCTATTGTGGTCGCTTTTTGTCCGTCGTCCGTCCGTCTGTCCGTCCGTCCGTCCATCTGTCCGTCCGTCCGTCCGTCCGTCCGTTCACAATTTCTTTCAACATCTTCTCCTCCTAAACCATTGGGCCAATTTTTACCAAACTTGGCAGGAATGTTCCTTGAGTGACCCTTCTCAAAATTTGTTCGCGGATTTTTGATTCGTTAAAAAATGTGGCTGTGGCAGGGAGAAAGGGGCTTATTAGACTTCAAGAAATCATAAGAAAATTCTTTAAAAATCAACCAGTGGGCCAATTTGAACCAGACCTTGCATGAATGTGCCTTGAGTCTTTCTTTTCAAAATTTGTTCACAATTTTTTTCATTTGCGAAAAAATGTGGCCGTGGCAGGGAGAAAGGGGCTTATTAGACTTAGAGAAATCATAAGAAAATTCTTTAAAAATCAACCATTGGGCCAATTTGAACCAGACCTTGCAGGAATGTGCCTTGAGTCATTCTTTTTAAAATTTGTTCACATTTTTTTTCATTTGTCAAAAATTGTGGCCGTGGCAGGGAAAAAGGGGCTTATCAGACTTGGAGAAATCATAAGAATATTCTTTAAAAATCAACCATTGGGCCAATTTGAACCATACTTGGCAGGAATGTGCCTTAAGTCATTCTTTTCAAAATTTGTTCACAATTTTTTACATTTGAAAAAAAATATGGCCGTGGCAGGGAAAAAGGGGCTTATTAGACTTAGAGAAATCATAAGAAAATTCTTTAAAAATCAACCATTGGGCCAATTTGAAGCAGACTTCATAGGAATGTTCTTTGAGTCATTCTTTTCAAAATAAGTTCACATTTTTTTTCATTTGTAAAAAATTTTGGCCTTGGCAGGGAGAAAGGGGCTTATCAGACTTGGAGAAATCATAAGAAAATTCTTTAAAAATCAACCAATGGGCCAATTTAAAGCAGACTTTGCGGGAATGTTCTTTGAGTCTCTCTTTTCAAAATTTGTTCACATTTTTTTTCATTTGTAAAAAATTGTGACTGTGGCAGGGAGAAAGGGGCTTTTTAGACTTAGAGAAACCATAAGAAAATTCTTTAAAAATCAACCATTGGGCCAAATTGAAGCAGACTGTGCAGGAATGTTCTTTGATTCTTTCTTTTCAAAATTTATTCACAATTATTTACATTTGTCAAAAAATGTTGGCGTGGCAAGGAGGAAGGGGCTTATCGGACTTAAAGAAATCATAAAATTCTTTAAATATCAACCATTGTGCCAAATTGAACCAGACTTTACTGGAATGTTCCTTGAGTTACTCTTTTCAAAATGTGTTCACAAATTTTTCCATTGGTCAAAAAATGTGGGCATGGCAGGGAGGAAGGGCTTATCAGACTTAGAGAAATCATAAGAAAATTCTTTAAAAATAAACCATTGGGCCAATTTTCTATTTCCCTTATCTGTTGCTCTCAGGCTGGCCCCATGTTTATCTTATGTAAACAAATAAGGGATTAGCTTTAGCTTATCAGATGGTAATCTTTCACTAAATTCTATCAATCACAGACAAAATCTTGTTAATTGAGCCTATCATAAATGATCAATCTCTAACAGATCAGTATGCTTTGAAAATTAGCCCTATGTTGTATATTGCGAAATCATGAAATAATTGTTGAAAATAAACTAACTCAACAATTCTGCTAATTCATACCCAACCTTACAGGATCGATTGACACAAAATAATTACTTAATTGTTTCCTAACAGAAAGTCCTTATAAGTTTCATGCCTTTGAATTTGACAAAATTGCCATTATCACTCTTGTCATCTTGATTCAGGTGAGCGATTTAGGACCATCATGGTCCTCTTGTATACATATATCATATTACATTATCTCATCTAAATGAATGTAAGGTTCTTACGCATAATAGATTTATAACAATGTTTGACATAAACATTCACTATCCTTTGTGTTTCTTTCTGTCTGTCTGTACTCTGTGCGTCTTCATGTGAACTTTTATACAATTCAAAGTATATACTGTGCAATATTCCAGCCATTTTTGCATGCTCTAAAGTAGCCTCTTTAAAATATAATGTGTAAGAAGTGGAAAAACCGGAGACAATAAAGACGTGTCAAAAATACAGATCTGTAAATCTTGTTTATCCATAGATCTTCTTGTTTATTAATTCAATATGTTTAATATTAAGACACCAATCATATAGGCCTACGAATTGATACATTACTAAATTTTGCAAGTTGTAACATACATTAAAGATGAACTTTGTGAAATCCGTACTTTATCACTTTTGTCAACTTCAACGATGGTTTGTCTAGGTACAAACCACGTCATCGTTAAAAAATATCCACGCATGCCTCACTTCCAAAATATTGTAAAGTTCCTGCATCTTATTGAATAAGCGATAAAAATAGCCTAAAGTTTCTCCACTCCATACATCCCGTATCAGATTAGTCTGATCTCATTTGTGGCGAGGAATTGGGTCAACACATCCTGAAAATCAACAAAAGCAAATTATTAACCTTGGAAGTAAGAAATTCACCGCTAGCATGCAGCTTCATATCAAGCAGAAACTAACGTCGGTAAATAACCCTTTTAGAAATGATTCAAATGTTGTAATATATCGTTTTTGAGATCATTCTATGAGAAAATCAATGACATAAAGATTATCAGTTTACCTCTCTTAATTAAAAAGATTTATGACCCATTTGACGTTCATACAAATATAGACAAAATCTATCGAATCTACAATTTTGCGTGTAGGATTCTTAACATCATTCAATACTCCAAAATAAAGGGCCACTAAAATACTTGGATGACAGATCTAAGTTTGTCTACTAGTCTGGAACACTTTTGCAGTACTTACTTTATATATCTAGGGACACGACTTGTATCCAGTTCAAACAGTGATTTCTGAAAACAGTGAGTTTGTCACCTAATCTGGAAACACCAGGAACATGAGGAAAGGTGTTGAAATCTGATACCTGCATTGGAACAACAAATCTATTGTAAATATTTTAACCATTGCAATTACAACTTACAAAGTTTGATTACAGGCAAATCTTCACACCACCAACGTTTTAAAAATCTTTCCGAAACAGCTATATTTTAGGTTGGTCCAATTTGAAAAATGCTGCAGACGACAAATGGATACTAATACCAAGAACAGAGAATACTGATACAACGGGAGAAATTGCTGATTAACAGTAATCTCTTCTTTTGTGTCAATACTTTACAATCCCTTTCTAATAAGTACGTTATACCATGCCTTGTATGAAAAAGGGTAAAAGAATCCCATTTACACATCATGTAAAAGCAACGGAACAAGAGAATTCGATTTCCTTCATAAAGATTTCTCCAAAAATCCTGTCCCATACAAGATATATTTTATAACTCCCTTGTAAAATAGTTTCGGAAAACATCGAGAGAAAGAAGAAATTGTTGATTATCAGCCCCTCCCTCAATATTTACGCCCTCAAACATATACTTCTCACATCTGTAACTCTTTATGAATAAAGCAGTCCAAAATTTTGTCATTTTGAAAACACTTTTGAAAACACTTCACCCATTACCAAAATGGCTAAATATTTGACTTTTCCGAAGCAAAAGATGTAGGCCTAGCAGACAAGAATATCAGGTGTATGAAATTTTAAAAAGAGAACGCGCAAACGCCCTCTTAACTTAAATTTTCATTTTAAATTATCACATGCAGATTGACAGACAAGCAGACAATGTTAAAGGTCTGTGTCCCTGATGTATCAATTTACTGGGCGTAAAAATACGTTATGCAATTTCACTAACCCTTTGAAAATAGACATATCACATAGAGTATTTCGGTTTGGCTTAATTCGCATATAAACAATGACAAATGGTATTAAATACGATGAATGCATTCTGTCTTCTAAATCACAACCTATCCTCTTATTCACAACCTATCCTCTCACGCACAAACTGACCGGAAGAACTGATTTTCTTCAAAGATCGACAGTAAGTTATTAAAATATTGTTTGCGCGATATAATTGACATACAGCTATTTCAAAATACACACAGGTTTTGGGCCATTCATCCTCAGAAAGTGGACAAACGCTCATCAGGATTGACGAAATGTCAATATTGGGGCTACCCTTGCAACGGGAGAAAATGAATTTCCGTTCAATCTCTGGGAATCGGGGTTTGGATGGGGCTCATAAATATGTGAAAATGAATAAAGGGTTGTATGACATTCTCCGATTTTTGATTTTCGAGCTAGAAACAAGAACATTTCGATTAAAAGACGAGACTCACCTTTCACCCGCCGATTTGTCGGCTCCTCTAACTGCCAACCGGATATCCTCTAAACTTTTTTTCATACACAACAAAATGTTGTGATTTAGTAGATAAGCAGCCGTGAGAATGTGCAATGAATTTTTGTAAATATCACATACTAGTTTGCAGTCATCACTGTAATGCTTTGGAATTATAATATAATCATAAACCAATGCATGTTTTAAGCTTAAATTCTATCAATGAAATAAGATATTTTTAACAGGGATGGATTAATAAGATGCTAAAATTTTGGAGTTTGAAATCATTCAGATGAGGTGAGTCTTTCAGATTGGTAGCCATGGCAACCCAATTTGTATAGAATTTCGGACTACAAATTATGATAACTATATTTGGTGTCAAGATTCTAAGACTGGATAGATGTTGTCTTGAAGTTAAGTTTTGTTGTGGTTCTTTGTCCAAGGGCAACAGATATAATATTTGCACAGATTATAAAGGTCTCTGCACATTGAAAAACCAATACATGCGTGAAAAATTATTAAAAGTCATCTTAAACCCTATACAAACAAAGCTATATCTGTATTTTTAGAGTGTTAGAATCCCAGTCGATCCCCGCTCGTAGTCCGGTGACCTCCAGTGACCTTGCATCCAGCGATAGTTCATCTAGTCAACAACATACAGCCGAAAACAACACAACCAATGGCACCTTTGAAGGTAAGGATAATGTAAACAGACAACTCATGTGAACAAGAAACAACAACAAAAACAGACTGGCAGTCTGTGCTGAATAAAGTCTTGTGCTAACCTTCATGCTCAAACATGGTACAGTTTGCAGAGTGTTGGACTCTCAATCATACCTGGGTCTCGGGTTCGATCGATAGTAGGGGCTGATAATATTTTCCAAAAATTGTCTCTACAAACAGATTGGTAATTGTAAAACGAAGTGGGAAGATCAGCTGGGGCTTATGGGATGTTATGGTAGTACTAGTCACAGAAATACCAAGAATCCAGTGTAATCTTAAGCACACAAGTATGATATCATGGCTGAATATGACTTAATTACTCTGAAGAAATGACAATTAATCCCATTCAATCTATTTTATGCTTTCAAGTTCATCAATTTTCAAGTTACTGGTAGTAGGCTGAGCCTTGTCTAAAACTTGACTATTGCCAGCCATCATCTTGTCAATAAGCGTCCTTAACTTACTTACATAGAGTTTGAAAGAAAAATGTGGCAAAGGTTTTGATTAGTTTTGATTAATTTTTGAGGAAAGAAGACATTGAATTGATATAGACTTACTTTATTACACTGTCGCCAGTCAGAATGTTTCGACACAACTTAAGATGTCATGAAAAGAAATATTTTCAAGTGGTATATACTTCAAGATTGATCATTTGTCAGTGGGGCTCCAAAATTTGTTCTTTAATCATTTTGATCATTAAAAGGTTTGATTTGAATAAACTCATTAAGCCCTTTGTGTATCAGAGGAAATACATTTTTGAATTTTGAATCAGACTGAGATGTCAAAAACATTGCCATTTTAGAAGCTTATCTTAAATAAAAACACTTGCATTCTTTATACAATTGCTGATCAGAATGTGAAAGTGTCTGATTGAAATATTCAAAAGTTGAGAATTCATGGCTGTAGGTTGGATGATGTTTGACCTTCTTCTGAAACCAGGAGAACAAAATATTGATGGTGCTACAGGTACCATCTTCGCTTGCTGTGGAAAATACTATTTAAAAAATTGGCTGTGTTGCATGCCCTTTCTTTCCATTTTAATGAGGTGTTTCCTAGAAAATATCTATGGCTAATTATTAAACATGTCCAGATGTGGTTTAAATGTTTCTTACCAGAAGGATGGTTAATTCTTTGTTAAGTCAAAAGGGCTTTGGTTTGCTATAAGTGGTACTTGGGTTAAATCAAATGGACTGAAGGAATGGCCAGCCTACCCTGAATGTATGTTTTTGAAGGACCATTGATTGAATGAATTGTTCGGTATAAAGGAGCAGTCGTTTCCTACTGATCACATGAGTCATTGAATATATATTTATCAGTAATTAATCGGGCCTATTCAAACTGGCAGAACCATTCATTAAATTTCCGTGTTTATTTTGTTCAAATGATAAATACATAGTTGATTGAAGCCAATATTTTGCTTCTCACAGATAGCTTGGAACTTCCGGAAGCTAATTTCAGTATTATTGCAAGTGACCATTTGTCAACGATCACAAATATTAACTTACCTGGAAATTTGAAATAGAAGACTTTAAATAAATTAGATATTTTAAAGAATAAAATGTTGTTAAAGAAAATGTCAGTAGTTGTTCATGTTTATGTTGAAGAATTTCATTTCAGACTAAAGAGTATAAAAAGCATGAACTTAATGGTAGAGCAAAAGCTGTAACTTTAACTTCCATGAAAACCATGTTGAAAATATTCGAAAAATATTCAAAGGCAGGAAAAGGTTAAGCAAAGTGAACAAATTAAACCAGAATAAAGCCAACAGTTCATGAATGATTTATAATTTTATAGCTATGGTGGTCGACTAAGGCAACATTCTGTCACAAGTTGGGGCCAGGAAGAATTTGTAATGAATTTGAAACACAGGGGGACCTATTGTCCACAATGTAAAATGTGAGGAGAAAAAATATTTGTCACATGTAATGGCCGGTCGGGGGATGTCCTGTTTAAATGAACAACTGGATGAAAAACAGGTTTTAACCCTTTAGTAAACACTGACTCAAACTGGAAAAGAAATTGAGATGACTAAAGAATAGATATTAATAACAAGGAATTTGTGTTACATAAGAAATGAACAAGTTGGTAGATTAGCGATTGCTGCATAATATCAAAGTTAGAAGAAATTTCCTTTTGACCTTGATGAACTGTGCTTGAGATTTTAAACTTATTTTTAGTTGTCCGAAAAATTTAGAGGTTGTGACATAGCAGCAATCTTAAGTTTGTCAAAATGGTGTTGCAAAGTGTACATTAGCTTGAATTGGAAGAATTTTGAAATGGTGTTTATTTGGGGTGGAATGTAAGGCATAAAGCCGAAATTGCTGATAAAAAAGCTTGAAAGCCCAAAATGCCAACAAAATAGCTTTTGGGTATATTGAATGACAAATGAAAATAAAATGGTTGCCAATTTGTTAGACTGTGCCAGTGTATTTAGAGCAGACATTTGGCCTGTAGAGTTGACATTTATAGATAGACAGTGACCCAGTCAGGGACCTGATGGCTTATGGAGATGGCAATTTGTCTAAGCTCATTTACATACCACTGAAAGCAAAGTGACTAAAATTGAACTATTTTAAGTATGTTTATTTTCTATTTCAATAAATATATTAAACCACATCCTGATTCTTAATGTTATTAATATTGCCAGCGACAAAATTAATGTCTCAACTTTTTTGAGATGACAAAATTATGTGACACTACTAAGAAAAAACCCAAACATACAAGATACAGGCAATTTAAAGCATGATAAAACTTTTCAATAAATACAAAAAGGATTTTTCGTACAAAAGTAATGTATCAAAATGTGAATGTTTAGATGGTTTTGAGACGATGTTGAACTAGGTCTAGATTGTTTGCAAAAAAAATTTAGTAAGAAATCTGTAAGAGATCTCCTCCAGTTTCTGCTGTCTCATGGCATATCAAGCATCTGATGGTAGGATTATTAAATAGTTGGATAAAAGACATTGTGCTTATAGAAACACACATTTATTGTTATTTTACTGGCTATACAGAGATTACATCTTTAACCAATGATAAAATCTTTAATTTTATGCTAATGTTTACTTCATAACTCTTCCCATAATGATTCAACTTAGATAATGACACAATCTTAACAAGAGGAAGTCTTGAGGTTACAGATAAAAAATCAGATGTGTCTTAAGTAATTGGTCTTTATTTAGTTGATAGAACAGGTACCCACATTGAAAGGAAATTGTTTAGGATATGACAGTTAAGACGTTTCAAGCTTTATAGAGAGTGTGCTTGCTCCAATCATTGCCAAGATTGTGAAGCCAATCATAACAGCCGTACCACATAATGCCAGAATGGTCTGCCAAAATTCTGCCTTGGTTGTCAACAGCTCTGTCTGTGGTCATCTGAAACATACACCACCAAACAGAAAAGAAGAACCTTTTGATGTTGTCACTGATTTTGCAACAGAAAATGATTTGATATTGAATATCATAAGACACTGCTGAAGTTTTAAAGTCAGTACTTCATGAAATGAATTAAAATTTGTAAATATGGAAAGTAGAGAATGATCAATCCAACGTGGCTAAACTAACTACACTAAACTATGACAGTGAAGGGGGTGACATTATAATTAGTTAGTAAAACAATTAGAGCCAGATTCAAGGACTAGCGAGCATAATGCTCCAAGATTGATGACTGCACCAAGCCATGCCAGATTCAGAGAGAATATTTCTATGCTTTTCAACAAAAACCTTGTAACTGCAGCTTGTTTTAAGCTGAAGTTACGTAGTTTTCGTTGAAAAGCGAAGATTTCCAAGATGAATGCTGGACAAGCGGACAGTTTTCACCAATTATTCTGTCATTCTTTTATTATCGTTCATGTTCAAGCTTTAGAGGAGAATAATGGCATAGAAATTATGAACCCTTGTCTTGCTGATACCGCTTGACAAATAGATTGAAAAATGCTAACAGTTTAGACTAAGAAAGGGCTTTATATAATAGAGTAAGATACTTATCTTGGAATATAACGATTCTTGGAAAAAGACTTTATGACTCCAAGTACTATTGTGCCAGAAATTATTTGTCAATTAATGGATTATGGATATTTTGTTTGAAGAAGAGAACAAAATTGTCACATTAGGACAAAGGGTTGAAATTTTGAAAATTCCCATGTCAGTTTTGCAGATGATGAATGCTGGGTTGAGATAAGGTGGGCGGGGCTGTCCCCTGGCTTGAATAAAACAATGTGGAGCAAAGGGGTGGTATTTAGTAGCCCCTTCCCTCATAGCACATTATGGACTTGTCAGAAGTCGGAAAAAAATTCAGATGATGTATTTAAATGCAATTTTATCCTAGAAGTTATTCCCAATCAAGTAGAAGTGGTAAGACAGAATATGCTGCTTGTCATCGTTTTCTCCTGCTTCCTAAATGTTTTCTGTGAATTTGTACAATAGGACTGTCAAATTCTTATTAAGATAGTCCACCCCTAATGAGATTCGCAAGACATCAGAATTATTCAGGGGCAATCAAAAACATTTGGTGGTAGAGCTCTTCACCGCTGAATGTGTAGGACCGCTCCTGAATAGGTTCGGATACATAAAGACACCGTTGGAAAAAAAACCCAATGTTTTATGAATCTCAAAATGGCGACATTACGGTTATTCCACCTTAAGTCGTAGGATAATGGTGAAGCTCCATCCTTCCTTCCTTAAAAAAGGTATTGGTTCTAGTGTAAGTTCTTTGCAGATGAGTTTAATTTCATATGTTAAGAAATTATTTCGTTGTCTACAATACCTTTCAATCTAGATCAGTCTAAGATATTTGATGAATGATGTGTTAAAGGAAATTATCTCGAAAAAAAGAGATTTTCTGATAAATGTGACCATTTTATCATCATTTTCAATCTGCAAATTATTTCCAAATGATGGATTTTTCAAAAGAAGATACAATAAAGAGTAAAATGAAGAGATTTAGCCCTAATGTCCCTAAATTCTTTACAACACATAATTATGAGTACTAGTGACCCTGAGATTAAAAGATTGGCTGTTGAAGGAGATAATATCATAGATATATCACCAGTTATGTTTAAAAACAGTGTAACTACAGATTCTTCAAGCTATAAGTTACAAAATTTTTGAAAGCAACCAAAAATGTGAAGATTTTTCACAAAATTTTGCTTTTAATATATCAAAATTTAGCTTCATAATAAATTAAAATTCCACATCTTCTACTTGAAGCAAGACAAATACTGATATTCGGTAACTCCGAGCATGAATGTTGTACTAGCATACCATCACCCTTCAGTTAGTCTATCTATTGGTCCACAATTACACAAACAGATTCAGACTGAGCTTAAGCCTTTAAGACTGTCATTCTGTAATGAGTTAAGGAACTATTTTCTTCTTTCTTGTACATTACAGGGGACATCCCCGGATTGGTCACTTCTGGTGCATCAGTCATCGCTGCTGGTGAGCCGTGGGTAATGTCCGGTGTTGCTGGACCTTTAACTGGTGAGTCTCAAACTTGAATCCCTCTCTGTCAGTGTTTAGAAGCTCTTGCAGTATTCCCAGATGTGGCACAACAAAATGAACATCCTAGGCCTCTGTCTCTGTAGCATTAAAAATGGCTGTAGTAGCTACCGGTACTCAGAATCTAATAAGCCATGGGATACAATGTCATTGATTCGTCAATACATATGAGCCAGGATCTGGAAAAAAGTCCTTTAAGGCTTTTGAGCCCAACATGGTTCAAGATCAGCCTGTGTATACACGCATTCTGATCATAAACCATGTTAGTCTCCAAAAGCCTCTTTGTGACCTGTAGCCACACTAGGTACAGGCTGCTCATGAAACACGGCTGTCTCAAATGCTATAAGGGACTTTTTTCCAGATCCTGGTTCAATTATCTCCCAGTACAAATAACATGCAGTTCACAAAATACTTCTTTTGCCAACAGTGCTATATTCAATGACCAGCTACTTATTGATGGTTGATTGTAGCTTATACCAGTAGTGAATCGTTATCTACTTGTGCCTGTTGGGTATAATTATACCCCCCACAACGAAGTTATGGGGGGTATACTGGAATCAGGTTGTCCGTCCGTCCGTGGACATAATTTTGTGTCCTCTTCTCCTCCCACAGTTTTTGACCAATTTTGCTGAAATTTTATCAGGTTGTTTCCTATCATATGAAGTTGTGCACCTGCAATTTTCATCTTGATCAAGTCATTAGTTTTAGAGTTATGCCACTTTGAAATTTTTAAGGGGGGGGGGGGGGGGTATTCAAAATTCAAAATTTCGTTGCCGTGCTCTAACTCGAGAACCATTCGACCTAGGATCATGAAACTTTACACAGTTGTTGCCCATGACCCAAGGAGGTGCCCTATGGTTTTTGGGTCACCAAGGTCAAAAGTCAAGGTCACAATTGGACTTTGCTTGAAATCGCTTTACGTGCTCTAAGTCAAGAACCTTATGAACTATAGCACTTTTTCAGTGACAAGGCCCTAGTGGGGGGTATTCGTCCGCTTTGCGACAGTTCTAGTTCTCTTTTGCTTCATCAATACAAATCTGGAAATGAGTACCCATAAGATACAGTTCTGAGCTATATTCAATGACCATCCAGTAGTTATTGATGGCTCTCTAGTAGAAATCTGGAATCTGGCAGTAGAAGGTTATAAAATGACAATAAATATCAACATGTGATGGGATTTATGATACATCTTTAATAAGACCTGATGATGAATCTTTTATACTATGTGTATCTCTATGGTCTTTCCCACAGATTTGCTAGATTTGATGTTCCTAATATATTTTAAGAATGGTTTGGAAAGTTTTGAGAAAAAGAAGCAAATGCTGATGACCAGCATACACATACACAAATTGCTTGTTTATTTAGGTATGTTAATTTGGATGTCTATGACCTATGAGGATTTTGAAGTTAAGAATATTTGGAAAAAGTTTTCTTGTTCTTGAGCAATATATGGAGACCCAGGAATTGTACTGGTATTACCAAGGAAAGCATTGGGATAAGTGAACTTTGTAATAATTTGAGTGAAAAATTGTTAAAAACCAAATGCATTTGCAAGCCAGGACATCGCCAAAGAAATCTTAGAGCTACTGAATATCGTTTTCCAAATTCTTCGCTTATAGCCAAAGATCAACTGAGGTTAGAATGAACAAGACTAAACTTTTGTAAGAATAAAAAAAGGAACAATTTCCTGTTCTTGTATTAAAAATTGAAGAAATAAATGTTTTTTTTTAAAAAAAAGGTCACAGGGAAGAAAATGCTTCCAATGTATTGGAGACAGCAATCACGGCTCCATCCAGATCGCAGCAGCGTTAGGGGAGCCACAATTGTGTTAGAAAGGAGAAAATGAATTAATTCCCACAATCCAACTCACTGGGGGAGTCTTGCCTGTCAATTAAGGTTTTGACAAACTAAAAGGAAACTCATTTAATGGCAAAAAATGTGCTCGAAGCATTTTGTGGGGATTTCAGATATTTCTGAAAACAATCGCATTTGAAATTGTTGGCCTTGTGACTTACATATTTGATTTGCTGTTTTGTCCCATTCACAGTTGACAAATTATGTTATTTCATGCTTTATGTTTTCTGTAAAAGAGATTTTGTAAATAATTTTCAAAGTTTAACATTGACAGTTCACAATTCTCTCCTAAGACAATATTAAAGAGATGTATAAAAAGGACATTGGTAATTGAACTTTTGTCAACAAAAGCATATCTTATAACTGATGATAATTATTGTCGAGATGTTTTTATGAGAGAAAAGTCATCAAAAATCATAAAAGCTTGTATATTTCTAGAATTTTTTATCGTCTTTTAGAAAAAGACCATCACAATTTGATAAAAGCAAACCACCTAGTTTTAAGGCTCAATCCAGGCAATGAAAAAAATAGCTAAAAAAACCCAAAACAAACAATTGCACAAAAAATTAACCAGATTCTACCTGATAAAGGACAGACTTGTGTTTATTTTGCATAACTTAATTTGAATGCTTATAGGGGGTCCTTGTATAGAAATGAGAAAAAGAATAGATGAACATTGCATAGTTGACTTCCCTCATTGTATTTTCCTAAATAAAAATTTGGTTAGCCTTTTTCTCAAAGAACACTACATTTTGATGTCCCTGAACAAAAAAAGCGTTGGAAAGCATTGGGGCAAAAGAAGAAAATGCTGATTATCAGCATTTTCTTCTTTTCCTTACTATATTATACAAATATCCTATCCTTATCAACTTTCATTTCGTATTCTGCGTCAATTTTCAAATTGGGACAGTCCAACTGTTTGTCGTTTGAGAAAGATTTAAATAAGAATGTGGTTATATATACCCAGTCATGCCAGGCAATTTAATGGCTTAGTTTTATGTCTACTTAATTTAGAAATTCACACAAAATTAATGGGGCGTTATTTTAAAGTCATTTTTATGTAGCCATATTTCAATAGTTATCGGGGATTATCACCATTGTGTTCTGACTTTAACCATTTCCCTTCTATAGACCATTATCCTGAAGATTTTTTTTTCATTTCATTCAAAGTAAAAGAATACCTTATGCTTTTGTCCAATTTTTGCAGTCTAATTTCAAACATGTAACTTGGCTTTATGGTTTCCCTGGATCTCTTGGAACATAATATTTTAACATCCTTAAAAATTTTACCTGGTGCTTACTCAGGAATTTTTCTTGTAGAAGTAAAGAAGAATGTTGTTAAGACAACCACCCTCCAATTCTTTTCTTTGTGGAATTGTTAAAAATATTTTTGAAAAAATATATATTTTTTTTCCTTAGAAAAATTGGTATGTCCATTGCATAAAAATTGTTGTATTTTTGGATGCCTCTTTGAAAGCAAGGCCCATTGAAACTTTAATATGTCTCTTCATGGGCATGATTTAACTTTTGCAGGATAATGTTCTCCTGATCCTGTATTATTCAAGCTTGCACAGTCTGATCTTATGCCACACTGCCTGCTTAATTTGAATCCATCACAACAAGGGTTAATCTGTATTTTATCACAAAAGGGCAGTTGGGATTCTGCGGCCACTATCACTAACAGCATTCCAGTAGATATCGGCCATTGTAAACAATTTCTCCTGTCATGAGGAGGATCATATCAGACAAATTGTTCTCTTAGATCTCACACAGTTATCAATATTTTATCATGAAAATGTGATATATTTGCTGGGCTTATCAGGGACAGCAGAAACAAAACAGTTTAATCCACTCCCATTAGTGAGTTCAGTGGTTCTGTGAGGAATTGCCCTAAACCCTTTCACAAATGGCAAAAATGTATACGGCTCCAATTTGAAAGGTGTTAAAGCTAGGACAACTTCAATTTTGTCAAATGTAAAAAATGTGTAAGTTATTTCAAAGTTCTATTTTGATAAATGGAGAAAGTGCTGATCATTCTTTGAGAGGAATTGCCTCTAACCCTTTACCAAACAGCCAGAATTTAGATAGCTCTAATTTGAAAGGTGTTGCAGTGGACAAAATCAATTTTGTCAATGTTATAGCAAAGATAATAATGAGAAAAATAAAAAAAGTGATGGTCATTTACCAAACCTTTTCTATAAGTGACTTCAAAAGCCATGTCTTAATTAGGTAGGGTTAACCAAACAATTCAATAAGCTAGGAGATGGCAATAATAATGGTAATGAAGATAATGATGACATTGCAAGGGCGGACCAAGGATTTTCTTCCAGGGGGTCCAAGCTCAAATGATGGCTTAAAGCGTGATAGAAATAGTTTCTTATCAACAAAATCCTCATAACTGCAACTTAAAACATGCTGCAGTTACAATGTTTTCGTTGAAAAGCAGTGATATGTAACATACTAAAGTTATATGGTCAAAATTTAATTTTTCGGCCAATGCCAGGGGGGTGGGGGGTTCGGACCCCCTGACCCCCCTCTAGATCCGCCCTTGCATTGAAGAGTCTGTTCAAAGTAACAACACTTGGGTCAACCACATTTTCTGTGTGAGTCTATACAATGTCATATTGTAGACAGACTGTACTTAATGTCCTGGAAAACTTCGGTTGGAAATTGTCTTTTAATGGAAAAAATATTCATTAATCCTCTTTTAGTATCTGAGTAATTTCGGGCAACATTATTTTAGAGGACAATTTTTTCATCACGAGAAAACCATCATTAGAAACCAAAACATTGTAATTCAAGCTTGAAAAAAGCTGGAATTACAATGTTTTTGGTGAGATATCATCAGGCAGAATTATACTGGTCTGTAACAGTTTTCTCCTTTGGCTATTTTTTCAAAGATTTTATTAAAACCTATGCTTTTCTGACAAGTTCTTCTGTTAAGATAATTAGATTGGACTGGTTCACCCAGAAAAAACTGTTCCCTCTGAAGAAGCTTGATTTATTGGTGTATAATTCTGTGTGTACCATTCTCAAAGAGAGTTTGAGTGTAGGGCACTTGACTTGAATGGAAGATTCAAGTGGTTACGATGGGTTTTGTGACATTGTTCAAGTGATTGGTGCATCCAACAGGTTCTCTCTTGTACCCATGATGGTGTCTGGCTGCCTCGTGTTGAATATTGTAGCTTTTCTTCGAAAACCTCGTAACTGCAGCTTGAAACAAGCTGCAGTTACGAGCTTTTTGAAGAAATACAACAATATTCTATGCTATTAATGCTGTAAATTAGCCCCTGTCATAAGCAGGTAGTTAGGAATATTCAGGATTAGACTGATCATAATGTGCAAGCTGATGCTACTGCTACCTTTCAAAGCCATGAAATGTTAGAATCATCTTTACCCGGCCAAGAAACTTGTTCACTTTTATTCTCACTAAATTTAATAAGTATCTTGCTAATCTTTATGAACTTGCTGTGCTCAAATGAGTTTGTTTGAGCTTCAAGATTTGATTTTATGCATGTGTATTTAAAACAGAATCTAAAGTTGCTCTAGGCCATGGCTTCATTAAAATTGTATTTAAAATCAGATATAGAAGTTAAATGAAAAATTGTCAAGGATTACAAAAAAAAAAAAGGTATAGATATTACAGAAGTTCAAAAAAGTCATTAGTTATACTCAGTTAGAATATCAATAAGATTTTCAATTGTAACTTTTAAAGACCAATCCATTTAAACTTTTTTACAATAATGGAAACTTTTTATCATCAATTTCAGTTCATGAATACTAAACCAGAATTGAAGGGTTAGTGCAAAACTGTTGTAAAACATTAAAGAATTCATATGTACTTACTGTAGTTTTGCCATGAGTGAAAAAATGATGAATTGCCAGTATTCGTCATATATCATAAACTTAGGTTTCTTAAGCTCAATTAGAATTGTGTCTATTTCTATCATTTCCTACATACACACAAATAAAAGATGGTATTCATCTTCAACTGGCAAATTGTTGATAAGGCCCTTTGAAGATTGTCCATGATTTATAGATTTAGCTGGTGATGATAAAAAAGAGATTTTGTCTGCATGACAGTTTCATTAAAAACTGTATGGACTCATATACAGAAGGTGAAAAGAATTGAGCCGTGATCTGGAAAAATGTCCCTTATAGCATTTCAGATGGCCATGTTTCAAGATAAGGCTGTTCCTAGGTGCAGTCTGACTTGGATCCATGTTACTATTATATGGTTGCTACAGACCATTATGAAGCTATTGGAAGACAACATGGTTCCTGATCAGACTGAATGTATACGCAGGCTGATCTGGATCCATGTTGGGTTCAAAAGCCATAAGGGACCCTTTTCCAGATCCTGGCTCAAATATTACCAATGGTTATTTATGAAATCAATGATAAATTTTTAATCCTTTCCCACTGAGATTGGACAATTTTTAGGTTGGTCTAAATTGCACACTGACAACTCATGGATTTTGTATGTATTTGTAAAAAGAATGTCTACTTTCTTAAGCCAAGAAATACAAACCAGTATGTTCTTTTTTACCTTCAATGATTTCTAAAAAATACCTTTACCATATTGAAAACCAGGCACCACTTTTGTGAAAAGGGTTCAACTTTTCTAAACCTTTATCAAAGCCATCTAAATTTAAAGCATAGAAATGCTTAGATAGAAAATATATTAATTGAGTTTGGCTTTTAGATAAAACGTTATGATTCTTTGAATTGTGATTTACATAGCCTTATGGGGGATTTAAAGTAAACTGAATTTTCTTTTATTAATGCAATTATTAGCATTTTAATCTAGATTTCGGTAAATTGATTTGATAGTTAATATCAAAGTTTTACAACTTTGTATAATTCTCATTAGACAGCAAGATTTCACACATTACTGTTGTTGTAAAAAAAAAATGAAAAATTTTGTTGGATAAAAAATGAAAATGGATTAGAATATTTATGAAAAAGCCTCCTATTCAAGGATGATCTGACATGTACTTGATTATAGCAACAGCATTCATGGAAGATATAAACAAATTTACAAATAAAACTGCAGCTTTTACTCTATAATATCTTCGAAGAATTTTTTTCAGTCAGTGCAAAAAAAATATCTTAAATTGTGTTGCAATGACTGGTCTACATTACTGGTCTACATTACATTACTTTGATTGGCATCAAAACATATAGTGGGGCGCACAACTCCGAAAATTTGGCTTAATCGTTCACTTTGTGATACAAGCATGAATTTTGGTATGGTAAGTCATTGAGGGTCCCTGAATCAGAAAAAAGTGCTAGCCACTTGAAATTCGCATCCGGTGGCCATTTTCCAAGATGACCGCCATTCGAATAAATGTAGTCTATATATCAGATAGAAAAAAACATTCCAAATGCTGAAATCCGCCGAGATTTTTCTTCTAAATCGCCCGAATATAGTCAATTTTGTAATTAATTAATAAACTAGCATGGCTTTTTTACAACATTGCGGTCGTTTATCCGAGATGGCCGCCAAAATACTCCAAAAATGGCCGTTTCTTCAATTAGATATTATTTTTTAATAAGATATTATCAATCCTTGTCATAAAATTTCAACCAGCATAACGGAATGAAACACAACCCGATTTAGCCACATGAAAATCGCATCCGGTGGCCATCTTTCAAAATAGCCGCCATTCTCATGTATCAATTAAGCCTATATATGAAAATATCAAATACAAATGAATCCCAAGTGATGAATTTCGTCGGGATTTTAATATACCTTTCCTGCATAGTCTTTTTTGTAACCAATATAAACCAACTTGATGTCTTTATAACATGGCTGCCTTTTTCCAAGATGGCCGCCAAAATATTCAAATGTTCATAGTTTCTTCAAGGAAATCTTATCACTTTTAACAAAAAAGATATCAACCCCTCTCTTTAAGTATCAGCTAATAAAATGAATGAGATACAAACAAAATTGTTCTAAGAGAATATATATTTTGCTATTGAAATGGCGACCATTTTTGTATTATCTTAACTGTCTTATTGGCCTCCATAATTAAATACCGATTATCGTCGATTACTTTAAAAAAAAAACAGCAGCTTAATTAACATGGTTTAAAGCACTTTTGTGTGATTAGTCGCTTTGCGCTAAGTAAGTCAAAACCTAGTGTTCAAATCATCCTTCGAATCATCCACTCCAAATATTAGAAAACTCATGCATTCTAAACCAGATAGCGTAAAAGGAAGTCTTTCTTACATTGATAATGGAAAATTGTAAAACAAATCAACAAAAATATGTAAAGTAAATGTTATCCCTGCCAAGAGGAAAAATCTAATGATTTGCTTATTTCTCTTCTGAGTAAATTACAGAAAGAGCAAGATCTCAGTGGATACAAATGTACAATAATACTGCAACAGATATTCCTTTATACCTTGCCTTCAATGATATACCAACTTCGTTCAATCCAGCTCTATTAGATGATAATGAGGGCAAAGATAAAACTTTGACACTGCATAAGCCAAGTATCATAATAGATACCGTCTTTTATCTACAATATAAAGCTCAAACGGGCACAGAAACAAGGTTCAATTACAGATGGAGACAGCTGTAAAAGGTCTATAGATTCTGATTTGCAAAAGATGCCACGTTTCTTATGCATTTGTAGCACGATTCGCAAAATTTGAGACAAGCTTAATCAATGCGTTTAAACTATCGACAATGGGAAGTTGCTTGTAAAACTCAGCACAGTTGTACGTGTTGTCGTTCAAGAGTTAAAGTATCACCGAAACAGCTTAGAGTTGTATAACTCGACGAGGTCTTAACAAAATATGATACAACAATAGTTTTGTAAAAGATTTACAAGTATCATGTGGCTTTTTTAACTTGTTATATACCGGTATATCATGGAATTCGTGGCTTCTGAGAAAGTCCAGTTTTCAAACTTCATGACTTAATCCTATTGCATAAGCACCATATCAATGCGCAAAACAGGCTGCATACAAAGCTGGCCATACCTAGAGACTGTGTAATTTTCAGCAACCGAATTATTAATGCCGGTCGAAATGGGGATTGCCAAAAGAAAATGAATGTTGGAGAGTTGTTTAGATCCAGTTTCGTAATGCTGCAGAGAGATGGCTACGAATGGGTGCAAAATCTTGAAGTGGACGGTGTAAGTTCAAGAAAGCCGGGCTTTTCTGCACTTCACTCTATATCTGCGTCTGTGAAATATCACATGAAAGTTAAAATCATAAATAAGCAGTGGCGGCCATCTATGTTGTACAGCTTCTTCAGTGTTGATATGACTATATTCACAAGCATTAAACCTTGCTTGTATTCGACATACCATCTCTTGTTGTCGAGGGACCCCATATGGGGTGAGGGCTAGTTTCCTTGTAAAGGCTGTTGATTTACAGAACTATTCTGGCCAAATAACGAATACACCGGACACATGGATGTTGAAAATAGGAATCAACTGAGATGGCGTTAAAACAATAATTAGCCACAGTGGGTTTGGCTGCCATCTCTTGTAGGCATATTGTCAAAATTGAAAATCGCCTGCTACATTTTTAGAGACCTTCTTTGAAAGAAGCCGGTTGGCTGCCATCTCTCTTGGGGATCTTATCAAATTTGAAAACTATATCACTGGGGACTTGTTCCAGATGATTGCCATCTCGGGTCCACAAACACTATATCTCACTTGTATTCTACATACCATTTCTCTTTGTTGAGGGACCCAATCTTGTAGTCTACTTGTTACGGTAGGTTCTGTGGCTCTAAATTAATTGTCTCACCAAACTGATATACACTACATATTACATTTGCAGATATCTATGGCAATCGATTAAAAGAGTAAGAAAATAATGATTACACGGACTTGGTTGGCTGCCATCTGTTATCAAGTCAGTCGAATTTTATATAATTCGGCAATGAAATAAGCCAGTGGGGCTTATAACTCAAAAAAGCAAATCAAAGATTTTTTCCAGTGGTTAAATCGCAATTTTCATATAAAAAATGAAGAACTTTATATTGTATGGCAGCCGTATGAAATTTTGGTTGCCATCTCAAGCACGCATATTGTCTTTTTTACATCTGGTATTTATGTCTGAGTGTTTGAAATGAAAAATGCAAGTTTATTTTAGTTTTAGTGCATCATATCATTACACAGGGAAGCTCTATAATGCCCAGTTGGCGGCCATCTCAGAAAATGGCCACCGTATTGAATTTAAAGTGGCTAGCACTTTTTTCTGAAAATGTACACTTGAAACTATATATATATACTTATTATAGTAGGTTCTGTGGCTCTAAATTAATTGTCTCACCAAACTGATATACACTACATATTACATTTGCAGATCTCTATGGCAATCGATTAAAAGAGTAAGAAAATAATGATTACACGGGCTTGGTTGGCTGCCATCTGTTATCAAGTTAGTTGATTTTTCTAAAAATGTATTTATGAAATTAGCCAGTAGAGCTTATAAGTCGAAAAAGCAAATCAAAGATTTTTCCAGCGGTAAATTCGCAATTTTCATATAGAAATGAAGGGCTTTATATTGTATGGCTGCCATATGAGATTTTGGTTGCCATCTCACTCACAAATATTGTCTTTTTTACATTTGTCATTTATGTCTGAGTGTTTGAAATGAAAAATGCAAGTTTCTATTAGTTTTAGTGCGTCATATCATTGCACATGGAAGATCTATAATGCTCAGATGGCGGCCATCTCAGAAAATGGCCGCCATACTGAATTTCAAGTGGCTAGCACTTTTTTCTGAAAATATACACTTGAAACTATATATATGCCAAATTTCATGCTTGTATCACAAACTGAACGATTATATGAGTTATGCGCCCCACTAATAGCCGTATGTCTTGAACCCATTACCAAATGCCAACATGTAAGAATGATTCGATTTGAAAGGTGTTGCAAAGTACAATTTCAAGTTAATGATTTTAAAAATATTTCCGTTTTGTCTAAGAAAAAAATGTGGAAAATGAAGAAATTGCTTGTCACAAGCAATTTCTTCATTTTCCACAATGTTTTCCAGATCTTTTTCTTGCGTGGGAGTCAAAAGGCACCACTGAGCAGAAATGGGTTAACTTAGCAAAATTTCAGCATCACATCGCAGCCTATATCTAAGAATCCAGTGTACTTTCCTATTTCAGTGATTACAATCAAACCTAGCCTCGGTGATACATCATTGACTGGTTCCCCTCTCTCACCAGGGGAGGTAATTACCATACCTATAGACTTGTTTACAGGTAACCAGCATGGACAAACAGGAATGACATGGAATGAAAAAATAGTTCCTAGATGAATGCCTGCTTATTTTATGTTTTGGTTGAAGTCATTCTGGAGATGTTTAAATGGTTACATCCCAGTTGGTCTAATCCCATTTCGTCTAATATATAAAAATATTGGATTAGACGAAAAATTCCCATTTCGTCTAATACTTTTTCAGACCTTGTTTCATGTCCTAAAAATCTTAAATAAAAAGACATTATTAAACAATATATATCTATAGGCCTAATACATGCATAAATAAATATATTAGACAAACTGAGAAAATATTTTAGAAGAAAAGCAAATTTCTTGAAATAAGGGTTTTAGACGAAATGGGAAATTTGAATTTTAGACCAATTGGGATTAGACCAACTGGGATGTTCCCGTTTAAATTCCTCTTCAAATTTCGAAATGCATGTCAAAGGACTTTTGTTAAATCTATCCAAATTTGCAGACACATTTTCATATGCATTGTCTGCAAGAATGTTACCTTCATATTAGTTTGCATGATAAGATTTAGATCCTGTATACTGCATGTATTGTCATGATGCTACAGGTCAACAAAAAAGAAAGAGGCAAAAAATGGAAATTGGCATGAAATTTCCAGATACTGCATGTTTTGATTCTGAATCAGTTAAATTTGAAAATTCTGGTACTGAAATAGCCTACAGTATTTAGAATTTATTTCCATGACGGTTGTTAAAACAGAATCAAGTGTAAACAGTTGGATATTGGATGATGAAGTCAGAGAAACACAATAAAGCCAATGTATGCAAGAACCACAATAGAAAAAAAAATCTTGCATATAAAGTATTCTAAAATATTTTGTCTGATTAATGAACAAATCAGAATTAACTTTGTGCATGATATTATCTTCAAATGTCAACTGTTACGACAAACAACTGCATAATATTTTCCATCTATGTGCTGAATATTCGTCATTCATACCTCCGTAAAAACGTGATAATTTGGTATGTACAGTAGTAGACTGGATTCATACCTCGGACTTGTCCAGTCAGATGTTACACCTTCGAGTCTCGTATTTCTCTGACAGGATCGGTAAAGCTGTTCATTCATACGATTGATTTTTCTACCCAACAATACATTAACCCTTTCCCAGGCAACAAAACAAAATGCTAGTTGATCATGAAACTTTTTGAAAATCAAAGCTGTCACGTAAACACATACAAACATAGAAACAATTTAAAAAAAAAAACAAACAGAAAATTTGTACTTTTAGGCGTAGAAAACATGACAGAAAAGAAGAAAATGCTGGTCATCAGACCAGCATTTCCTTCTTTCCTCTTTGTTTTCAAAAGATTCCCCTATTGTAGACGTTATAATCAGGGATTGTTTAGAAAGGGTTTGAAGGATGAACAATACATTAAAGGACGGCCATGAAAAATTCAACTTTTGCAGCAATTCGCTCTATTATTCGTATGAAACAATGGAAGGACAAATTATATCATTTCTTTGTTTAATATTGATTAATGTTTTTTGCCATTTTTACATGCAGTGCACATTTCCCTCATATGCAGAACACAATTTTAACAATTATTTTGAAAACGAACTATTAAAAGAAAAAAAAAGTATGAAATAAAGACTTCAAACTAGATCTATATAGAAATTGCTTTAAAAACTTTCCATAATGGTCACAGTATGAATTTATATATGCCATAATGTTTATATGCCATTTTGTTTTGTCCAAAACAGAATGGCATATGAATTATGTTGTGTACTGTGTACAGTGTACATCTACTAGGTATGCCATATTCAGATTGGTTGTAATTTGCATAGACCATAATCAAGGTGATTTATGTCTGGCATATTTTGCTAAACTTATTATTTCACCCATACAAGACAAAGAATTTTACAAAAGGACTTGTTTCAAGTTGTAAATGATGGGAAATAATTTAAATTTCACCAAATCAGAATGACTTAACAAAATCCTGGGGGACTTTGTAATCGGTACCATGGGGATTATTACCATTTGGGTATTTGATACCAAAAACATGGCGTAACGTACAAAACCTTTAAAAGCTGTAGCAAACTGCTTACAGCTACTGTTTCCATTTTGCATATTGTTTTACATAGGTTTGTTTGAAATGTATGATTGCAACACTTGTTCTTGTGTTATGAGATATAGTCCATGAGCCAGACACTTTTTTGGTACCACTCGGAGGGAGTAATTCTAATTGCACTTTCTGAATAGCTTGATATATGTAGTTAACTAATTGATATGATAGCAGTCTGAAATTGGTAGCTTATGCTGAGAAAATCGCCGTTTTCTGAACCTACCCCATTTTCACATGTCCACAAATTGGTCAGTAGGTGCGATTTCTTTTGGAAGTATGTGATTTATCAAAAGGCTTGTCGTGATTATTTTCTGTGCCAAAATATTCTTAAGACGCTAGTTTTGAGGACTATTTAATCTGTTCCCAGGTATGATGCCTCTGTAGGCTGTGAAATAGAAGACAATTTGTCGGCCCCTACACCGAACGAAATGCACATTTTTTTCGAGTGAATTTTTCAATTCTTTGAAGCAGAAATGCAAGTGGCTACATATTTTTACACTTAGATTTATTTTTAAATGCGTATTCGTCGATTCATGCCAGTTTCGTGACACAAAACACTCGGAAAAAGCTGTAAAAGGCAAAAACATTTGGTCGATTCGGACCCTGAAATGTTCGTTCCTAAAAACTAAAACGCGTATTATGAGTGTTCTAAGGCTTCTAACTGTTGCTAATCTATTGACAATATTGTGTTTTTATCCAAAACAGTTGGATTACCTATTAGATAGCTATTTCATGCATATATGTGTTATGTGAATATGAAATGGAGAATTTTACGTTAGGCCTACTGAAAGAATGCTGAACTCAGTAGCATTTTCACTTTTAAATATAATAAAGGGCCTTATATGTTCATTTGAATGTCCAACCAATGCAAATTAGAAAATAATTAGTGGAAATATATTCAATTGCACAGTTTTCGACGGTTCGTAACTAAATTGAATGACCAAATTAAATAAATGAAGCTATACTTTACGCAACAAAATATAGCCCAATGCCAATAAATACGATTATACGATATAATGAACATCATGTAGCAACCAGGGTAAAACCTGATAGTCCCCTATTCAATGACACAATGAATATGTGAAATAATTTGCTGCCTTTGTCATATATAGTACAAAAACTTTCTTCGTGGGATATATTGGTCTTCATATAAATCTAATCATAACCCAATATAATATATGTACTTGTAATATAATGAGTCAGGATACGGAAAAAAGGTCCCTTAAGGCTTTTGAGCCAAATTTGGTTCCAAATAAGCCTGTGTATACACGCAGTCTGACCAGGAACCATTGCTGTTCTCCACTAGATCCTTAATGACTGGTTGCAATTGTAATATAGCAGCATGGATGTCTGCCTGTCTTCACTAAAAGCATGCACTGATCTTGAAATGTGACTGACTCAAATGCTATAAGGGACCCTTTTCCAGATTCGCGCTCAGTATTATGAGAGAATACAATTGTTTCTGCTTTTAAGTAATATTATAACATTCTCATTTCCTAAACCTAGTTTGTATAAAGTATGATGATTAGACAAAGATTACATATGCAAAGAATGATAATCAAAGTGTACGGAGGGAACTTATTTCTATGTTAAAATAGATATGAGATACATGACATACTTTTGCAATTTTATTTCGTTTTGAAAATATATTGCAGTGTTCATTAATGAATGCAATACCCTGACCTCATAAAAGGCAGATTCTATATGTATTTCGACAGCGAAGTCCGTAGATGTACATTGCATACTTACAGACAAGATTTATCAAAAATAAAGAAATTTCATAAGCCAGGTGATTGTATAACATGTGTGTCGTCCTTTTCCCATTTCCAAGTCTCCTTGTCTGTATGTTTTTTTTTATTTCTGCTATATATTATCTTATTGCATACATGTGCTGATTCTGGTATTCGTGATTTTGATTTGACATTCAATGGTTCCTGACATACCTGTTGTTAGTGTAATGGTTTTTTGTCACTGAAAATCACTTTAGGTAATGTGTGTCCAGCTCACCAGGAGAAATGATAAACATATAGATAGAATATATGCATATATACTTTAGATAATCATTTGACTTAGATTTAAACTTCTTCTGTCGTGCATATGCATTAAAATGTGATTCATATGTATATGTGTTCTAGTTTATTTGGCATGAATCATAACAAAATGCATTATGATACATACTCAAATGGTTAGGTAAATCTTTTTTTTTCATTTTGTAAGACTAAAAGTTCTCTATGATCCATATCACAACAAAAATGCTAACAACAAAGTGATTGAAATATAATTGATAACTAATGGTCAAAGTGATTGAAGTTGTGGTAACAAAAGCAAAAACGGAACCCCCTGTCTTTATAATCACAGTGGCGTAATTTTTAATCAAACATATCTCATTTACCCTCTCTTTTAGACAAATGCAAACGTTTAATAGAATCTGTGTTGTGAGCGACAGATTCATCAGATCTATATAAATTGAAACTCGATTTAATAATCCTCTAAATAGTTACCATAACTTGTCACTAATGGTGTGACTTTCATCTGTGTAGGAGACAATGCAAGATGGTGGTTGTTTAGCGGTTTCGTTTATGATCCCATGCTTCAAAACAAGTCGTTTTATCAGGGCATTTCAAAAGTTTTTGATTCTCACACCTGCTGTATTTTTCATATAATAGTCCTGTAGCCTTTCCAACCCCACACACTCCTTCCACCTTGTTAACAGTTCACTGATATCTGATTTTTAGGAATCAACGTCTTGTTACCCTAACCAGTCTCCCCAGCAGCAGTCAACTAATCTTCTTAACTGTCTCAGTCTCACTGGAAGCACTTTTCCAATATCAGATTGTTGCAAAAGAAGGGGTAGACTCCCCATAAACTTAGGCAATCTTGTTTACCACTTTAAGCCTCCAGGTCTAGAAACATTACCATGAGCAACCAGGTTCTTAGTATTATCCATTTTGGCCAATAAAACTGGGAGGGGTAAGTCGGTTTAAGTTTCGAAAAAGCTCGTAGCAGCTTGCCATATTATCCTACATACAAAATAAATTGAAAACATTCATTTACACTAGGTGTAAAAACCTTTACTACGCATTAACTTGACTAGTTACGTAAATGCACCAGCATACTTTAAAGTGCCGAACAATTTCGAAATTGTCATTCTCGTGGGTAATTGGACTTCTAAATAACAACTGATGATGTATGTCATTCTTCAACGTCACAAACCTTATTTCGCTCATAATTCAGTAATGATGGTCTTTATCTAATTGAGATTAAAATACTTCAATGTGTTTGTAAGTTGATAATGTCCGTAATGCGGAGAAATTAAATTTCAACAGTTCGCTTTTCAATCACCGATTTATACTTCTTTTCTTACATTAACACCTAAATCATTGAAAAAAATATTGATGCTAATTAAAATAGGTACTTAATTTATCAATGAACAGAAAAAAACTTTGGATCGTTTTTTCAAAGGTTTTTCTTTTCAAATTGAGTCTGTCTAAAGCACCAACTGACAAATTTGCTGATGACTTAGATACATGGAAAATCTCTATCTATGATTGACCATATTCTTTAATATATTTATAACCGAGACCACTTTTATCGTGATCCCATTCCTTCTCATATTTGCATATTTACAATAAATGAATCATATGCTTGAATTATTTAATAAACGATCTTAAAATGTCTAATCCTCGTAACTATGAAGTGCTCAAAAATCACAAAACACATTTCCCAGTTTTGCATACTAGATTCTTACTTTTTTCTTTATATCAACATGTCTGCATTTCTTCATTTGAAATACCAATTGCTGTAAGGCTAAATGCTAGTATGATTTCGATTGTTTGGTTATGATTACGGCCTTGCTAATGACAGTTCCAAGCTTCGGGTAGAAGTTGATTAATATCAATTCGCAATCCTTGCATTATGTTGTAACTGCAATTCAACGCATCTATTTTGGTACCTAATTACTTGCATTTGCATATTGCTCTCTTTGTGTTATCATTTTTTACTTCGCATAAATAAATTGTGGTGACTGTCTATGTACATTGTATAACCGTCCATGTAGTGATTATTTCTTCCTTTCTAGCCCATTTTACTTACAGTATGCATAATTCACGAAAGAGTACAACTGAACATTGCTATGTTGATTTGACATGGAATTAGGTTCTTTTTTCAGAAAGGTAGTGTGAGCTTTTTCAACAGCTTTTGTATCAATGTAAACAATCTCTAGTCTCATCGTTTATTTAACACTTTGCTTGATTTTTTTACTCGTAAATATTTCTTTTGTACTGCATTATATCTTGTATTCTAAAAGACTATACTGCTGTAGTGATATGTCCACGCTATAGAGTATAGTGCACTAAAGTGAAACCGGGATAACTGCATCTTCGTCCGTTAGTTTAGCGTCTTTATTAAGAAGTCATAGCCGAAGTAGGGTCAATACATATTCAGATGTCCTGGGTTAATGTTAATTCTGTTGCACAACAACGCTTTTAATACACTTAAGATGTATTTAATTCTTGCTAGGTCTCTAATTATAGATTAGTTTCGTGACAGTTTTGCTGAAAATACCTCCTTTGTAACATTTGTATACGTACACCCGAAAAGCGATAGCCTTGTAGTTAACTACACACGTTTCCTAATATGTTGTATATACAATATTTTGTGTACTTTTTCCTTGAATGCATGAACTTCCATTTGCAATCCAAGTGGTTGCATTAAGGCACTATTTACGTAGAAAGAATTTGTACATTATATTAGGAAACACTTCCGATTTGCATGTCAGTGTTAACACCAGAAGTCCTCATAATTGTTTTTAAAAGCATGCCAATAGCGAACAAAGGGCAAAAGACGAAGGTGTGCACTCTAGAGGGGCTCTTTATTTATAAAGAATGTCTTATTCACTTGAATATCCGCATTGGATTTCAGGAAAGAAATATAATACATTATATAGCAGTATTGATAACCCGTCTTTCTTCACGAAACAACTGCACATGGAAAATCGTTTTTCTTCAGGCTTTATGGATGTACATTTGTCTAGACATGTATTCTAATGACTGTCCGACAGTAGAATAACATTAAAACAATGACTTTGTGTCATCCTCTCGAACCAGAAACACAAATACAATATATCCGGCTTTAACCCCCACCCCTTTTTATCTTGTGAGAAGCTAGCTTCTCTGCGTACACTTTCAAACCAGGCCTAGTTTTCTACATGTTTATCATTAAAGAATTGTTTGTAAGCATTATTCATTTGAATTATTTGTACTTCGAATTAGTTTTACATTAAGAAAATGAATGAAATGTAAATGATGAGCGTTTATGCTTTTTTGACTTTCTGGTAGTGTAATGAGTGGCAATTAAGTTGGCATTGCTATCCATGCTATTTTGTTATATGTATATCTATTTAGCATCACCTGATATCAAGATACTAATTACAGTTCATTTTCATCAGAAAGCGAACTTTATGTGTCCAAAAACACTATAATTTTCATTTTTTCCTTGTAATTCGTATCATCTATAGATAGTTCTCTGTGTACACTAAAATCATCCTCCAGGTGACATTTCAGACTAACACAAAACCTTACAATATGCTACTCTGTACTGTATCTCGGTTATGAAGAAAGACTTTTGTATTTGAATGAGTTTAAGGGTTGGAGAAATGTATGTGTTGTTTCACTAGAAAACCAATGAAAATTTTGTGTGTAAAGGGTACCCTTGAAAAGAAGCGTTTTTCGGGGCATAAGCTACCGATCTGAGATTGCTATCATACTGAAACATAAAGTATAGATACCAGACTAATCAAAAAGTGCAAAAAGAATTACTCCCTCCGAGTGGTACCAATCGGCCAAAATTCGGGTCCTGGCTCATGGACTAATATGGAGAGTTGTGAAATTAGGAACGCGATGGTGACACCTCAAATTAACGATTTCTTGGATTTCAGTCTGTCATGTTCTACTCCCACTTCTATTTTGATGTTTGTACACAACTACAAAATATGAATGATGGTTATGAAAACTAACAATGAAAAAAACCATTTTGTTTTTGAACTATTTTTGTTTAGATAATCTATAATTTCTGATTTTTGTTCATTAAATATTAAAACTTTGTCTGCATGTACCATTAATCTGTAGCATGTAGATTTCTTTTTGATTTCATAGACAAAACTGGTTTGCTGAAGAATTGAATGCAAATTACCTTGAAAAAGATAGATCTCATTTCTCTTGCATTAAAAATATGATGCCTAATCGGCTAATTTAAATGCTAACTTTGAGACCGGTTGTAACTTTCCAAGTAAAATAAATTAGTTTTCATCTTTTGGTTGTAAATTAAATTTTAAGATTATTCTATGACAAAAAATAACAAAAAAATGACAGATCAATCAACAAAAAAGAATCAACCAACAAAATTAAAACAGAATTTTCATCTAGTTACCAAGATAAATTAAAATGACATTGCATACTTTAGGATTCTGCTTAGAAGTTATTTAGTCATGTTTTGTTTGATTCACAGGTTTTGTATTTATGTAATGTTGCTTTTGTTACTACAGCAAACAAGTTGTCCTTATGTGCTTCTTGAAGAAAAACGTCAAAATGTAATGACAATTCACTAAATTGACAATCAATCAAATTTTGATTCACAGGATTATCATTGAAAATGAATTTATTCTAGATATAAGGGATAATCTTACGTGAAATATGATGAAATATGAAACAAGCATGTTTTGATATGATTTCAGGTGACCCAAATAAGACATTGGCAGATCTACAAAATCCAAGTTTTATTGCAAACTTTTTAAACAGGTAATGAAATTTCATAATTATCTCCAAACTCACTTCTTGATAACGGCTAGATATGGTCCATATTTCAGAAGTCTTTTTTCAAGCCTTGAAAGTTTCATAACTGGCATAATATGATAAATAATAGTCTGTCAACATACATAAAATCTTTTAAACCCATTCCCACTTAATAACACTTTCTGATGCCCCATAAGATAAAGCAGCATTATAAATGCTTTCATATCTTTAAATCCAAACAAAAAAATGTAATTATTCTTGCAGTGCTAGAGCGTACCCTCACATAGTACAAGTGCCAGTATCAGAGAACTCCACCGGGACCACAAACGACGCATCGTCAGATAGTGGTTCATCCCCGTCTGCAACGGCAACAACAGATACCGAGTCGTCGACAACTACACTAACCACGATGCAGACGTACAGTCAGAACAGCCCTGCTTCGTTCGGGTTCTATAACACGGCGTCAGCGGGGTATATACAGCCATACTCTAACACAGACAGTAAGTGACCTTCACATTCATCAACCTCTTATCCCATTACCACACAGTGAAGCCTCACAAGTTATTTAGGCTTTAGAAAACATTGTGGGAAATGAAGAAACTGCTTGTGACAAGCAGTTTCTTCATTTCACAATATTTTCCACCCAAAAAGACAAAAAATGTAAAATTCCATCCACTTTAAATTGTCGGCTGTAACATCTTTGAATTTGGACAATACTGAAAATTTGCCCTCTGGTAATGGATAACATAGAAACAGTATGGAAAACATTAAAATGTAATGGATGATAATACAGAGTTCATATTAATTCTGCCTCCTTTCCCTTAATATTTTCCAATTACCAATCTGGTTTTAGTAACTTATGATTTAACACATTTATGTAGAATACATCCTAAAATTGTTGAATGGAAATAAGACATAGAGACCAAAATTTTAATATTTTGCCAGATTATGCGAAAGTTAGACTGCTAAATTGAGGGCTAGTGTAGTTCTGTATGGTAAAGTGCTAAATGTACATTTGTAACGATTAAGAAAAAAATGACATTATGTTTCAAGAAACAAAATATTACATAAGTCTTCAACTGAATTTATCTTAGACTAGTCTATTTGAGTTGTTGTCGTTTGATAGATGTTTGAAATACAGAATCCAAATAGATAAGATTTAAATAAGATAAACAGACAACAGAGGCTTTCCATAATATTTTTCTTTTGCATATTTTGACCAGCTTGAAGCTTTATTGTCGGGTAAAAATTGCGAAAACATTTGGCTGCATTGTGGTTGGGTAAATACAGTGTATAAAAAACTGAAGAACCATAAAATAAATTGCAAATCTTGTCAGATGTAAATCAATTCGCCATTCAGATTTAAGTAATTTTTTGTGAAATTTGCCATCAGATTTAAAGTGTTGTTGATTTAAATCGGTGACAGTCATTGTTCGGTGTGATGTGTGCGGTGCGATAAAATCATTGAAGCTGGACGGAGAATGATCAATCATGAAAATTGGCATCCCTTACAGCCAAATATAAAATACCCCACTATGCGATAAATGTTTACGCTTTTCTGCTGTGTAACTTCTTGAATTGTAACAAAAATATAATTGATACTGTAAAGTATTGATACTTCATGAAATTCAAAGGCTTTTACTATATCTTTTTGCCATTTATTCTATCTTTTGATGATATTATGTTGGCAATATTCCATAATGTGAAAGTAGAATCACAGAAAAAAAGGACACCAATAGAACTTTGGAAAAAATGTAAAATATTATTACATAATTCAAAATGTGTAATAGTCATTTTAGTCGTCTCAATGGGATGATTCAAATGAGTATACCCAACACAGCCTTGGGTTTTGAATGGAATTAACAATTTTCAAGTTCCAATATTTTCTATAAAATAGTGCGATGTTGGTATTCCCATCAAGGAAGCTGTATGGTAGTATAGGGTTAAATTTAATATGCGTACCTACCCGTGCCTGGACATGACTCGTTACGATGTTACCTCACATTTATTAAATCTCTGATTTGCCGCAGGCACTTAAAACTTGTTATTTCAGTTTATATTAACTGTATATTTAATGCTTGCAGTTTTGTTGCTCATTCTCAGATAACAAAATTTTATAGATAGATTTTATAGATAGATATGTATTAAATAATAAGATCTTAAATCATGGTCATGTTGATAGTAAATAATGTAAATATGAAGAAATGATGATAAGGATCGATTTTGGTTTCCCAAAATGAATTTTGAGAGTTCTCAATTTCGTTTTGTAAAAGTTAAAAAGGAAAAAAAGAATGGGCTACAAGAAAATCGTAACTTTACTTGAATACTTTAAAGATCTCACAATCGCATAATATTTCTGATACCTCTTCACAACCTTGTCCTATTTATTTAAATGTTATGTCTTTATATGTCATATTTAATGTTATATTTTCCAGTGAAGCCCTCAATCAAGATGAATTCATCCCCATTAAATTCCACATATACCGGGTACAATACGCCCAGCTTTAGTCAAAGTGCAGGATTTAGTTATCGTAAGTAATTTCTGTTCTTATAGTTCAGTTCTGACAAACGCTTTCTTAATTTCCATAAATAAGGATGGGAAATGGTTTCTAGTTTTCTTAACATCATTTATATTTATGGTTTTGTTATTGTTTAGAAATAATATTATTGAATGTTCCACTCAGGCCACTGTTTGATGGCATATCCTGATATGTAAGCTTATAATTCATAATCACTACTTGGTCTACATTTCACTGAATTGGATTATAACTTGTGACCGAATAAATGTCACCTGACTTGGTCAAAACTAAATATTGTAAAAGCTTCTTCAGTACTCCATGTCCTTTCAGGGTTACTTGTCAGTGTCAATAGCAATGAATTTTGTGCTAGAAATAGACTTGGTTTACCGTTATGTTTTGATAAACCGTCAGTGTTGTTACAAAATCTTGTAACTATGACTTGATTCAAGCCGTAGTAACGAGATTTTTTAATTACACCCTTGAAATACTATTTGTTTGTCAGAAATTACGTCACAATCAGCTGGATAAAATTGTTCCCTATTTTACCAAAACTTATTGTGACCTGATTGTCTATTTTCAGCGTCATCATTTAACCCCGCCAGTACCACCAGTGGTTCTACAGCATACTCACAACAGGTACGTATACACTTTCATTGATATACTTGATACTTCTAACATGGCCTTAGTGTTCGTCCTAGTTTTTGGACCAATGAAATTGCAGTATATTTGAATATTTCGACGCTATATTTCACATAAACGCACTGCCGGTTAGTTTATGTCACGGATATACATAACGACGCCCCCGTTTCCTGTGCAGTCATGAAAAATGATGTAATTTATGGGAAAATGATGTAATTCCAGTAAGAAGCTCGGGTCGGAGGCGTGGTTTGAAGAATGACAGTAGAATCGTATGTTTTCATTGGTTGACGAACACTAAGTCAGATAGAGTCTGTATAATAGATTCTACGCAACATAAACGTTCAAAGGCTGCGCCTTTTGAACGTTTATGTCGCGTAGAATCTACTATACAGCCTCTATCTAATACATAGAGACCCTGTAGATATGTCATAAAGTTGTTGCTTGGTATCCTGTTATCCATCATTAGATATCAAACACTTCGTGCAACCTTGGGCGCCATCTGTGGGAATAGAAGTTGACAATGGTATACCCATGTTCAATTTCTGGACATTGTCTGTGGCAAAGAAAATTAGAGATACCCTCATCAATCCCTTTTCAATTTTTATTGCTACAGATACTGAAAGAGTTTGTTATCTAATGATGGGTTGTAATCCTTAAAAACATTATATGGACAGGCCCGTAGGAATAGGGGGGGGCCAAAAATATGTTGGCCAAAAATGCCGAATTTTCTTAATTTTATACTGAAAATTTTGGGAAAATTCAAATTAGCCCCCCCAATATTCAGGACAAGGGCTTTAGCCCCCCCCCCCCCCCTTTATGAAATTGTTTCCTACGGGCCTGATGGATATGTCCAAAGACATATGATCCCATAGTAGTACTTGTGATATGTAGGAAAGCATGTGAATAATGTGAATAAGAGCTTTAAGATCTTAGATATAGGAAGAACACAATCATGATACATGTAGTTCTAATGAATGTTTACTGCAAAGCCACATATAATAAAAGAAAAGTGTATAAAAAGTCCATAAAAAATTGCCTCAAGATGTAAGGCAAGTTTTAAGACTGGTTATAGATTTAGTATAATAAAAGCATGAAAGGAAAAGAAAGTCTACAACCCAACTACTTGTGAATGTTTCAAAATTGTGCCCTCAAACTTTATTTAAGATACATTAAAGCTCAAGTATAAAAGATGAAAGTTTCCGGACTGTCAATTTTTCTCAAATCATTTTATTTTCAGTGACGACTAATCAGATGTTTTATCAGATAGGGACTGGATTTGAAAAAGAAAAAAGGTGTTATTTATAAAATTAAACTGACACAGCCTTAGGTTATAACAGTGAAATTCTTATCAAAAATTAATAAAACGAAGCCTCATTTCACGCCATGTTTTATCGGCAATTTTCTAAAATGGTTTTATTCACTAAATCTTCATTGGTGATCAGTCGGCGAAACTTGCTTCGGGCAATTTAGCACACTATGATCACTATGAAAAATCGTCCAACTACAAAATCCATAGAGAGGGGGATATTTGGAGAAACAAATTGGCCTCAAAACCTCATTTTAATAGGACAAAAATGCTTTACATTTTGATTTTTCAGGTCTCCTTTAATCCTTTTCCAAATAATCTGAGTGTTTTAATCCATTTCCACACATTAGATCTAGACTCCCCTGAAGAAAAAGTCTTTGGAAAACATTGCGGAAAATGAAGAAATTGCTTGTTGTCCTACCCAAAAAGACCAAAAAATCCAAAATTGAATTCAAATGAAATTGTTACCTACAACATCTTTGAATATTTGGACAAGTCTAAAATTTTTGCTGTCTGATATTGGATTAAACATCCAAGCCGGAAAGGGACAGTTGTAAAAAGGAAATTTGCAGTCTGTCAGTGATTATAGTGTATAAATCTGGCATTTCACTGCTTTAAATAGTCTGTTGGCAGGCCGAAATTGCAGGGCCTGGGATTAACCAGTTTTATGACGGCCCTGTCTTTGTTCATCAAATTGTCCCTGCAAAGAAGAAATTGAAGAATATAAAGTTGTTAGGGACAAGGTCATTTTGAGAACTCTGTGTGCAGATTATGCACTGAAACAATTGAATCGAGCATGCAGTCTGATTTGTCTTTGAGGTTTGATATAAGATAAAAGTTTGTATGATGAAATGAAATAACAAAAGTCAAAAAGCATAACCTAAAGAAGAAAAGACAGATTGTTCAGAATGACAAGTGTGTCATTTCATGCACTACATTTCTAAAAATAGCAACTACAAATATTTCAGGACCAGGCTGAATGTTTCGTTGATTGGTTAAAAAATATTTTAATTGACATCCAAGGTCTGTAAAGTTCATTAAAGGTTTCTGGCGAAATATTCCTGAAAACTCAAGGTCTTGAAAAAATTCAACAATTTTAAATACTTTTGAATTAAATTGAAAAAAACATAAGTTCATTATTGTTGCTATGGCTATGAAACAGCAATGATCAAGTTTAATTAAAATTTAATAGCATCATATAATGAAATAAGACTTTTAAAAAACATGCACTTTATAAAAATAGAACAAAAGTACAATCATAAAGAGAAAAAAAATGATATAATAATGAGGGAAAAAAATATTACTGGATCCTTATTTGTTGCCGTGGCAATGGTGCAGTGAATCTGATAAGATCCAATCATCTTTCACATCCATTATTTTTGATGGTATGGCAGTGAAATTTTCAATTTCCTCCGTCTATCAATAACTGACAGGTCTCGGATGGTTTATGAAGATTTATCAATACTTAAGAAATTTGTTTTTTACGCTAGCTGATGGTTATCTCTATAATCTCTTAACGGTGCTCCCTTGTTATTGGTCGAGATATTCTTGTTATGGTTTGATGATGAAGCGTGGTTTCTTGTCTGTTTTTATAGACCAAGCTCATTGGCAGACAGTGTAGATTAAGATAAGACTGCAGTCTGATCTCTATCTATACTGTATGAAAATAGGAAAACACGAGAAACTTATTGGTCTTTGGTTATTGGCTCAGATATTCACATCCTTCCCTCTTTCAATGTCATGCTTTTGCAGCCTTTTTCTGCCATTATAGATTAAATCAAAGCATGAAGACTGGACTAAGATCAGAATGCACTTTCATATGTCTATGCTATCTAAAATAGGATGGATAAATTAGGAATAGCATTCGATGGGTTTTGGCTCATCTTTTATTGATGGTGATCATTTTCTAGCCCATTTTCATGTGAAAATCACTTTTCATATCAGTTCTGATTTTAAGTATTTCAGACTGCAATTGTACCCAGGTTGTTCTTTCTTTATATTTACTTGCCAAAAGAATAACAACCTGTTTCACAGTACCAAGAAAAGTCACCCAAATCTGCCAATGGTGAATTCAAACTGTGTATACTGGTTCAAACTTAGCTAGCAAAGATGAGGATTGGCCTAGAATGACTTCGCTAGTATAGAATTATGTCATTGGGTAATGGAGAGAGCAACATAATTAATGTATTAGAGACCTGTTCACTCCTGATTTATTAAGATTAACAGATTGACTAATTAATACCCCAGACCCCTATGATCAGCCACACTCCCAGTCTGCAAGGCCTTTCAGATTGGACCTGTCTAAAACACACCTTGTTTCTAGAGAGTAGGTCCCACATATAATTAATGTAATTAGTGCCCTGTCCTACCTGTTGTTTACTATTGATTTACTTGGATTAGAAGAATGTCTAATTATCCTATGTCCCCTATCATCAATACTTACACTCCCTACTATCTCAGTTCATATGTATTTAATGATTAAAGAAAAATATGATTGTAATATTGTCATGTAGCATGCCCTGTTCTTGTTCACAAAGTTTTTTTTGTAACAAAATTCTGAATTATTATGATGCACTTTGTTTCATAGAAACATTTCTTTCTATTGACACCATTAAAGTAGTGGTATCCAATATATTTAACAGATTTAAGTTCCAATTATTACTTTAGTTCATGGATTAATGTACCAAAATTAAATATTTGCTACTTTCTGTTTGCAGGCATTGGATAGTTACTATAACCAGTACTCCACAATGGCCGCTGCTGGTGCCGCGGCGGCGTACACGTATCCGTACCAGTATGTTCCCAACACCATCTCAGGATCCAGCTCCACGTCCGTGCCTTCACAACCCATGTACCATCTAGACCTGCCTCCAGCCACATCACTCGCATCAGGTAAGCAAAATAAACGCTTGAAGACAGTATGATATTGATGCTTTTCAACAAAAACCTTGTAACTGCAGCTTGTTTTAAGCTGCATTTACAAGATTTTAGTTGAAAAGTGATGATATACTTGTCCAGCCTTCTGACAGCATGTGCTCAAGAGACTCTCTAAACACTTTGCTGCATTGCCTTTTGGTTGCATACTAAGGTAGGCCAAATGTCAAGGCCATATTTGAAAGACAAACTTTTTTGGACTCTACAACCATATTTTATCTACCTCAATGATTTTGGTGTTTAACTTATCATCAGTCACAATTTTCCTCAATGAAGTCACTTTATATATTTTGGGAAACAAGCTGAAATTTCATATTTGTCCCTCTTGATTTTAAGTCACTTTGGGAAACTCCAGTCGTGGGATTAGCACATATCTGTAGTTTAGTATCTGGCAGAATTTTGTATGTACAGGTACTAGATTTTAGCTGAACCTTTACATTGTTCTTACATTGAAAATTTTAGTCACCCCCTACAAATGTGTACAGTTGGGTGTCTTTATATCTTCAGTTGCTAGTACAAAGCCCTCCCACATGGATATGCAGTCACCCACTAACTCTTCAGGTACGGGTGCTTGTTGTAAACAGTTCCATAATGACCCCTGATGACCCCACATTTGACCTTCACCTTGTTACCTTGACCCTGATGTGTCAATAGGGTGTATCACTACATTTAAACACAAGATAGTTACATTGTCAAGTGATTCTTTGTCATGTTGAATGAAATACAACTTATTTTGTCTGTGTTGATTTGAAAGAGAAACACATAAAAGAGCTATAGATAGACAACTTGAAAGTGCTGGTCAAAATCAGACAACTGATCTTTAATTTTGTGAACACAGAAGATCTACATTAACCAGCATGACGAGGGGTGCTTTTCAGTTGATTGTAGATATATCTCGTGGTTAAATGCAGTGATGAAATGTTGCCCTTGTTCTCAACCACTGTTCTGTTTGTACCCAAGATTTGCTTCAGCTTTTTGCAATAGGTTTATGCAATATTGTTCTTGATGCCTCTTGCCTTTATGGTTTGTAACTTAGGCAAATACAATTTATTGCATATACCTGCTGTACTGTGTCTATGTATCTATATAGCTGCCTGTGTTGGAGTCAAAGTGTCTGTCCATCTGTAGATTCTTCATTTTGTCATTTTAACATGGATAAAAATAATTTTATACTTCAAAATCAAGTGCACTTTGAACTTAGTGTGAAAGTAATATGTGTAATTATGAAATAGACCAGCCCAATATAATATCAAGTTCAGAAAATATTCTAGATGCAATTAGATATCACTGCTTTATAACATATGTACAATAGAATTTCATTGCAAAATTACTTATTGGCGTTCAGAAACCAAATGCTTTTCTATAAGTTATGCAATATTTATAGTATCTATCAGCTTTATGTATTCAGCTTTCAACCTTTTGATAAACAACAAAGAAAATAAAGAAGAAAAAAAATGAAATGTGAAATCACTCATTAAGGTAGCCTGTTCAAACAGGAAAGGGTTAAACAAATATTCATTTAGTGTTTTGAATCCCAATTACACTAACTCTGAGCCATTTCCTGATCAACCATAGTTTTCATGGGAAACGCCACAGTCCATGTCAAAGGTCAAGCTTGGCTGTCCAGGTCAAGTGTGGCCAAACCGACACCCGGATTGTTTATGATGGAGGAAATCCTTTGACCATGTCACCAAAATTGTTTGTCCCTTTCCCAAACAAGCCCTGAATTTGACAGCCTTACTAGGGAACTTTTTAGAAAATGTTGAGAGAAAAGAAGAAAATGCTGATAATAAGCATTTTCTTCTTTACTCTCAAAATTTTTCTTGCTCAAAAGAAACTTATTTTCCTCTTGTTGTAACACTTTTTGTTGCCTGCAATGCTTTTCAGTTTCTACAGACTAAGTCAAAAATGTTGCAGTCTGAGAAAGGTTCAAGATGGCCGAAATCCTTTGACTATGTCCCCAAATGATGGCTTGGACATTTTTATGTCAGTCTGTATTTGAGTAAATTTATCTGCAGATTAAACGAGGTCGTAAACTGAAGTTTGGAAGTAATTTGTGTTTTCAACGGATAATCATTGTCATAAGGGTTTATGATCGGGACTGGTCAGTTTGGGTCAACCTTATCCTTTTACCCCTTTCACTGATTTGGTCAGTATGTGGACATTGACAATTAAATTCCCTCTAACCAAGGGTTTCACATAGGGCTTTTGAATATGATAATTAAATAAATGATCATTATAAGTGATGAAACATATCGTCGGTGTAAATGCAAAACCTCGTATGTCGATTGGTGCGATTTTCAAAGTACAAACTTGTGTGTCCAGTTAAGACGCTTCTCGTGGGTTTTGAGATATTTTTACTAATCAGTATTGATGACACATTACTTGTGAACAATATGTCCAAATTTCAAGTAAAACCTTTCAGTTTGGGAAAAGTTATTACACTTTTTCGATCCCCCTTTAAAATTTTCCAAAAACGAGATACGAGGTTTTACATTTACAACGACGATGTAGATATTTCCAGTTTGCAATTATGTAAGTTATGACTTTCTGCAATATTAGTAACTTGTGGTATGAAAAATGAAAAAATAAATGAATAAGAAAAATGTGATGTATTTTGGTTACAAATGAATTTTGCTGCAAAAAGACTGTGTAATATGAATAACTGCGAGGAATGATACTTAACTATGATTGAGTATTTGATAAGTAACACTCTGCTGTAGTAACAAAGTTCTACAGCTGATATATCATTTGTTAAAATTACCCAAGCCCCCCCCCCCCCCACTGAGCCCGATTTCCAAAATATTCGAAGTGCTTCGGGAGAGCGCGTTGACACCTATTTACTACGAATTGGAGCTGACTTTTTTCGGTCCATCAATAGATGGGTGGTATTTTCTTGTAACACCAGTTTGTTCCGTCACCGTAGTCCATCGACGAGAAATGCGAGTATTCGTAGTACATCGTCGTTATTCGTTGTTTATCACTGAAATAAGTATAGCCAAATAGGCAAAATCTGTCACCAAAAAATGCTGATTAACTAACCCGAGCAACTACGACTTAGTATGAGGTGCACCGATATTCCCGCGATTTTCAAAATCGGGAGAAAAATTTGACCATGTTGAAATTTTTTGTCCCATTTTATTTTTGATCCCGATTGAGTGCCGATTTGAATTAGGATGTACTACGAGTCTCCCGAAGGAACCGGACTTTGTGGTGATTTTAAAATTTTCAAAATTGGGATCAAATCGGGGCCAGTGGGACCGGGTGGGGTGGGGTGGGTGTGGCGATAATTAAGACATGGAGACGCTTGGAATATTTTTTATGGAAAGCATACATACATCATCCTAGATGTTTCACTGTTAACTCCTTTTTGGCTCTCTGCAGTTAAAAAAACCTCTTACTATTATTCATTTTGTCTTTGAATTTGTGTTGTGTACTATCACTTTAGACAAACAATCTGTCAAAAATCTTTTTATGAAAGTTTAGAAAAAGGAATTGGAAGAAAATGATGGATTTTCTAATATACTGAGAGGCAAAAGAAAGTATACACTTTTTGTTTTTCGATATCTCTCTTAATTTTTATCAGATCAACTCAAAAGTTTGTACTTATTATTTCTACCCTTAGACCAATATAACAGTTTTGATAATTTTCACCTAAAATTGTTCGTCTACCCATAGTCGTACTTCAGTCGATTTTGCAAATTTTGCACATGCGACTTAGTGGAGCATCAAATATTGCTGTTTATCCGCATTTTATTTCTTCATTGTCTATCACAACAAATCACAACGCTAAATTTCCTCTTACATTATCACGCAATTTTCGGTGGCTGGTAAAAATCGATCAATAGGTCCTTTTTTATACGCCGCCGGAGGCGGACGTATATTGGCGTCATCTTCTCCGTCTGTCCGTCCGTCCGTCCGTCCGTCCGTCCATCCGTCTGTCCATCCGTCCGTCCGTCCGTCCGTACGTCCGTCCACTTTTCTTGTCAACGCAACTCCTCCTAAGTTTCTGGCTGGATCTTCTTGAAACTTGGTCAATGTTATCACCTCAATTGGTAGATGTGCATGAAGGAAGGATTTCATGGTTCGTCGATTTTTGCCTGAGTTATGCCCCTTAAAAACTTAGTCTCTGGGGCTTATTGAAATTGCAGCCTTGTCAACGCAACTCCTCCTAAGTTTCTGGCTGGATCTTAATGAAACTTGGTCAATGTTATCACCTCAATTGGTAGATGTGCATGAAGGAAGGATTTTATGGTTCGTCCATTTTTGCCTGAGTTATGCCCCTTAAAAACTTAGTCTCTGGGGCTTATTAAAATTGCAGCCTTGTCAACGCAACTCCTCCTAAGTTTCTGGCTGGATCTTAATGAAACTTGGTCAACGTTATCACCTCAATTGGAAGATGTGCATGAAGGAAGGATTTTATGGTTCGTCGATTTTTGCCTGAGTTATGCCCCTTAAAAACTTAGTCTCTGGGGCTTATTGAAATTGCAGCCTTGTCAACGCAACTCCTCCTAAGTTTCTGGCTGGATCTTAATGAAACTTGGTCAATCTTATCACCTCAATTGGTAGATGTGCATGAAGGAAGGATTTCATGGTTCGTCGATTTTTGCCTGAGTTATGCCCCTTAAAAACTTAGTCTCTGGGGCTTATTGAAATTGCAGCCTTGTCAACGCAACTCCTCCTAAGTTTCTGGCTGGATCTTAATGAAACTTGGTCAATGTTATCACCTCAATTGGTAGATGTGCATGAAGGAAGGATTTTATGGTTCGTCCATTTTTGCCTGAGTTATGCCCCTTAAAAACTTAGTCTCTGGGGCTTATTAAAATTGCAGCCTTGTCAACGCAACTCCTCCTAAGTTTCTGGCTGGATCTTAATGAAACTTGGTCAACGTTATCACCTCAATTGGAAGATGTGCATGAAGGAAGGATTTTATGGTTCGTCGATTTTTGCCTGAGTTATGCCCCTTAAAAACTTAGTCTCTGGGGCTTATTGAAATTGCAGCCTTGTCAACGCAACTCCTCCTAAGTTTCTGGCTGGATCTTAATGAAACTTGGTCAATCTTATCACCTCAATTGGTAGATGTGCATGAAGGAAGGATTTTATGGTTCGTCGATTTTTGCTGGAGTTATGCCCCTTAAAAACTTAGTCTCTGGGGCTTTTTGAAATTGCAGCCTTGTCAACACAACTTCTCCTAAGTTTCAGGCTGGATCTTAATGAAACTTGGTCAATGTTATCACCTTAATTGGTAGATGTACATGAAGGAAGGATTTTATGGTTCATTGATTTTTGCCAGAGTTATGCTCCCTTCAATCTTAGTCTCTGGGGCTTATTGAAATTGCAGCCTTGTCAACGCAACTCCTCCTAAGTTTCTGGCTGGATCTTAATGAATCTTGGTCAATGTTATCACCTCAATTAGTAGATGTGCATGTAGGAAGGATTTTATGGTTCATTGATTTTTTCCAGAGTTATGCCCCCTTAAAACTTAGTCTCTGGGACTGAAACTTGGTGGATGTTATTACCTTAATTGCTAGATGTGCATGAAGTAAGGATTTTATGGTTCGTTGATTTTTGCCTGAATTATGCCCCCTTGAATCTTAGTCTCTGGGGCTTAATGATATTTTAGCCTCGTGAACGCAATTCCTTCCAGGTTTTTCACTGGATATTTATAAAAACCTTTTTGTGAACACAATTTTTTTACAGGTTTTTCAGTGAATATTCATAAATCCTTGTCAATGTCATTTTTTTGTCTCAAGTTTTATAAGTGGCGGCGTATATTGTGACGGTGGCACTCTTGTTACTGAAATCAATTCTATGCCTTTCTCAAATTATAGCTGGTTTTGAACAATAAGCATTTTCTCTCAATATTTCCTTTTTCTCTTTAAATTTCCTTTTCATATCTATTTTTTACATGGAATTATTTTCTCACCTGTGTCCACTTTAAAACCCAATTCCAAACATTGACACTTTTTGATGCCCTTCAAGATAGAGGGTTGTGAAAACATTGTGGAAAATGAAGAAATTGCTTGTGACAAACAATTTCTTCATTTTCCACAACATTTACTACCCCAAAAGACCAAGAAATATAAAATTATATTCACTTGAAATTGTCATCTGCATCATCTTTGTATTTGGAACAGTTCAAAATTCTGTCGTCTGGTAATGGGTTAACCCTTTCCCGTACAATATATTTCTATACTGGTCTAAATTGAAAGATGTTGCACACAACATACACTATTACAAAATGAGGATATATGAACTCTAAATCATGGAAAATATTGAGTAAAAAGGAGAAAATGCTGATCATCAGCATTTTCTTCTTTTCTCTCAATGGTTTCCAAAGTGTTTTCTTTTGGACAAGTTTTTATACGCCGCCGGAGGTGGACGTATATTGGCGTCATCTTCTCCGTCTGTCCGTCCGTCCGTCCGTCCACTTTTCTTGTCAACTCAACTCCTCCTAAGTTTCTGGCTGGATCTTCTTGAAACTTGGTCAATCTTATCACCTCAATTGGTAGATGCGCATGAAGGAAGGATTTTATGGTTCGTCTATTTTTGCCTGAGTTATGCCCTTAAAAACTTAGTCTCTGGGGCTTATTGAAATTGCAGCCTTGTCAACGCAACTCCTCCTAAGTTTCTGGCTAGATCTTAATGAAACTTGGTCAATGTTATCACCTCAATTGGAACATGTGCATGAAGGAAGGATTTATGGTTCTTCGATTTTTGCCTGAGTTATGCCCCTTAAAAACTTAGTCTCTGAGGCTTATTGAAATTGCAGCCTTGTCAACGCAACTCCTCCTAAGTTTCTGGCTGGATCTTAATGAAACTTGGTCAATGTTATCACCTCAATTGGTAGATGTGCATGAAGGAAGGATTTTGATTTCTGCGAGAGTTATGCCCCTTAAAACTTAGTCTCTGGGGCTTATTGAAATTGCAGCCTTGTCAACGGAACTCCTCCTAAGTTTCTGGCTGGATCTTAATGAAACTTGGTCAATCTTATTACCTCAATTGGTAGATGTGCATGAAGGAAGGGTTTTATGGTTCATTGATTTTTGCCAGAGTTATGCCCCTTTAAAACTTAGTCTCTGGGGCTTATTGAAATTGCAGCCTTGTCAACGGAACGCCTCCTAAGTTTCTGGCTAGATCTTAATGAAACTTGGTCAATTTTATCACCTCAATTGGTAGATGTGCATGAAGGAAGTATTTTATGGTTCTTCGATTTTTGCCTGAGTTATGCCCCTTAAAAACTTAGTCTCTGGGGCTGATTGAAATTGCAGCCTTGTCAACGCAACTCCTCCTAAGATCTGGATCCTAATGAAACTTTGTGGATGTTATTACCTTAATTGCTAGATGTGCATGAAGTAAGGATTTTATGGTTCATTGATTTTTTCCAGAGTTATGCCCCCTTCAATCTTAGTCTCTGGGGCTTAATGATATTTTAGCCTCGTGAATGCAATTCCTTCCAGGTTTTTCACTGGATATTTATAAAAACCTTTTTGTGAACACAATTTTTTACAGGTTTTTGAGTGAATATTTATAAATCCTTGTCAATGTCATTTTTTTGTCTCAAGTTTTAAGAGTGGCGGCGTATATTGTGACCATGGCACTCTTGTTGCTATTAAGACCCATTTTTCTTTGACGCAGCATAACATGAAAGAAACGCGACACTATATACACTTAGTCAGATGACATGGGTACAGTCTGCACAAATTTTATCAAAATCCGTCCATAAATTTAGAAGGAGTTGTGTAATCCATATTGTTTGCATCAAGCCACCTTTTGCAATGACGCATCTAATATGGAAAGCACTAATAATGTACGTTTGGTTCTAGCTGACTATGCATTTTCTGTGAAAATTTTATCCAAATCCGTTCATAAATGTAGGAATTGTGTTAACGTGTATTCTTGCAATAATTTAATTATTAAACCCTCTTTTCGATGCCGCTGTATGACACGAACAAATCTTTACAACGTAAGGAAGGACAGATAGGCGGATAGGCGAAGACGTTAACATCAAACAAACGACCACATTGAGTTGCGTTTAAAATCGTAATAATCTTAACATCGTTTTCTCACAAAACATGAAAGAACTAGGGTGTATAATTATTTTTGCCTCTCAGTATATTTTGCCAATGTTGACTCTTGGAAAAATGTTTATATAACTTTGAAGCCCTGTCTAGAAGTTTAGAAGTCAAATCTGAGATGTGTCTAAGGACTGTGTCAAGCTTTTAGAGGCTGGAAATCTCATTTATCGATTATAAATGACTACTGTAGGGATATAATGGATTTTAACATGTAAGTCGGTGGGGATTAGAGACTTGTCAACTAGACACACAGAAAAAAACATGTACCATAGTTCTTCTAAAAAGAGTTCAGTCCCTGGTAATGGCAGGCCCCCTTACAATACTGACAATAATGGTACATAAATATGATTTACATATTGGACATTTACTGATTTAACTTTCAACTGTAGGTTGTATGGCTGTAGATATTTTATTGTAGAAATATTAAATTCAACAAATCAAGAAACGAAAGTAACAATGTTCAGTAGTCTTTTATTTATACTGGCAGTGCAATATTTTCAAAAGCCTGTAAAGCCCTATAGGCTATAAGCACCTATTGGCAAGAAATTCTAACATAATTTCAACATGTATGGATGAAAAACGAGAACATTTAGTATTACTAAGATACGCCTTTATTTGGAGATATCTGGTATGTATAAATCTGTCGTTATGGCGCGATAGGCTGTCAAAGTGTCTCTTGGCAAGAAATTCTAACATAGATTCAACAGATATTGCTGAATAATTGTATTGATTGACAAGCCCTAATTGAAATGGCTGTCTTCCCCACCATGTTATTCAGCCTAGTTCAGTCATTAAATCTTTTCTCAACAAGATTTACTGTTATGTCCATAGCGTGATTATTTGCTTGCTATTATTTTTGTACCTGTGTACTTTGTGATACGACCAAATCTACTAACTATTTGGAAATATCAATTCAATCATTGGTTTCATATATATTTAAAAAAAAATTCTCCCAAATCGTTTCCACACTCTTGAATTAATTGGTGGATAAGAGGACTTTGTCCAATTATAATGTCTGCTGAAAAATGTCAGAATCAAAACCAAATATATTTGTATAAAATTCTGTTTTGGAGGCCAATTTTGTGGTTCACTCATATCTCATCTTTTCTGATTGTTTACTCACTCCCGTTTCTCCATCAAATTTCATTAGTTTAGTCACATTTTACATGTACTTATCATCTAATCTAATTCTGAGAATGTACTGTCTGCTCTTCCATCTGTCTGTTTGCAAAATTTGGAATAAAAAAGATGAGCATTATCATTAAAGGAAATTAATATTACAGACTACTAACATTTATTTTGAAATAGGCTATTTATGCGTGAAGTGTTTGAACTTTTTGGCCGAAGCTGTGCATAATTAAACTCATTTCCATCGGATAACAATTTGCATTGTGACTATTACGGTTGATATTGAATGAAAATTACTGGGGTTATGATGTCATGTTTGCGCAATGCGTTGCTCACTGTACGAAATTGCCGCAAAACAAGATGGTATAAAAATTGTAATTCATCAATTGGTTAATGCTTCAACGCACCAGAAAGACACATCGTGTTGGACCGCATTTAAGTTATTTTAACCCTTTCCCAAACATCCAATGTTTTTTACGACTCTACAGATATCTGGCTTAGAAAGCATCAAAAGAAAAGAAGAAAATGCTGATGACTAGCATTTCCTCCATTTCTTTTCATGTTTCATGTGATATGAAATAGAAACTTCAAGCCAATATGTAACATTAATTTTTTCGTCTTCAACATGAAGTCCATAAAGTTGAACTGTCCATAATTTTGTCATGTAGGAAAGGGTTAAGTTAGATTAAAATGTTACACTCATTACACAAACTACCCATTATAGTAATGATATAAACGCACAATAGAAATTATTTCCGCCAAAGCTACGTCGCACATGGGGGGATTGGGACCGATAGAGGCTGTTTGCTTGAAAAGCCTTGTAATAATCAGTCGTTAAAACTTGAGCATTTCCAATAGCAATCTGTCATAAAGACTGGAAAAATTGTACGGCGTTTTTAAAATTATTATTTTTATTGTTTGCTCATGTCTTTGAGGATGAACGGTGCTCTTTGTAAGGCTGAACATTATGATACCTTTTTACGATTTCTATTTTTGCTTGCAACTTTTAGTGTTTTTAGCTCACCTGAGCACGAAGTGCTCGAGGTGAGTTATTGTGGTCACTTTTTGTCCGTCGTCCGTCCGTCCGTCCGTCCGTCCGTCAACATTTGGGGTGTTTACACTCTAGCATCCACAAAAGTTACTCAATCTTGATCAAACTTGGCCAAAACAAGTACAATCATAAGTTCTCGGACAAGTTTGATTATGGGCCTGATCGGACCAGAAAGTGCGGAGTTATCTGCCCTTGAATGTCAAAAAATGCTGTTTTTAAGTTTGTTTACACTCTAGCATCTACAATTATTAATCAATCAAGACAAAACTTGGACATAATGTTGGAGACCATAAGATCTTGGATGAGGTCAATTTTCAGTCTGATCTGACCAGAAAGATGAGAGTTATGTGCCCTTGAATTGGGCAAAATTGCCACTTTTCTGCTGTATTCAAAAAAAGAGTTAATCTAAGGGAAGGAACTCTGACACTACTTTCTTCAGTATAAGTAGAGTTATCTAGTTTGATAGAGGATATAAATAGATTTACACTCTTATTAACCTATTACCAAACAACAAAATTTTAGCCTAGTCCAAAATCATAGGTGTTGCAGACGACAAGTTCCATTGAACAAAATTTAACATTTTTTGGTCTTTCTTGGTAGAAAACATTGTGGGTAATGAAAAAATTGCTTGTCACAATGTTTTCCAAAGCCTTTATTTTGTGGGGCATCCAAAAGCGCCAATGTGTGGGAAAGGGTCAATCAAGACAAAACTTGGACACAATGTTGGGGACTATAAGATCTCAGATGAGTTTGATTTTCAGTCTGATCTGATCTGAAAGTCAAGAGTTACGTGCCCTTGGATTTGACAAAATTGCCATTTTCGGGTGTTTTCAACCTTTTTTACACTCTAGAATCTACAATTATTATTCAATCAAGACAAAACTTGGACACAATGTTTTGGACCATAAGATCTTGGATTAGTTTGATTTTCAGTCTGATCTAATCAGAAAGTCAAGAGTGATGTGCCCTTGAATTTGACAAAATTGCTGTTTTTTTACTGTTTTCGACTTTGTTTACACACTAGAATCTATAATTATTGACCAATCAAGACAAATTTTGGACACAATGTTGGAGACTATAAGATCTCAGGTAACTTCGATTTTCAGTTTGATCTGATTAGAAAGTCAAGAGTAATGTGCCCTTGAATTTGATAAAATTGCTGATTTTGGCTGTTTTCGACCTTGTTTATACTCTAGAATCTACAATTATTTATCAATCAAGACAAAACTTGAACACAATGTTGGGGACTATAAGATCTTGGATGAGTTTGATTTTCAGTCTGATCTGATGAGAATGTTGAGAGTTATGTGCCCTTGAATTTGACAAAATTGCCATTTTCGGCTGGTTTTGACCTTGTTTACATTCTAGAATCTACAATTATTGATCAATCTATACAAAACTTGAACACAATGTTGGGAACCATAAGATCTCATATGAGTTTGATTTTCAGTCTGATCTGATCAGAAAGTCGAGCGTTTTGTTCCCTTGAATTTGACAAAATTGTTGTTTTCGGCTGTTTTTGACCTTGTTTATACTCTTAGAATCTACAATTATTTATCAATCAAGACAAAACTTGGATACAATCAGGGCTACAGATAAGTGGAGGTGAAGACATACTAACATTGTTTTTTCGAATTCAAAATCTATGTTGACTTGTGGGTACTCATTTGAATCGTCTCGACGAGACGATACACATGAGTACCTACAACATAGGGTTTGATGATCACTGACAGCATTATTGCAGTTTGAAAAGTCACCACCCCTCTTATCTGGAGCCCTGTACAATGTTTGGCACCATAATTTAGATCTCGGATGAGTTAGATTTTCACAACCTTATTGACCATAAGTTCTTTTTCAGTCTTAAATTAATAAATATTAATTGAATTGAACAAAAGTGTTGCTCATATTATTTAGGTTCAGGTGAGCGATATAGGACCATCATGGTCCTCTTGTAAGTTATTTTGAGGGACAATGACAAACGATTGTAACATGCAAAGATTTTGTTAGCTCTTGCAGTAATATTAATTAGTTTCTCAATTCATAATAGGATTTTCAGAAGAAAAATAATAATGAGAGGTAGAATTATCATCATGAAAATATTACAAAAAATATTCTGGAAAAAGAACACTTTTTTGAAATAAAACAAAATTTTATAGCATAATGATTTACTAACAATCTGAGAAATTCTATATACAAGTTTAATCTAAAATATGTGAAATATTAACCCATTATCAAACGACAAGATATTGGGTTGGTCCAAATTCATAGGTGTTGTAGACGACAATTTCAAGTGAATGAAATTTTAATTATTTTTGGGTCTTTTAGAGAAGAAAACATTGTGGGAAATAAAGAAATTGCTTGTCACAAGCAATTTCTTCATTTTCCACAATGTTTTCCAATTAAAGCCTTAACCTTTTGGGGAGTCAAAAAGAGTCAATGTGTGGTAATGGGTTAATTAGGGCTGATAAGACATCATTCAGGATTTAAAAATTATCAAATAGTTTTGAAGAATTATAATTCAAAGAAAAAAAAAGAAAGTTAACTTATCCTATTATTACAATGATTCATTTGATTGACATGTTCAGAAATGGATAAAAATATTGAGAAACAAAGCGCTCTATTTGACATGGAATTTTTGTCCAGTCATTGAAGGGTTTTAAATTGTTTTGAATCCCATGAAAAAGAATGAACTATTGAATATGTGTCGTTGTTAATATTGGATTCAGAATTGTATGATTAATTTTTCTTCATATCAAAGGAAGCATAATGAATAATGGCTGAATTCTGTCTCTGTTCCCTCTTGACTTTTCAAATAAGGAAAAATGAAACTTCATTTTGAAATAATGTTTAATATTTCATAAGAGCAATTTCAAAATAAGTGCATAAATTAGGTTTTAAATACTTCGGGAATCTCAAACAGCAACAAAAACTGTAATTATGATGTAAGATTTTTTTTTCCATTGATCAATCTGCTAGAAAAAATATATATATGTAGGATAATATAGGATACAAAATAATCGATGTTGATTTTCACCCCAAAAAATAAAAATTTTACTCTCATTTATAATTATGTACTCAAAAGATTGATTATCTAGTTTCTTAGTTTTCTGAATATAGTTCTTGCAGTGTACATGCATAAACTAAACTTTCTCAATGAAAACAAACAATTTTGATCCAAGAAAATGTGTCATTACTTATCTGCAACAGGTTTGAAAATTCAATCAATAAGCTCAGAACATGTACACTTAAAAAACAATGTATTGGCTTGCTACTCAACTTCTGGAAATTTTAACCTCGATGATTTTCTCCATGTTATGGATTCCTTGGTAGCCTTGAAGACCAGTATTTTGTCCTCCCCCATTTTACTGGATGACACAGAAAAGTTTTATTATTTCCAGTTTCAATCTTCTGTTATATTAACACTTTCCCAAACAAGAACTGGTTTTGACGTCCTTAGTAGAATAGGCTTGGGAAAACATTGAAACAAAAGAAGAAACTGCTGATAACCAGCAGTTTCTCCTTTTGTCTCAATATTTTCTGTGCTATATTGAGCACAAATCTTATCTTTATAACCACCAATTTTGTTTACTACAGCAGTTTTCAAATTTTGCTGGTCTAAAATTTTGTCGTTTGGGAAAGGGTTAACACCATATGTTACCATGGACTACATTGTGCAAATTCTAGGGTATTGATGGAGCTGAAGAGCCAACCCGCAGATAGAATTACAGAATTGTCAACCAGTTTCTTCATCGGAGGAAGTTTAGGCCATTTGAAAAACTTCATTCCCAGATACCAGTATTTACTTTGTTGATAAATCACAAGAATTATTGAACATTTGAACACTCTCTGAAAAAAAATGACAGTTATGGAAATACAGATACGAAGAAGGGCATATTTAATTTTATAAATGGTGTTCAATTAGACTGCATCCAATGTGAACAACTTGAAATTACGAGTTTCATCAATGTTTTGGTTTTGAATGGGATAGGGAAAGGGGACAGAATGTAATAGGTGTTTTACTGTAAAAAATAATAGTGATGTCTTTAAGTCACAAATGGAGAATATTCAGAGATATGATTATCTTGGAACTATTTCAAAATAATATTAAATTATCTTAAAATATACTGCAAAATTAGAATTGTACTTTTTAAAAGATCTTTGATGGATTAACAAATTATGAGCTTAAGCAAAATGGAGGCTAACTTTCAACAAACTTTCTTTACATCAATTGAAATCCCTGAAATTTAAGGCAGCTATTGCAAAATAACTGTAAACACCCATTTCATCATTCAAATGTTAATTTTTCACATAAAAATGGAGAAAAAAAACGGATAAGGGTATGAAATGTGAGCTTCAACAATGGGTTATTGTTGTATTAATCATGATTTACTTTATACACAAAATGTTACCCTACAGTATGCAGCCCCTTCATCAACTTCTGTACTCAACCGTGAACATAGAACCGTAATTTTGTGTCCCCTTTAGTTCTTTCCCAAACAATAGTACAGATTCGGTCGGCTTTTATAAAAGTTATAAGATTTACTTTATACACAAAATGTTGCCCTACTGTCAGATGCCTCATCGCCATTTCTCGTATTCAACCATGAACATAGAACCATAATTTTGGGTCCCTGTACTAAAATGACAGAATTAAAGGCCTGTACAATTTAAAAATAGTTGCATTAACCAAATAAATATATTGCATGTCAGTTAACATTTTGCATTCAGCTCTCTCTATAGAGCTTTCTGCTATGAGACTTAGACAATGTGTAAATTCAAAGATGTATTAGATGTTAGTTTCAAGTAAACGAAATTTTACATTTTTAGGGCTTTCTGTGTACATGTATATTAGAAAGCATAGTGGAAGATTAAGAAATTGCTTTTCACATTAGCAACTTCTTCATTATCTACACTGTTTAGTCTTTATCTTTCTGGGTGCAAATGGCATCATAATTATGATGTGGGATTTTAAGCAGATTCAGCGGGACAAGGGAAAATGAAATCTGTGTCATAGTTAAATTTAGCCCTAGTTTGGTATAGATCTTAACGTTTTCTGTTCTGACTCTACTAAAAGATGGAAAATCTTTTAATATAAAGAATGGTCTTGTGATTTTCATTCTAGTTTGTATTATTGTAGTCAGTTTACAAAATATGGAGTACTGCAAGTCAGATTTAAGAAGTACTTTAACGAATTATTGTAAAACCCACAGACAAGTACATCTCTTATGGTTGAGAGGTTTTATGGCTCGGTGATGGTTATTCTATAATCGGTATTAAAATGACCATTAAAGTCCATGAATTTAATTTTCATGACAATAAAAATCACTTTACTGGCTACTCTGCCACAATTCCCATTTATTTTTCCGACGATAAACATGTCACTTCGGAATATTTTGGACAGATTTTGATCAGCATTATTTTTGTCTTTTATGACGAAGGGAAAAGAAATTTTTTCGCTGATACTTATCAGGGCCCACGGAAAGGTGTGTTTTATGCATAGCAGGAAATGAAGTTGTTAATATGTCAGAAAATGGTTACCAAAAAACGTGAAAGCCAATAACTGACAAAACCCGGACCTGTCTTTCACCCCCACCACCTGTGTTGTTTGAAAACATAGAAAATGTGGAGAAAAATATGAAGAAAATTTTGATGGTTTAATGTACAGGTGGAAAGAATAAGGACAATTCTGAGATTTAAAATACCGAAATACGTTTACACAGGACAGAATTTTAGACAAGTCATGGTTTAGAATTTTTATTTAGCAAAATTAAATTGATTAAAGAGAAAAATGCTTTGCCAAAGTTGTGGACTTCGCGTGCAGACCCAATTAAGTATTATATGGTTATAACAAATATATTATCTCGCCATGCTTTTTGCTTGGAAAATAAGTTGTAGTTCCAGCGGTATTTAGTAGCCATTCAGTGGCTACTCTGGTCTACAAGCTATTCTGTGATAAAATTTTTTAATAAAATAATCTTTAAGGAGTGATTAGTTTAGTGCATAGTCATAGAAACGAAAACAAGAGGGCCAAGATGGCCCTGTATCGCTCCACTGGCTTTTAGACAGTTAGACTACGAACTTCTTCAAGGAATATAATAGAGGTCGATTCCAAGAAGATTCATGCTACACCAGAATGAAATCCAATAAGTGATTAAGGAGCAGAAATGTTTTTACAATTTTCTTAAAATTACACTGTTTCATATAGCGAAAAAAAACCTAGCCCACAACGGCCAAGCTTTTCATCCGATAGTGAAGGAATTTGGAAGAGATTCATGCAAGGAAGATTCCTGTGAAGTTTGGTTGAAATTGGTCCTGTAGTTTTGGAGAAGAAGATTGTTTAATAATTTTTCGAAAATTAAATTTAATTAAATTTATTAAAATTTAAGTTCAACACAGAAATTATTTTTTTTTAAGGAATTTAGAGGAGAAAAGTGCAAGGAAGATTCATGTGAAGTTTAGTTAAAATTGGTCCAGTAGTTTTGGAAAAGAAGATTTTTCGAAAATTTAATTTAATTTAATTAATCAAAATTTAAGTTCTGCATAGAATTTATTTTTTTGAAGGAATTAAGAAGAGAGTAATGCAAGGAACATTTCTGTAAAGTTTGGTTGAAATTGGTCCAGTTCTTTTGGAGAAGAATTTTTTTTTAAAGATTTTTCAAAAATTTAAACCAATTAAATTATTTAAAATTCAAGTTCTGGGCGGATTTTATTATTTTGAAGGAATTTAGGAGAGATTCATGCAAGGAAGATTTCTGTGAAGTTTGGTTGAAATTGGTCCAGTAGTTTTGGAGAAGAAGAATTTTTAAAGATTTTTCGAAAATTTAAATCAATTAAATGAATTGAAATCCAAGTTCTGCACATATTTTATTCTTTTGAAGGAATTTGGTAGAGATTTATGCAAGGAAGATTTCTGTGAAGTTTGGTTGAATTTGGTCCAGTAGTTTTGGAGAAGAAGATTTTTAAAAGATTTTTCGAAAATTTAAATTAATTAATTTAATTAAAATTCAAGTTCTACACGGAATTTAATTTTTTAAAGGAATTTGGAAAAGGTTCATGCAAGGAAGATTCCTGTGAAGTTTGGTTGAAATTGGTCCAGTAGTTTTGGAGAAGAAGATGTTTAAAGAAAAAGTTGACGCACGGATGGACGCACGGACGGACGCACGCACGACGGACACAGGGCCATGACATAAGCCCCCCTGGCCTTCGGCCAGTGGAGCTAAAAACCCTGAATGAATGGGAAAGAAAAGGCATAATATGTACTGCATTTTAGGAGCTGGTAGAAAATTTATTAAGATGTTTGTTGGCACTGATTGATTATAGGAAATGTAGAAAATAACTACTTAAAAAAGATAGTGCCATTATACAAGGTGGATTAGCATATATAATTAATTAATAACCTTGTGCACCCCGTACCCTGAATAAGGCATCTGACAGTCAACCATTAAAATAAAATTTGTCATCTCTTTTGTGGCCAACAATGTCATATTAGGGTTACGAATTTATCATTAGGGCATATATAAAAAGGTATATTGTTATGTCAAATAAGATTTGGTTGAAAAAGATGTTCTTAACCCTTTCCCAAACAAGACCTGGTTTTGACGTCCTTTATAGAGATGGCATGGGAAAACATTGAGACAAAAGAAGAAACTGCTGATGACCAGCAGTTTCTCCTTTTGCCTCAATATTTTCTCAGCTATTTTGTACACAAATGCAATCTTTATTCACATATAATTTGTCGTCTGCAGCTGCTTTTTAATCGGACCACCCAAAATTTTGTCGTTTGGGAAAGGGTTAAATATTGACCCATATTCAACAATCATTTATTTTCATATCAGGAATTTCAAAATTTCTTGTCATCCAAGGAATTTTATGAGACAATTACAGTCATTAACCTATTACCAGGCAGCAAATTTTGGACTGGTCCCATTTGAAAGGTGTTGCAGACGACATTTCAAGTTGATGAAATTTTAAAAGATTTTCCATTTTGGGCTAGAAAACATTGTGGAAAATGAAGAAATTGCTTGTCACAAGCAATTTCTTCATTTTACACACTGTTTTCCCAAGCCTTTTCATGTGAGGGAGTCACAATGCGTCACTGTACAGTATAATGGAATAATTCTTTGTAAGGCATTTACATTGCCATGTCCTACATAGCGCTAAAACAATGACAATTGGCAGAAAAAAATGTCTTGATTCATTGATCCATTATATTCAAAATTATGAAAATATATTGTATCTTGAGAATTTTTAAGCTTCAATCTATCAAATCTGTTGGAGAAATGAGTCCCATGCTGTTTGATTGATAGAGAGGGAATTTAAAATTCTTAAACACATTGTTTGAAACTAAAAAAAAGAAAATACAATAGGCATTAAGTAATTAATAAAGTACATGAAAGCATTGATTGGTTCTTTATTAAATCATGAAGCATGTATTATCCAGTATAATCGAAGTTCATAGATTTAAGGCTAGTGCTAAAGCATTATATCTGCATATAGAATTTTAGGCAGTTGCTACAGTTTTGCACAAAGAGTTAAAAAATAAAAATCAAGAAGAGATTATTTGTATTGGCATCCCACTGTGTTACTCAATATATCAGTGTCTCATGAATTAATTCTGAACATTTTTATTAATTTCCTTTTCTATTCCTTTGACATGTACTAATTGTGAGCCAGACAGAACTCTTACTTTAGAAAAAGTGATCATTGTTAACCTTCTAAAATATTCTTTGACTTTTTATACGCCGCCGGAGGCGGACGTATATTGGCGTCATCTTCTCCGTCTGTCCGTCCGTCCATCCGTCCGTCCGTCCATCCGTCCATCCGTCCATCCGTCCGTACGTACGTCCACTTTTCTTGTCAACGCAACTCCTCCTAAGTTTCTGGCTGGATCTTATTGAAACTTGGTCAATGTTATCACCTCAATTGGTAGATGTGCATGAAGGAAGGATTTTATGGTTCGTCGATTTTTGCCTGAGTTACGCCCCTTAAAAACTTAGTCTCTGGGGCTTATTGAAATTGCAGCCTTGTCAACGCAACTCCTCCTAAGTTTCTGGCTGGATCTTCTTGAAACTTGGTCAATGTTATCACCTCAATTGGTAGATGTGCATGAAGGAAGGATTTTATGGTTCGTTGATTTTTGCCTGAGTTATGCCCCTTAAAAACTTAGTCTCTGGGGCTTATTGAAATTGCAGCCTTGTCAACGCAACTCCTCCTAAGTTTCTGGCTGGATCTTCTTGAAACTTGGTCAATGTTATCACCTCAATTGGTAGATGTGCATGAAGGAAGGATTTTATGGTTCGTCGATTTTTGCCTGAGTTACGCCCCTTAAAAACTTAGTCTCTGGAGCTTATTGAAATTGCAGGCTTGTCAACGCAACTCCTCCTAAGTTTCTGGCTGGATCTTCTTGAAACTTGGTCAATGTTATCACCTCAATTGGTAGATGTGCATGAAGGAAGGATTTTATGGTTCGTCGATTTTTGCCTGAGTTACGCCCCTTAAAAACTTAGTCTCTGGGGCTTATTGAAATTGCAGGCTTGTCAACACAACTCCTCCTAAGTTTCTGACTGGATCTTAATGAAACTTGGTCAATGTTATCACCTCAATTGGTAGATGTGCATGAAGGAAGGATTTTATGGTTCGTCGATTTTTGCCTGAGTTATGCCCCTTAAAAACTTAGTCTCTGGGGCTTATTGAAATTGCAGGCTTGTCAACACAACTCCTCCTAAGTTTCTGGCTGGATCTTAATGAAACTTGGTGGATGTTATCACCTCAATTGGTAGATGTGCATGAAGGAAGGATTTCATGGTTCATTGATTTTTGCCAGAATTATGCCCCCTTCAATCTTAGTCTCTGGGGCTTAATGATATTTCAGCCTCGTGATAGAAATTCCTTCCAGGTTTTTCACTGGATATTTATAAAAACCTTTTTGTGAACACAATTTTTTAAAGGTTTTTCAGTGAATATTTATAAATCCTTGTCAATGTCATTTTTTTGTCTCAAGTTTTATAAGTGGCGGCGTATATTGTGACGATGGCACTCTTGTTCCAACATTACTCTTAAAAAATTTCAAAGTAAGAAAATCATCTTCAAAACTATAATATTAACAAAGAGGAATGTCAAAATCAATGATTGTTAGGAAAAGGTTTTAGAGTTGAGAAAAAATGAGAATGATTCAGCAAAATAATAGACTTGTACCATTGACATAGATAAATTATATAAGGATGAATAGCCATTAAGAAATTTAACAAAGTCAGGATTTACAGCAGTATGGTTTTTAAGTTTTTCCCTGAAAGGAGAAATCATGTATTCTGTTTGTAAAATCTTTAAATCATTAGGACACACTCTCAAAGATTTGCTAACCAAAAAGAAAAAGTTTTGAAAATGGTTTGATATCTTAGAAATGTCCATCTAATGCATCCTCTTCAAAAGCTTCCAAGTAGGAATGCACAAGGATTTTGTCTTCCTGATAAAAGGAGGAACCAGATACCCATAATTTCCTAAACTTACATTCATGCACATTTATGTCATAATTCAGCAAACTTTATCACATTTATGAGAGTTCGTTTGAAAATGATGTATAAATGGATTGTCTGTCAATATGTACCAAAATGATCCAGGAACATTATAATTAATGCTGAGTACTCCCGTTAGATTTATCCTGACAAATATTCAATACATGATGTGTCTTTAAATTTTTTTCTCCACAAATATGGCCAGGTCCTGTGTCCGTTCTCCCATAATAACCACATGTAAACCATCCATGGATGGCTTGTTATGGCATGCCAAGACCATGGGACCAAGAATGTAATAGATCGTTAACACTTTCCCAAAACAAGCCTTGATTTTGGCATCCTCAACATAAAATGATTGGGAAAACATTGAGGCAAAAAGAGAAAATGCTGATAATCAGCATTTTCTCCTTTTGCCTCAATATTTTCCATGCTACATTGTACACAAATTCTACCTCTATCAACCTTAATTTGTCATTTGCAAATTTTTTAATGAAATAGGAACAGTCCAAATATTACCTGTTTAGGAAATGGTTACGGCTTGGTATAGCATGTTCCGACCATGGGACCAACAAAATTATAGATGGTTAAGTTACAGAGCCTTTTGTTTGGTCCCCTGACTTGAATCCAAAATGTCTCAAATTATCTCAATGGGCGACCAGAAGCATGCTTCAATAAGCTGTAGTTACAATATTTTGCTGGTTCTTTGGCAATTGCTAGGTATCACTTAACCCTTTCCCAAACAAGACCTGGTTTTGACGTTCCTAATAGAATCGCTTGGGAAAACATTGAGACAAAAGAAGAAACTGCTGATAACCAACAGTTTCTCCTTTTGTCTCAATATTTTCTGAGCTATATTTTGTATTAGTATTATCTTTATCAACATCCATTTAGTTGTCTATTGAAGTTTTCGAATCGAACCACCCTAAAATTTTGTTGTTAACTACCAAGGTCTAGCTTTAACCCACTTCCAAACAAATTCTGAGGAAAATGACAATGCTGGTTAAAACAATGTAACTTTGCTGATATTGGCAGTTTCCATATTTCTTAACATTTTATTTTGTGATCTACAATGGTCAAGCATCGGTTCTTCTAGGATTTTGCAGTAGTAACAAGAATTTTGTGTTTCAACAAACCATTGTCACATTTCTTGTACCTCCAAGTTTTGGCTATATCACTATCACAATCTTGTGAGAACAATTTTCTGCTTCAACAGTTACCTGCTTCACGTTCAAGTTTTGATGACTTAGGGCAAGAATGTTGTAAGTTTGTATAAATTTAATACTAAATTGCAACAGTTTTGCACTAAGCCTTCAGCTTATAACTATATCTACCAAATCAGGGGTGAACAAAATGAAATTGAAGCCGGTTAATGAGAGTAAATGAAGGTTTCTAATTTTACCTTCTTTATGCTTGACCTTATCCCAAACAAGTACTGATTTTGTCTTCTCCTACCAAAAAGGCTTTGAGAAAAGAAGAAAATGCTGAATATGAACGTTTGCTTATCATAATCTCCCATGCTTTTCATGTACATTTGTATCAATTTTAACATACAAAATTTACTGTCAGAAATACCATTTTGGTGTTTTAATTCGCACCAAAATTTCGTTGTCAACGAAAGGGATAGGATATTTAATCTGTTATAGATTAATATCTTTGATTAGATCTTCTGTAAAGATTACTGCTTCTTTTAAACTTATCCCTTTTCTGAATTATAAAATTTTAGACTAGTTTAAATTGAAATCTGTTGCAGGGGACAAGAAAAGAGAAAGCTATAACAGGATAGAACTCTGTTAAGGAAAAGAAGTAAATACTGATCATCATTATTTTCTTCTTTTCCTTCAAGGATTCATAAATTTGCACTCAAATATCTTACAAGATAGTCAGAAGTGTATGGGACAGAGTTAAAGGCATCCTATTTCCATAAAGGTTTTAAATTCTGTATTGAATAATCTGATGTTAAGATTAATGTATTGGGTTTTACATAACAATAGACTTTCAAATAATTCTTTTGATTTGGAAAGTAGAAAAGTGTGTCACCATCGCTAAAACTGGTGTACCAGCTTGGGAATGTGCTTTTGTACAAGACTATAGGGGATACTCAACTATATTGCAGGGGTATTGTTTACAAATACCTCTCCAAGTGTCTTTATTTGAATTGTTTATATCTACTCTTTTTCACAAGACTTTTTCTGCTTGCTAAATGACTTGGATGTCTAACTAATTCATTCATACTTGTACATTTACCCAAATATTCAATTTACCATTAATTTAACAGAAAGTTTTTGAAGCTGTCCTTTCATATATCTAAGAAAAAATTGGAAAATAAAGAGCTGATGCCAATGTTATCAAATTAAAAAACAATATGCTTTTCTAATTTCTTCCGTGGCTAATTGGCTGATTTCTTCCGTGGCTAATTTCTTGCGGGGCTAATTTGTTTTTGGACTTGTTTGTTGTCCGTATTTAAGCCTTGTCCTGAATTTCATAGACATCCCTGTCTTGCAATAACTGTGTCAGTTCTTCCAATAAATTATGTATATGAAGAATAGAACTAACCCTGTGTTATTTGTTTACTTTCAGCAGATGGTGGAAGTCAACAGTATACAATACCCAGTAGTCCCTCACCCCCTATATCTAGTAAGTCACTTTTATGTGTGTCAGAATTGTTACTGTTAGAAGCACTTTGTATCAAGTAGCTCCATTTATAAGCCAATAGTATACAGACAGGATTCTAAATTAACTGATAATCCTTTGGATTCGGCCCATTACTGCACATTGACGCCTTTGCACTCCTTCTAAAGAAAAGGCTTGGGAAAACATTGTGGAAAATGAAAAAATTGCTTGTGACAAGCAATTTCTTTATTTTCCACAATGTTTTCTAACCCAAAATGAAACTATTTTCAAAATTTCATCATTTTGGAATTGTCGTCTACAACACCTTTTAAATTAGGAGACTCCACAATTTTGTCATCTGGTAATGGGTTAAGTCCATCACCTGCTCATGAAATGCAGCATCAAAGGCATGACATGTCTTAGATAACACAAATAATTTCTAACCTCTTTCAATTGTTACAGCATTCTTTGGCCAACATTTCACATACAAAATAGTTTTCGCTTCAACTTCACCTACTGTTTAAATAATCACATTTTAATTAAGTCATGACCTTTTTGCCATTTCAGGAACCAAACAGAATTCAAAGACTCGGCCTAACAGAAGAAATAACCCGTCCCCCGGTCCAGAATCAGATTTAGAACGTGTATTTATATGGGATTTAGATGAAACTATCATTATATTTCATTCACTACTCACTGGGTCTTATGCTCAAAGATATGGAAAGGTGAGTGGGACAACTTTTAAATCAAATTTTAATGCTCCAGCATCAATAGATCATAGTAATTTCACCAAACTGATTTATTTGCAATGTAACTAGAATTAAACAACAATCAATTAGATTGGCCGAGACATATGTCTCGTCCAATCAGATGGCTTGTAATGTAATTAAGAATTATACGGCAGATTCCGAATTGTTGGTGAATACTGCCACAGTAGGCATGTACTAGTTGTCTGTTCTAGTGTTCGTTAGCAAAAGCAACAAAAATAATCAACCAAGCAAGCAAAAAAGTTCTTAGACTTTGGCCATTACATTTGGATAGCCAGTGATAGATCTTCATATACTTAGTTAACATGACTGTCCTTGTGATGTGATTTCTTCTATGATACCAAGATTAAGGTCATCTGTCAAGGTCAAGTTCTTATATCAAGATCATTAATTTTCCATGTTTCATGAACACATTTTGTACATTTGATGTTTGTATAAACTTATGAATAAGGGGTTGTGTGAAATTCATCATTTGGAGAGTGTTGTTATTCATATGTGAAACTTCAGTTGAAATTATTGTGCCTGCAGAAAGCGTTTCCCCTGATTTCATGCCATGATCTATCTCCACCAGATGCTTGTCAGTATCTTATTATTTTATGTTTTAAAACATTTAAATGACTCGGATCTATCCCATAGATCTTACAATCAACATCTGTTCGGAGAAAAAAATATCTCATAATTCCAGCCGACCCAGCATGCACCATCAGCCTTGTTATCCCGTTCCCGAACTATAAAAACGTAGACTCTTCCAAATTGAGAGAAATTAACATAGACTTGCCCAAAATCAGAGAAGCAACAGATGACAAAATAAATTTTATTGAATGTACAAATTTTGTGTCTGAAAGCATGGAAAACATTGAGAGAAAAGAAGAAAATGCTGATCATCAGCATTTTCTTCTTTTCTTTCATGCTTTCCAAGGCCTTTTTTGAACATGGATGTATAACCAGGGCTTGTTTGGGACAGGGTTAAAGAGCCCCTGCCAGCCTAAGAGGGCTGATAAGTAGCATATTTTTATAGCAGCATGAGGATGTATTTGTCAGAAAAAGTCTTTGGACATGTCCGATTAAATCATATCAAAACAACACCTGCATGTTACCCTGGTAGACAGCATGGGAACTGGAAATTTTAAATAAGCTTTGAAAGTCATTGCCCTTCTGAAGCCTTTCTAAATGTTATTAATAAAAACATAAGGGAAAAGAAGCTCTCATTTCTCTACTTATAGTAACAGACTGTTTCAGTGCCATTTATTCTGTCATCTAGCAATAGCTTTCACTTCAACCGGTTTGAATTTAGAATGTCCCTCAAAGTGATTGAGAAAAAGAACATAAATGCCAAATGTATTGTCTTTGGTTTTCACTGTCTCTACAATAATGAATCACTCTTTTGAATTTTATTTCGAGACAATTTCAACAACTATTTCTGAGCAAGTTTGTCAAGAGGCGTGCAGCAAGGCATTTCAGAGTCCTAACCAATACAGGACTGTTGATACCGAGGAAAAAATCTATTTATAAGCTTTGGTATGTCATATGACTTAAATAATGACTGAAATACTGACAGCAAAATAAAATCTGACATAAGCAAACACAACTATAACATGCTTTAGTTCCATGTTATGGCTAGCCCATGATGGATATGATTGTGTGAATGTTTGAATGTACAAGACAAGCAGAAACTTGTTAAAATGTGATTGTAAAATGTTGGACAGGTGCTGCTGTTTTCTTTATAAATATTCTTCTGGAAACCTACTTACAAATAGATTAAATGTGTTTGGTGGTTTCTATTGATGGAATTTTCAACTCTTTTCTTCTTCATTGCTAAGAGAAAGAATAAGATTTTCATCTTTCTGTTCACTAAACTCATGAAATTTTATCGATTATTTGCGTTTTTAGTTTTCTGCAATAAAATATAAGAATCTCTTTGTCAGAAAAATTCTATACTTATTTACAAGATTGACTTATTGGAGAAAGTAAGCAATTTGATCCATAAGATATTCACTTTTGGTGTAATAAAAATTCCAGAATCAAATTGAGCATAATATTTAATAGCATTATTTTACTTTGAACCTTATTTTACTAGATCTACAATTGAATTGGAATCGACATTCATTCACTAATATAATATAGAATACAAGTAATTCTAAAATGATATATAAGCAACCAATCCAATTGAGCAAGAATGTTGACCTGTCCAATCAAATTTCTTGTCGTATAATTTTGAATCAATAAAGACATTAGTTCAATCCTGTTGATATCATGGCAATAATGATTATAACCAGAGCCAAATGTGAAGAATATAGACTGGTCAGTGAGAAAAAAGTCCATGATTCTATCATACTAGCCATCCTGGTATCAAAACATCACCAAGGCTCCCAGACTAATAACTCAAACCTCTTGTCATTTGGCAATAAAGAAAAGATGTTTTAACGGTTTTGGCCGTCCTACGGCAAAAATTCTAATACTCTAAAAGCCTCGAAATGGATTTAGTAGAGCCGTTTGTGTAATTGTGAATTATTTTGTGTCAGCAAAACAAAAACAGAAATATGTAGGGAGACTGTCAGAGCGATAACAATGACTTTTTGTGCGTTATTGTTTGGGATTTCTGCAGCAAGTCATTATTAACGCTTTCCCTAATCACAAAAATGAAACCGTTCCAATTTGAAGAGGTGATGCAGAAGACAAAAAAATTGAAATGAATGTTACTGAAATTTGAGAATTTACTTCTTTCCACTTTCAAATCCTTGAGGGAAAAGAAGAAAATGCTGTTCATCAGCATTTTCTTCTTTTCCCTCAAGGAATTCTAAATCAACATTAAGTAGGGGTCATCAAAGCTAGGTCTAACTTGGGAAAGCGTTAATCGCGCAAAACTTCCTCCCTGTTGCTAATGGCAACAGCGTATATGAAGAGAAGGGCCATGATGTTAATTACATGTTGGGGTACGAGACACCTGAGTGTGTCAAATGTTTATAATTACGCTCATTTGTGTTAAGGTAACGCACGGGTGGTAAACAGAGAAACTAGCCCCAAAAAGAGGTAGTTGCATAGAGCGAAAACTTGTAGGTCACGAACACATTTTCTAAAATTATTTCCTTTAAAGCGAGTTTTTGAAAAATCCGGCGATGCTGTAGTATGAAGAAATGGTCGAAGTTTGTTGTGCACGAGAGTATACGGTATTAGTAGCAGAGGTTTAATACAATCGTTGAAAAATATTTCAAAATCGAAAGTAAAGAAGTTTTTACTTTCGATCTTGAAATGTTTTTCAACGATTGTATTCAAACTCTGCTCACTAACACCATATATTCTCGTGCACAACAAACTTCGACCATTTCTTCATATTAAGGCATCGCCAGATTTTTCAAAAACTCGTTGTAAAAGAAATAATTGTAGAAAAAATGTGTTCGTGACCTACCTTTGTTTACAGATTTTCGCTCTATGCAACTACCTCGGTAGAGGCCGGATGTCACGAGGAAACGAAATACCGTTGACTCTTTTTGGAGCTAGTTTCTCTGTTTACCACCCGTGTAACGGGGACAAAACTACAGAATGGACACTAACTGCAGATTAGACACTGCTGCATCAGCCCTGTAACTAAATTAACCCTTTCTCAAATAATATCTACATGTATATTTGATGTATCAAATGCTTATAATTACACTCATTTGAGTTAAGGTAATGAGGACAATATTACAGAATAGAGACTGACGCATCAGCCATGAAGCTAAATTAAACCATTACCAAACGACAAAATTTTAGGGCGGTCCATATTCAAAAATGATGCCGACAACAATTTCAAGTGAATAAAATTCAAAATTTTATTGTCTTTTGGGGTAGAAAACATTGTGGGAAATGAAGATATTGCTTGTCACAAGCAATTTCTTCATTTTCCACGATGTTTTCCTAAGCCATTAGCTCATAGGGAGTCAAAGAGAGTCACTGTGTGGTAATGGGTTAATGCTTTTCAAGTGATATTCTGTATTATTTTGATGTGTCGAAGTTAATACTGGGTACCATTGACAAAAGATACACTGCTGCATTATCATCTTGTCAGACTGAAAAATAATTCCTGATGTCACATCTATGTAAATTATATAAGATAAGCAAATAGCATAAGAATCTGTCATAGATAATACTGTCAATATGAATTTCGGAAAGAAATAAAAGACATTCATTTTAAAAACATCTTAATCATTTGTGCATCAAATTGTCTCTCTGCTCATCTGAAAATTCAGTTGTCTAGGTGGTCGTTGTATATGTTTTATATGGCAAAAAAATGTGGACTTGCAGACAACACAATCATGTGCATATGAAAAAGCTTTGACTGTCAAGAAAATATATATAAAGAATAAAGCTAAAAGATCTTGAAGAAAGAACGGAGAAAATCAGAGCAAGGTTCGGTATTCAGTTCAAGCGATATTGAGAAAGGGTCTATATGAGGGCGAACACACTGTTGTATATTGATTAAAACCATAGAAAATGGTCTGAATGGATTAATTAAGCTCATTAGTTGTTGAATGTAATGTATTTGTGTATAACTGTGAACATAAATAGTCAGGCTGTCTTCATTGTCCCCATGGTGGCTTTAACAGAGGTTCTTTATGAACAGCTCGGTTTCCAGGAGAGGCTCACTATGTATCTTTGCCTTTTGTGAACAGCTATCCTTTCTTAGAATAGTATTTATTTCATAGCAATAACTAAGCTTTGAATTGATACTCTTCTCAATTTTAATTTGGTTCGTAAGTAGATGAAAAGGATTGAGATTCCCATATTCAACTAAGAAGTGGGAAAAATGAATGTGCATCTTGCACTGAGACAATTTACATCTACTTCCTTTTGTCTAAAACATGGGTTCCTCTGTGGAAATTGTTGATTTGAAATTCTGCCATGAACATGTTTTACAAGCATTATTAAATTCAGATGCAAACTTTAATTTGTTGTACTGGTTCCCTTTATTGCAAAGTTTTTCTACAAGGAATAATCTGCTATTCAAACAATCCATTTTAATCTTAAAAGAGAAATGAAAAAATTCAAAATATTTTCAAGAATTATCAAACAATAACCTGAGTAGATTATATATAAATAAAATATCAAGGCTTTAATCTTATTTATTGGCAGTTGCAAAGCACTCATGATGTGCAAAAATTTCTCGTGCAAGATAAATCTAAATCCGCGAGATAAATTCTGATGAACCTATTAACTTTTGTATGAGGGACAAATTTTGAAGAATGATAATCCAATAATTGTTGAAATTATGCCAACATTAAGATGAAAAATGGAATTTCTAACCTTGTAATTTGGGGGAATTTGGACCAATTATTTTCACCATTAGGAAAGAGGTGTTTAAAACTTTTAGGTTTTTGGAGTGCACCAGACTATAGACAACAATTTACTCGCCCTTCATTTCCCAGGGACATATCCTTGCTTTTCAACAAAAACCTCATAACTGCAGTTTCAAACAAGCTGCAGTTAAGAGGTTTTTGTTGAAAAGAGGCACAATAGACCGGTCATCCTAAAAGGGAGTTGTTTGCTTATTAGGACAACATGAAGAAACTTTTAGATGGCATTTAACTCTTCTTATTTCTAATCTGCAAGTCTGATGCTGTGAGGCCAATTTCAGTTGGTAGTTTTGAAAACTTCCAAACAAGGATGTTTTGCATTCGTTCAACCAATATCATTCTATTCTGACATTTGAAAAAAGTCACAACAGAAGCTTTGGGTTCCATCTTTTGGCACAGGTGCACTGTCTGAATGAATTTGCTGGAATTTTGACTCGGTCATGTGGTGTTAGTAAAATTTTATGGAACTACCTGGTGCATTGCATTATTAATGTTGGATGTGATGGTGAACCTTTTAAACATACATTTAATGTCATACTCCTTACCTATGGTATATTTTAGGAGGGTTCTAATTTTAAGTATATGGAATTGTAAATTCAAGGATTAGTATTTGTTAAAAAAGTAAGGTTGTCTAATTGTATTATATAGTCATGATATGTCTATGTCCAATATTGCCTTTTATCTGCTTCAAATATATTGAGAAAAAAAGAATATAGTTATAAACAAATTTAGAAGCATACCTGTCTGAAAGCACTCTTGCTTTGAAAAAAAAAATAGAGATATTTATAGGCTGTAGAAGGATTGATGTGTTTTTGGTTTAACAAATAAATAATGGATAATGGATTTTTGTGAAGGCAAATTGAACATTTTAGAGCATTTATCATCAATTAGTGGGTATTTCTACAATTATTCCACTGGAGCTATTATCTTGATTGAAATGTATGTATCGGCTTAACCCTTTCTGAAAAACCTGTATATGTTTCAACCCTGAGAGATATTTTACATAGATATTCTTCGTAAACCATAGTTATGAATGTATTTTGAAGCATGTTGCAAGCTTGCAAGATAACTAAGCAGGTATTTGGAAGGCTTTGGGGAAAAGCACAAGCTTGAGTGCATGAGCATTACAAATGCAACGGGATCCTGCAAGCTAGCAACACTTTCTTGCAATAGCTTGCCATATAGATGACTGCACTGGCTAGTCCAAGTATCAGATTGCCAATATGTGCAAGCTTATTTCATTAAAAGATCATTCACCTATGATGAAGTATTGCCTTAAAAGTTCAATACTAAGTCCAAAAGTGTTTGTCTGATGTGCTATATGTAACTGTAAATTCTGATTACAAAAAACACCATCTTTGAGAAATCAGGCTTAATATGTTACCTCCATGTTTAAAATAACAGGAAGTGACTCCAATTTATAGACTAGAAGTCTTAACCAAAAAGATAGACTGGGAGTTAAGTATATAACTATAAAAGAAGCTTATATATTTAGCTCAAAGACACAGTGTAACCATGTGCTAGCTCAGGTTGGTGGTGCTAGCTGGCAGCAATTATTGTTAAAGTTTGCACAGAGGCTCATTTATTATGAAGCCTTTCACAAGCTTGTAAGCTTGCTGTGAGTTTGTTGCATGTAAGTGATACTTGCACACATGTATATAGTAAATACACTGTTCCCAATTTGATTGATTGAAAATGTGCAGAAACTAGAATACAAATGTTATTTTAGTTGTTATCGACAACAGAAGCTTCTCCATTTGTCAACATTTCTAAAAGTATAATTGGATTATTATTATTTGTTTAACCCTTTCCCAGAGAGTGGAATTATGGATTGCTCCAATTTTAAAGCTGCTGCCAACAAAAATGTAAGGACTTGTGTGCAATATTGAAAAGAGAAAATATTGAGACAAAAGGGAGAAAATGCTGGTATCAGCATTTTCTTTTTATGCCTCAATGTTTTCCCAATCCTTTTTTATCCAGGGACGTCAAAAATAGGTCTTATTTTGGAAAGTGTATACAGGTTGAATGAATTATTAATTGAATGTAAACAATGATTTATCTCTGTCTAAATGAATGGATTATTCTGTTTGAACAATAGAAAAAATAATTTTGTTTCATGTTTTGTGTCAATTCATGGGCAGCATAATCCCTCATCTGGAAATATTTCTTTTACCTTATTGATCAAACTGAACACCACACAACAGTTTTAGACTGATCCAAATTCAAAGATGTTGCAGATTACAATTTCAAGTGATTGAATTTTTTACACTTTTAATGAAATCCAGCAATTGTCAAAAACAATTTCTACATTTTGTACATTTTCAGAAGCCTTGTCCTTAACCCTGTACCAAACGGCAAAATTTAAGACTAGTCTAAATTCAAAGATGATGCAGGTGACAATTTCAAGTGAATGAAACTTTACATTTTTTGCCCTTTTCACTTAAAAAACATTGTGGGAAATGAAGAAATTGCTTGTCACATGCAATTTCTTCATTTTCCACAATGTTTTCCAAAGCCATTATCTTGTGGGGAGTCAAAAGGAGTCACTGTGTGGTGATGGGTTAAACAGGCGTCACAAATTTAAATAATGTGGCATTAGGTTAAGGTACTGCAGCCGAAATCAGATTTATTCCGTGGTCATTCAATAAATCTTTGAATCTTCAGAGCTGAAATTCAAGCAAGAAATTGATGATGATGAATCATATGATTCAGCATTTACTAGAAGCTTGATTTTGTTCTACAAAGCAATCCATCGACCATAATTCAGACTTACATTTCCATTTTCCAAATAATGCCGTTTTTAAAAAGGCGTCCAGAGGCGTCTGTGTTCAATTGACATGTGGGTGTCCAAAGGCGTCTTCATGCGGTAGTGGGATAATTAAACAAAAATGCATATGGCTATTTCTACTAAAATGCTTTCAAATTCTTTCACCTGTGTCAGACTTTTGAAAACAAGAGGGCCATTGGCCCTGAAGCGCTCACCTGATATAATAACTTTTTTTGTAAACCAATTTTCAGGTTGATTGGACAAAGAATGTGACCTCTAGGGTGCACACAAGGTTTATCTAAGATTTGACCTCGTGACCTAGAATTGATCAAGACAATCATTCTGATCAATTTTCAGGTTGATTGGGCAAAAAATGTGGCCTCTAGAGTGCACACAAGGTTTTACAAAGATTTTACCTCATGACCTAGTTTATGACCCCAGATGACCCAATTTCAATCTTGTCTGAAAATTGATCAAGACAATCATTCTGATCAATTTTCAGGGTGATTGGGTAAAAAATGTGGCCTCTAGAGTGCACACAAGGTTTTTCTAAGATTTGACCCCGTGACCTAGTTTTTGACTCCAGATGACCCAATTTCAAACTTGTCCGAGATTTCACCAAGACAATCATTCTGATCAATTTTCAGGTTGATTGGGCAACAAATGTGGCCTCTAGAGTGCACACAAGGTTTTTCTAAGATTTGACCCCATGACCTAGTTTTTGACCCCGTATGACCCAATTTCAAAATTGTGCGAGATTTTATCAAGCCAATCATTCTGAGCAATTTTCAGGTTGATTGGGCAAAAAATGTGGCCTCTAGAGTGCACATAAGGTTTTTCTAAGATTTGACCCTGTGACCTAGTTTTAGACCCCAGATGACCCTATATCAAACTTGTGCGAGATTTTATCAAGTAAATCATTCTGAGCAATTTTCAGGTTGATTGGGCAAAAAATGTGGCCTCTAGACTGCACACAAGGTTTTTCTAAGATTTGACCCTGTGACCTAGTTTTTGACCCCAGGTAACCCAATTTCAAACTTGTACACGATTTCACCAAAACAATCATTCTGAGCAAATTTCAGGTTGATTGGGCAAAAAATGTGGCCTCTAGAGTGCACACAAGGTTTTTCTAAGATTTGACCCAGTGACCTAGTTTTTGACCCAAGATGACCCAATTTCGAACTTGTCCGAGATTTTATCAAGACAATTATTCTGAGCAAATTTTAAGTTGATTGGGCAACAAATGTGGCCTCTAGAGTGCACACAAGGTTTTTCTAAGATTTGACCCCGTGACCTAGTTTTTGACCCCAGATGACCCAATTTCGAACTTGTCCGAGATTTCATCAAGACAATCATTCTGAGCAAATTTCAGGTTGATTGGGCAAAAAATGTGACCTCTAGAGTGCACACAAGGTTTTTCTAAGATTTGACCCTGTGACCTAGTTTTTGACCCCAGATGACCCAATTTCGAACTTGTCCGAGATTTTATCAAGACAATCATTCTGAGCAAATTTCAGGTTGATTGGGCAAAAAATGTGGCCTCTAGAGTGCACACAAGGTTTTTCTAAGATTTGACCCCGTGACCTAGTTTTTGACCCCAGATGACCCAATTTCGAACTTGTCCGAGATTTCATCAAGACAATCATTCTGAGCAAATTTCAGGTTGATTGGGCAAAAAATGTGGCCTCTAGAGTGCACACAAGGCAAAGTTTGACGGACGACGGACACCGGACGCCGGACGACGGACGCCGGACACAGCGGTATCACAATAGCTCACCATGAGCACATTCGTGCTCAGGTGAGCTAAAAATATAATCATAATGGTATATAAGTAATCTTGTTTATATTGTTTATTTTCAGGACCCCCAATCTTCTGTACAGTTAGGTTTACGAATGGAAGAATTGATATTTAGTTTAGCTGATACTCATTTATTCTTTAATGATCTAGAGGTAAGTACTCGCTTATTCTATTCACATAATCTCATTTTAAAGATTCCTAGAGGCTGTGCAAATTAGAAAAGCAAGAGTAGTAGCGTTCAACCCAACTCACTAATCAAAAATACTGCCAGATGTTCTTGATGGGATTAGCTTAGCTTCCAAAACTTCTGATTGAAGATCTGCTATTTTGAGGAAAAAGTGATTATTTGATGCTATTTACAACATAGATAAGTGTAAGTATTTTCCATGGCAAAGAATAATTCAAAGAATAAGTTAGAAAAAAATATTGAGTACCCTCATCGGGGTACGGACAAAACCCCACCAGGACAAAACCCCACCAGGACAAAACCCCCTCGGACAAAACCCCACCACTAAAATTGGCAAGGCGGACAAAACCCCACCAGTCTTATATTTTTAGCTCACCTGAGCACGAAGTGCTCAAGGTGAGCTATTGTGATCGCTTTTTGTCCGTCGTCCGTCTGTCCGTCTGTATGTCCGTCCGTCCGTCCGTCCGTCCGTACGTCCGTCCGTCCGTCCGTCCGTCTGTCAACAATTTGGTGTTTACACTCTAGCATCTACAAATATAAGCCAATCTTAACCAAACTTAATTAAAACATGTATGACCATGAGCTCTCGGACGAGTTCGAATTTTGGTCAGATCGGACTGGAAAGTCCAGAGTTATCTGCCCTTGAATGTAAAAAATAGCTACTTTTGTCATTGTTTACACTCTAGCATCTACAAATATTGACCAATCAGTATTAAAGTTGGACACAATGTTGGTGACCATAAGATCTCGGATGAGTTTGATTTTGGGTCAGATTGGACCAGAAAGTCAGGAGTTATCTGCCCTCAAATTTGACAAAATTGTCGTTTTTTACCGTTTTCGACTTTGTTTACACTATAGCATCTACAATTATTTACCAATCGAGACAAAACTTTAACACAATATTAGTGACCGTAAGATCTTGGATGAGAGATCGGACCAGAAAGTGAGGAGTTATCTGCCCTTGAATGTAAAAAATATCTACTTTTGACATTGTTTACACTCTAGCATCTACAAATATTGACCAATCAATACAAAAGTTGGACACAATGTTGGTGACCATAAGATCTCGGATGAGTATGATTTTTGGCTTGTTTGGCTTGATCGGACCAGAAAGTCCTGAGTTATCTGCCCTTGAATTTGACAAAATTGTTGTTTTTGACCGTTTTCGACTTTGTTTACACTATAGCATCTGCAATTATCGACCAATCAAGATAAAACTTTAATATTAGTGACCATAAGATCTTGGATGAGTTTGATTATGGGTCAGATCGGACCAGAAAGTCAGGAGTTATCTGCCCTTGAAAGAAAAAAAGCTACTTTTGACATTGTTTACACTCTAGCATAGATCTACAAATATTGACCAATATGTGCAAAAAATGGACGCAGTGTTGGTGACATTATGTAAGGTTTCGGATGAGTTTTTGTTTTGGTTTGATCGGACCAGAATGTCCTGAGTTATCTGCCCTTGAATTTGACAAAATTGCTGTTTTCGACTTTGTTTTTACTCTAACAACCACAAAATTAATGGTGACCAATCAAGACAAAACTTTGATCTTGGATATAATGGTTAATCACCATAAGATCATGGATGAATTTGAACTTCAGCACAATTAGACAAGCAGTTTCTGAGTTATCTGCCCTTGAAATGGACAAAATTCTTGTTTTTGACTTTGTTTTCACTCTTTACAACCAGATACATGTATATTGACCTATAAAGAGGAAACAGGGACATAATGTTGATGACCATAAGTTTGTTCAGTCTTAATGTCACAAATATTAATTGATTCAAACATAACTGTGGCTCATATCATCTTGGTTCAGGTGAGCGATATAGGACCATCATGGTCCTCTTGTATTCATTTTCAAATCGTTCAACAATAAATTATCATTGAAACAAATGAATTTGCATTTGATCAAGTATTGTAATAGTTATGCTTTGATAATTCACTTTCTATTTTTCTCGTTTTTGATGTTTGATGAATAAAAATTACAGGAAAGAAATAACATGTTATTTTTCCATGGTATATATCATCATTGAATTTTTTTTTTAAATATTCTTAGATTTATGATTTTTTTAAAGTTTTTTTTATGAAGCCTAAAAATTTGTTTTTGGAACAAAAAAGTATTTATTGCTAAATCATAAATTGATAATGAATGAAGAAGTTATCCCTGAATATCATGAATATGAAATGATTTTCCCCAAAAAAGTTTCAATTGAATAATGCCTTTTATAAATATTAATTAACAAGCATGATTCATGGGAATAAACTTATTTAAAATTAGAAGTGTTACTTTCTTCTGAGGTGATAAGTCTTCTGATGTCATCTATTGTCCTGATTATGATAGGTGATAATTGATTTCATAGATAAGGGTATGTTATAATGCATGCCAAATGACTTACTTAAGTGACAAAAAATTGATGTCAAGATAATATTTGGCTTCATCTTATTCCCAGTAACCTCTCCTTTTCCCACAATTATTGTTTCCATTTTGAAAGCCAAATTGCCTTATTTGGATATTTCAATAAACAAAGAATGGGAAATAAGTATGAAAAACAATGCTTTTAAATTACAATAAATACACAAATACAATATAGATCTAGATCAAATTTTTAAAGCTTCAAATAAATAATTTAATCATAAAGTAATAAATTGTGAAACATAATCAAATTTCTTATATGAGCCGCGCTCTGGGAAAACCGGTCATAATGACAAAATTTTCGAAATTTGTTTTTTTGACCGATGAAAAATTTCAACTTTTTCCGAGCTCAAAGCTGTAAATTATTTTTTGATAACGCGAATACTTTTTATTTTATGAGCCTTCAAAGTCAGCAGGTATAATTCATTTTGAGATGGGAAATGACGTTACGTTACGTACATGACGTCGTCGTTTTGAAACTTTGTGTAGGTGGACTAACTATTTCCTCGTGATTATTAAATGCTTTTATAGTTCTATTAAGCAAATTTTATTTTACACGATAGTCTTAAAATCGATATATTCAACGCCAAAAATTGTAAAAGAAGTTGTTAAAGTTTTTTAAATGTAGATCTGTATTTTCCGTTTTCGTGTGAAAATGTCCCTGTGCAGCGCCTTTTCATTAAACCAAACAAATACCATGAGGAACACATCTCCGTGAAATTCAATGGATACTATTTAAAATTTGATAAGTGTGATCCGTTATGCTTAAAGGGACCATATTAGAGGTCGGTAAATCCAAAACATACAAAAAACAGATAAGAATCAGTTATGGTGAACGATATGTTGGATGTGGATAATAGACATACAGTGGGGGTAGAAAAACAGCATAGATTCAGAAATTTATCTCAGAGTGAAAAGTGCTGATCCTAGTCAGTTTGCGCCGACTGAAAAGAATCAATAGGCCTACTTTTTACGCTTGACGGAATGTTCCTTTTGGCGTGAGGGCCACACCTAGGCCTTTATATGATACTGAGTCTACCCATGAACAGTGGATCCTATCTGACCATATTATGTCGATAGTTGCCGAAAAATACAGGGGGCGAAAAGGTTATAGAATGGCCGGCTGCCGTAAAAAACCTGCAGGCGGAGATCTACTGACACTCTGACTTCAGATTTATTTCTTAAATTAGTGTTTCATACGATACACGTGTAAAACCTGAATAACTTCAACAATACGAAACATCTCTGATTTTGTTTTCAAGATGAAATCAAAGCCTTGGCTAGATTAAATCCGTCTAAAAACTTATCACCAAACGCCAGACCCTCACTCTATTCCAAGCTGGTTGCGAATGCTCTGTGTAGCAAATGTAAAATAATTCTATGTCCCTATTCAAGGTAAATTATGGCATAAGCAAAGAAAACAAATGCATTATGTTTAAAACTACCTTAATGTAACTAAAATATTGCTTTGTCCACTAAATAATGCATTTGAAACATATTTTTATTTCCATTGCCAAGCGAGTCGGCCATCTTGCTTTTGTTAATGGCTGTTGGAAATTTGGTTTGATTTAAGTGAAACAATGTAAAATTTTATTTTGAAATTTTTCCGAAGTGAAAACAATTGATTTATCATTCTATCCATACCATTTTTAGATCGAACTTTCAATTTCAGAGATGGTAGTTTGAGGGCTAATCTCCGCTGTTTTCCGCTGGCGGAAGTGCTATATACAAAATGGCAGATCTGATAAGACCTGACATTACGACAAAGAATAAAATATGGCAGGGCTTATAAATAGGACTAACCCCTACTTTTAAAGGGCCCGTTGTAGATATTTCATACAGGGACAGTCAGGATAGTTTACTCTCGTTTAGCAGCCTTTCGTATTAACTATGAATCGATAGAGGAAAATGCATTTTGGCGTTGGTACCAGGTTTTTCACTTTTTTGATTGATGACCAGTTTCCTATAAATATTACTAGTTATGAAAGTTGCGGGTAAGTAAAAAGATACAGAGGACCGAATAAACTTGATGCGAATATTGGCTGGGCAAAAATTATCTGCTCATTCAAGATGACAAATCCATGCTGAATTTCTTAAATAAAAATTTCAGCAGACGACAGTTTGTATATTCGTCAATCTAGCATGTCCCCCTTTAAAACACCAGAACTTTGCTTGTTGTCATGTTGTTCAATTTATCAATAACAGGTAAGCCAAAATTCCAGCTCCTTTTTCTTACCTTGTGCTTAAACAAACTAGGCTTATTTGTTTATATTGATAATTCGTCGATGTAATATCTCGTAACTGAAGCTCAAACCAAGTTGTAGTTACGAGGTTTTAGAATTACATCGACGAAATACAGGGTTTTTTTTCAAGTAGGAGACTGCTTACTTGATAAAATCGTTCCCTATTAATTGATCAATAGGGTCAGTCGATTGTCCACCAGTGAAACATTGGATATATATGCAAATGACATTATAAGGATGTCTTTGTCGGAGGTCGATGATTATATTGAAAAGTCAGAGAAATTCAACAACAACAACAACAACTGCAACAAATATCATCAATTAGATGTAGGTCAAAAACGCAGTTCAGTCCCCGTACACATGGTAGAAAAATCATTTGGCCAGTTACTAGTAGTTATTTACAGTTATGGGAATACATGTTTTAGGCCTATGTACAGTAGGCCTATTTGAATCGAAGTTTTGTGTTATTGTGATTATGTATTTATTTCAAAAGTCCGCTATTTCCAAATTCACAAAACATCCCTTATCAAGGAAAAAAATGTAATATGCGTCATTTACATGATAATGCGTCATTTACATGATCTATGATGATAGACACGAGAGCCCAGATTTTTTAGACCCACCAAAATAATGATGGATGAACTCTGGGGTGAGTCAGAAAACTAGAATCCGGACATTTAGGCTAAGTCTGAGATATGTTCAAACAGTCCAGAATAATGAAATTGGTACCAGTTATACATGTTAAGATTTTCTCTTTGTTGTTTATTCGATAAAGGTTTTTTTTTTTCAAGTTTTGGATCGTTTTCACAAATTAGGCTACATGGAAAAGGCCATGGCCGATCGACAAAATCTTAGGCTACAAGTGAACGAACGCCAATTGATCTCTTTGTCGATCTATATCCGCCCGATCATTGTGCTGTTTTTGCAATGGTCATTATTTTACTGATGCTCTCAAAAATGTTATCAGAATTAACTTTAAGCTAAGAATGCAAAAACGATTGGGGAAGCCCCATTTTTGAGTCATAATTTTACATGAATCGATGTTAGCCTAGATCTACTACAGACAGATCTAGGCCTATGTACAGCCTACCGGTAGCCGACTACATGCATCATGTACAGTATACATTTTGGTACGAGTGACATCTATTAGCTGAAATATTTTGTGACACTCATTTGGTATTATGTTAGCCTTTTTGATCAAGGGAAAAATCGAAACAACAAACTTTTTATGTTTATCTTCGTGATAGAGATGTTGTTTTTCTCATCTGATGTGATATCAAATGTTGTTTTGAGAGGGGAAATTATTGTGCTTTTTGATAATTAATTTGGATATTATCAACAAAAAGAGAAAATAAAATTCATTTGAAAAAAATATTGGCGCAGGGTAGACTCGAACTCGCGACAACTAAAAGTAAAATGTGAAGCAGTTTTCAAGCCACCTACTTCACCCACTCGACCACCGCGGCTGCACAATTCAATGGTGATTATAAATTACTTAAACTAAATATGCTTGCGTTATATGAAATAAATTGTTCATTTATGGAGATAAACCTGTCCATTTTCACATTTTAATTGATTTTCATTGATCTTCACATTTTCCTCAAACAAAAACTTCAGATTATGCATATGTTTAGTGATTTTTTAAATGTTCGGTAAACTTCGGTTTCCGAGTTTTTGTCATCGGCGTGGGTGGGGGTAGATGGCATAAAATACGCAAACAACGGCCAATAAATAAGATTTAACGATTTAAATCGTGTCTCTAAGCCTAACCTAACATTAATATAAGGAAGAGAAACAAATCTTATTAGCCACTTGTTTTGTTTATGTTGGACAAACTCGTGAAACTTGCTGTTTTAGGTTTCTGCTCTACGTTCGGAAAGTTGAAAAATCCCGCCGGCACAACAACACTGAAAGTGTGAGAAAAAGGCTTAAAATCGCCAGAAATCGGTCAGAAAACACATTGTTACTCCAAGCTGATATTCTGTGCTATCTCTTGTATGAAAAAGAACCGAATTAGCCAACTTTATTGACAAAACTTTCGAATTTTGCAAAACCAATGCGTGAAATTATCGAGTTATTTTTAGACGTCCGGTTTTATCGGGGTTTTTCCAATAATTTATCGCGATGTCAAAGATACCGGTTTTCACAGAGCGCGGCTCATATATAAAAATATTTTCCTTGCCAAATATTTTTTTCTATGTCATAAATTCGTTATACTATATTTTATATATTGGTGGGGTTTTGTCCTGGTGGGGTTTTGTCCTGGTGGGGTTTTGTCCTGGTGGGGTTTTGTCCGAGGGGGTTTTGTCCTGGTGGGGTTTTGTCCTGGTGGGGTTTTGTCCTACACTCACCCTCATCATGACTCTAATAAGGCAAGAGAAGTTAATGAGGAAATGATCCTACATATCAAATAATTGAGTAATAAGCATTTTTGTTAGATAGATACAGAGAAAAATGTGTATGATGAATGGGTTAGATAGTGTATGATTGATAAACAATTGTCAGATATAGTGTATAATTAACCTGACTACTCTGCAGGTGTTTAACTAGAACTCACCCAGCCTAACTGGCTTATCAGACCATGTGTTTTACTCACCATCATCTTATTTAACAAACCAGCTGTTACCTTTCTCTACTGATCCAGAAAACTAGTTAGCTAAACTAAATATTTTATTGCAAAACATTTGAGACTAAAGTATTTAAAATTATATGAGTGTTCAAGAAACAAACATTGTAATGATATATAGATTATAGTCAATGTCTTGAAATGAATAAATTTTATGTTTGTGATGATGTTGAAAAAAGCATGTGAAAGCTATTTGATGTCTAATAATTATTGAATTTAATGCTACTTATACTCTTTTAGGAGAATAAAGTACTTGTATGTCTATCAAAAAAAAAAAGTTTGAAACTTCAAATGCTTGCAAAATATAATTATTATGGACAAAGCTAAAATACATGCAACAACATTTCAAGTATCAAAGATTATTGATTCCCTATTATTGTCAGAAGAGCCATCTTAAAATCTTTGATTGTATCATTTTGCTTACATCAATGGATTCCCCTGCGTAAAAAGTTTGAGAACGCATTTCTAGTTCAAGAACTGTTCTAGAACATTTAATGGCACTTCTAGAACTGTTCTAGAACAGTTCTAGAAGTACCATTTATTGTTCTAGAACAGTTCTTGATCTTAAATGAACTTTTCATAGGGGAAGAAATCTGACAATTACGGGCAAGGGTCAGCCTATAATTACTGAGTACTGTTAGAACAAACAGTAAGCTGTCTGATACATGTAGCAGGTACAGATCATCAGCTGATAGCAGACTGGCCACTACCCTCACTGGTCAACCTGACACTAATCAACACTAATGGCAATGTTTATTTAGTTTATTATCAGGACCCTGCTGACCACTGGATATGGTCTGGTCCAGAGACATGATACCCTGGCTACTCGCCCCGGGTGTTTATTTTGGGCGGCTCACTTACAGACAAGCAGGGCCTGGGGAGGGATGCATTTCACTGATACACATTCACAGCCTCATAATGTACAGGCTTATCCCTTTTCCAAAATGCAGAATTTTAGGATGGTGTAATTTGAAAGCTGCTATGTAGAGACAAAAAATGGATGTTAATAAAGATAAGATTGATGTATGAAATAGCCAAGAAAACATTGAGACAAAAGGAGAAAATGCTGATTATCAGCATTTTCTTCTTTTGCCTCAATGTTTTCTGAAGGCTTTTCTATAAAACCTGGTCTTGTACAGGAAATGGTTATCTGACTTATCACACCATTAGTACTTTGATCTCTATCATGCATTATTCTCTCGATTTCCATTCCAAAATCTTGCAACTTCATCTTTAAAACAGCTGTAGTTACAATGTTTTGGAAGAAACACTGAGATGATAGTTGGCAGTTGCTTTTCACTTTCAGTTTCTTCTGTTGATGTATTTTTGGCTTTGAGCTCTAATGTAATGCATCACTTGTAACTTTTAAGCTATGATACCTTAATTTATAAATATAACAATAGTTGTCAGTGTTCCTTCAAAATAAATACATACTGTTGTTGATTGCAAGTTTTGAAAGATGCTTGTTTTCTCCACTTTTGACTTAATTCCAGAAGCTGTCCATCTAATAAAAAGTGAAGTCTTTTTTATTCTTTTTTTTATAAACTCAAGATGACAATTCTTCTAGATACCAAATAGATCTATAAAAACAGAGCTGGACGGGTCTTAATATTTTTTGGCCACATTCGAAAATGTCATAACTACAGCTTATTCAAGCCGTAGTTACGACTTTTTCAAATGTGGCGGAAGAAAATATTCTAAAAACAGAGCGATGCCATCAGAGTGTGTGTATAGAAAGTCCCGTGGCGATGAGAGTTTTCAATCCTGAAGTCCCATTCATAATTATGATTGAAGAATTATTGTGTAACCTTGACGACCTTTTGACGAGCAAGGCCTGATGGAATACAAAAGTTATTAATTTTCACAGAAAACAAAGCAACTTTCCTCATGCATCCAATGGATTTCCAGAAAATTCTTCCTTCCTCAATCCCTGGTCATTTGAGAATGGGGAAGTTATTTTTCATGAAATATTTTTCCTGGATGGAATTTAGAATATTTTGAAAATGGTGTTTGTAAGTTTAGACATTTATTTAATGATGTTATCCTTTTTGTTGCCAATTTTGTCATGGTTTACCATGATAAAGAAGAACATGCATCAGCATTTCTAGTCATTTCAACTTAAAATTCTTGCTTTTTAGCAAGGAAAATGTCTGCTTTTCATAAAGAACTCTGTGTCAAAGTTAAACAAGAGCCGTCACAGACGGATTATGCTCCCCGAATAAGTGTTTGTCACAAAATAAAAACTATCATACATTAAGCCCCCTTTTCCCATGACAGCTTTTTTGTACACACATTATTTATAGAATATGGTCTAGAACATCCTATTTATTACATGAGCACAAAATTTCAATAAATTCTGCCCATTAGATGAAGAGAAATAAGAGAAAAACTAATTTTTACACTAAGGCCCCTTTTTCCATGACGCAGCCTTAAATTCACAAACGGAGAAAAAGGTCCCTAGGTATTGACCCAGGGAGTTCACATATGAAGTTTCATTGAATTTGGTCCAAGGGTTGCTGAGATATGGCTGTGGACGGACGGACGGACGGACGGACACACGGACACACGGACGGACGGACGGACGGACGGACGGACGGACAGCGTGGCGACTATATGCTCCCCCGAAATTTTTTCGGGGAGCATAAAAAAAAATTGGAACATTTTAGTGAAATGGTATCTTAGAAAGTTAAATTAATCAAATGTCTGCATGGAACTCTTTTACTGTTGACTAGGATGCTCAGTCAAAGGAAGAAATCTGTATTCAACTAACCAACCAACCATTTTGTCTCGGTTGAGGCTGTTTGATGCTATGGAAGTGGCCTTTACAGCCAGAGTTACAACAAATGTTTTGTTTCACCGGTCTATAGTGTTATATCAGGGGTAATACATTAAACAGACCAGTCTATAAGTGCTCAACACTTAGATCTGTATAAACACTGGAAATATCAGTCTACAAAGAGAAACAAGTGTTGATTATAGAACTTACAAAATCCCCTGAACAGTTGGAATGGTAGAATGAAGTGGTCTGCTAACTTACAGAAATTTAGACAAACAAGATTATGTCATTGTGAAAACCAACTTGCGTCTGCACATCAGAGTTTATCCAGTAAGGACCTGTATGCATTGATATCAAATACTAGTAGCAGTATGCATCAAATATTTCTAGTGATTGAAAAGCAAAAATATAGCTTTTACAAAATAAAAAAATATGAATACAAAGGTTGACATCTTTGACAGTAAAACTGAAATGCTTTAAAATGATAGAAAATAATTTTGCAGTTACATCTTCTTGACCATGAAAATGGACATGACAGTGATTGATAGTTGATATATTTACAAAGGGACAGTATAAATCTACAATAAATATATGATAGTTAACTGCACTTCATGTGTCACTGGGTTGTCAAAGTAAATGTTTCTAGTTAAGCCAGAACTGATTGCCATTTAACTTCTCAATTCTCCCTTCATTTGGGTCATTTAATAATAATGAACTGGTCACTTAATTAAATGTATTTCTGGCTTATTGAACCATGATGGATGTATTGTCCCCTGACACTCCGGCCGCTGACCACACTTGACCAGCGGCCTATACCATTGTTGACCATGTCATGCCAAATTTAACATAATTTTGTGAGATTTCGCAGCGAATAATGATCGGTCCCTGACTAGTCATGCCGCTTCATGACAAATAGGGCTTACAGAAAGAGTCCATAACTAAGACAGTTTCTAAGGATCCCAGTTCTTTGCCTCAAAGACAGAAATACATACATGTTCAAATTTCAAGACAATGAGACTGAAAATATATAATCAAATAACAGATGGATTATAGCAAATATGCTAGAGAGCACCTTCTTTGCCAAGAACAATTGTATTAACTATTCTTTTATGTACAAGAAATCAACATACAAATGTATAAGGCAAACACAAACACTGTGCAAATTAATTGGGCTCACGAGGAATGTTGATATTTTTAGTACTTTTTGCAGTGCATTGATAATTTAATTGTAATCCACAAAAACTTTGTTGCAAGAAAGAGTGATCACAAGACATGCATAAGACTAAAAGCAAGTTTGACTCTATCTAGACTCTTCTAAAGCAGTCATACAGCTAGGTTGACCAAATTCTCCAACTTTCAATAATACCCTTTTACCATGACACAACATTATGATTGTAAAGCCAGGGGACCGGAAGATGGTCCGTAGTTTGACGCAGCAGAGAGCAACAATGGCTAACTTTAAACATAACAGAGGCAGTCCTGAAAGTGAAAACAAACCTCCGGGCCTCTCACAATATCATTTGAATTTTACTCTTTCCGTTATATGGAAATGAAGGTAGTGTGATTTTCTGCCATTTATAATTTTCGTCATAGACAGAGAATAGAAAAATATTTTTGTAAAAATGTTTAGACCATGGGTGAAATTGCTCATTATGAGCAATTTCATCCATTGTCGAAATATTTAAAAAATCAAGAGAACTTTTGAAATTAAATTTTGAATTTATTTGTTAGATCCATGGCAACTAGGGCTGCTTGTATTGCTTAAAAATGAAGCAAGAGTGTCCAGGATAACTTTGACATATGTCAAGACTTGAACATTGAAAACATGGAGAGAAATTTCTTGTCAGACTTGATCGAGTGTAAACAGAGAAAATCTGACAAGACACACAGCCACCAGTTTGTTTTTAATTTCGGATAGACCTGCGGCTATCAGAGAAATAATTACTTTCTTAGTGGTGTAGAAAAAAATGGCGATTGTAGGGGGACATGCTTTTACAGTCTGGGTATAGACTAAACCTTATAACATTGGACATAATTATACTATACATTGATTATATGCATTCATTTAAAAACTGGAAATTAGAAAACTTAACTAGCAGTGTCTTACACTGTTATTTCAGGGACGTCCTTTTGCAATCTTCATATAGAGTTATTCTATTCAAATATTCATGTGGCTATATTATATCTATAGCCTTTGTCAAAATGATGCTAACAAACAAAGCTTTGGGTAATGAGAAAGACCAGGAGAAGCTTTCAAAGAGGCATAGTCAATATTAGTGGAGTCTGCTTGAACTTTGATATTAATTCGAACATGTAATAGACTAGCATTAACCCTTTCCCAAACAGCCAAAATTGAGGGTGGTTCAATTCGAAAGCTGCTGCAGACGACAGAATGGGTGTAGCTAACGGTAAAATTTGTAAATAATATAGCACAGAAAACATTGAGACAAAAGGAGAAAATGCTGATTATCAGCATTTTTAGCTCACCTGAGCACAAAGTGCTCAAGGTGAGCTATTGTGGTCGCTCACCGTCCGTCGTCCGTCCGTCCGTCCGTCCGTCCGTCCACAATTTCTTTAAACATCTTCTCCTCCAGAACCATTTGGCCAATTGTGACCAAACTTGGCAGGAATGTTCCTGAGGTGACCCTTTTCAAAACTTGTTAACAAATTTTTGATTCGTCAAAGAATGTGGGCGTGGCAGGGCGGGGCTTATAAATCGTAAGAAAATTCTTTAAAAATCAACCATTGGGCCAATTTGAACCAAACTTGGCAGGAATGTACTTTTAGTGACGCTTTTGGTAATTTGTCCACAAATTTTAAGATTTGTCAAAAAATGTGGGTGTGGCAGTGTCAGATTTTAGAAATCCTAAGAAAATTCTTTAAAAAATCAAACAGGTAACATATGGTTAGTGGGAGTCAAAACCTCGTAACTACAGCTTGACAAAGCTGGAGTTATGAGGTTTTGATCCCCCACTGGGGAAATGTCTAATCCTATTAAATAAACAAAAGACCGAATTGTTTACACAAACTCCGCCAGAATGGGGAGCTGCATGTAAAAGGGGGTAAATACATTCTATATGTTATTTAAGCTATCCTTTGTTGTTGGTACTCATTTAGATAGTTTTGATTAGATCATTCAATTGAATACCCACATCACAGGGTTTGATAAACATTGAAAGATATTTTGCAATGTAGAAATCCCTTAACCTCTCCTATTTGAATCTCTAGTCTTTGGATTTATAATCAGACTTGCTTCTATTTTGCAACTAATATATTCTCTTTAACTCTTTACCAAATCATTGTAGAATTAATTATTTTGCAATGAAAAAAGGGCCCTGTGTTGTTGATTCTTGGGGTTTATATAGGGGTTAAGAGTTAGATCTCTAACATTTTGATCTTTGACTTGGAAAACCTTTTCATCTCAAAACAGTATTTTTTCATATGGCCCTATGTTGTTGATTCTTGGGGTTTATATGGGGTGAACTTCTGTTGATAATTGGAACATTCTCATTGATATCATGGGAAAAGGGGCCTGAAAGACAAAATTCTTGTTAGCATTGTACAGGCTACAATTTTGGCCCAATGTTCATAAAAATTGGTCAGAATGTTTGTGTAGTCACAGAGAATTGGAATATTGAATATTCCTTTGGATACCATGGGAAAAGGTGCCATAATGCCACATTCTGTGTTGGCACTTTAGAGGCCATAATTTTGGCCTAATCTTTGTTAAAATTGATCAAAATATTTGTCTAATCACAAGGATAAAGCTTATCAACAATCTGAATGTTCCATTTTGATATCATGGGGCCTTTATGACAAAATCTTGTTAACACTCTAGAGGCAAAAATTTTGGTCCAATCTTCATGAAACTTGTGTTTGTCTAGTCACACCGACGAACTCTGAGGAAAATAGGAATGAATATGGGATAGCATGGGAAAAGGGGCCTTAATGACAAAATCCTTGTTAGCACTATAGAGACAATAATTTTGGCTCAATATTCATGAAATTTAGTCAGATTATTTCTCTAGTCACAAGGATTAAGCCTATTGACAGTGGGAATGTTCTGTTGGATGTCATGGAAAAGGGGCCTTAAAGACAAAATCCTTGTTGGTAATGTAGATGCTACAATTTTTGTCCTATCTTCATGAAACATGTTCAGAATGTTTGTCTAGTCACAAGGATGAAGACTATGGAAAAATATAATGCTCTTTCGGATATCATGGGACAGGATGCTATCATTTCTCACCTTGTGAATCTCAGTTCAGGTGAGCGATTAAGGACCATCATGGTCCTCTTGTCTTCTTTTGCCTCAATGTTTTCCCAAGTGTATTCTATTAGGGACGTCAAAACCCGGTCTTGTTTGGGAAAGGCTTAAATTTGAAAGGTCATCGATTTGTATATCATTTGCTACAATTAAAGTAGTAACCATTTGTAGATAGAATTTCTGCAGGATACTAAAGGATGTTGATGCTTCAATATTTAGGAAGAAATTATAAAAGTTACAAAAGATAATAAAAGCAGTTTTGGGCGAAATATATATTTGAAAGGGGGAAGTTTTATTTCATACTTATTTACATCAGAATAAAATTAATCATGGAAATTAATTTCTTGCCCTCCCCTTTGCTTAGGTAGAACAAAGGGATAAAGAGGGAAATTTGATTCAAAATTAAAAAGGGGGAAATAAAAAGCGAATTTATTCGCTTTATATTTTGAAGTGGAATATATATAGGAAAAAAATAATGCTGAAAATATACATAACTCTCAACTTAAAGCCAAAAAATGGCACCACCATGGAAATCATGGTTAGAAACAAATTCTGGTATAAAAACAGCCTCCAGACTTGAGAACTATTTATTCAGAAAATAAGTTATAGTAGAGAAACAATTGTTGAAGTATTTTTATTTCGTCAGAGGAATTCAGGCTCTAGGCAAATAAATCTCAAATGAAACCTCATTACCATAATCCTCTAATGGCTAAACCCTGTCCCAAATAGAATTAAATCCTTACTGGGTTAAATACAGAAACATTTTGGTAACACCCCTTTCTCAAAACTTTTGAATGTTATTAAAATGTTCCCACAAGAATATTGTCATGAACATGAGAATGGGAGAAAGCTTTTACCTGAATCATTGTAGATGCTTTCATTTAGGTCAAGTTGTGAATTTAGTTCATAAAAATCTGTGTTGTAGGTACCCTTACATTATACCTGATAATGCTACTGACAATGATAAATTTGGCAGATAAATAGGACTTCGCAGAGAAAATAATTCTTACAAGAAAAGCATTTTGTCTAATTGCTCTTTATGAAAAAATTTCAATTGAAAAATGAAAGAAATTTTGTTGTTACTTCCTTGCTAAGAGTTGTGAAAATATGTCTAATTGTTTGGTGTTCATTAGGTCTGTTGTGTTCTAGTAATGGCGAAAAAGGAGTGATAACTCAAAAAATTAAGAAGTACTGTATGAAAACTTTACATCAAAATTATAATAATTCAAGCTCTCTCTAGTAACTGTTATTGCTCCAGTTTAGCTAAAAAAGGGAAAATGTCATAAATGGTGGTCACATATGAATTAATGATGTCTTAAATGTGTGAGGAATTTCCTCGATTTTTGACACTTTTGTTAGGACCCATTATCAGACTCGACATTAGATTATTATCACACTGGTGTTAAAGAATAATCACATTTTATGTGGTCTGAAAAAAATGGAAGTAAAATCAAGAAATGGTTTAGTTGAAACATTAAAACACAAAATAATTTTCTTAATGTTTCTGTTGCAAATAAACACTCCATAGAAAATCGTAAATATTAAGTCATTTTCTTGAATAATTTCAGCATTATGTTTTAGTCAAAGGTAACTAAAATATTCTCCTGCTGAACAGTCTTAAAACTATTTAATAATTTATCCTTTCAATGTTCTTTTTATGGTAATCTTTGTTTTCATTTTTTATGACCTTTAAACTTTACTTTAAATCATGGTTAATATGGCTCTGACTTTCATGACCCTTACTGCCAGGAAGCTGTACAGAGACTTTTAGGAAACGGAAGGAATCTTATTCCTTAATTTTTCATCATTGGTAATATGTAATATGTACCATAGTAATATGAAATATTAAGCAACTATCATCTTTAATGTCTGTGACTGCTGTTTTTGTACATGTAATTTTCTGCTTGGTAATATGTAAGATGACAGTGTCTATAAGGATAAATTGTGCTTTTAGCAGTGACATTTTTGCAATTAAAGCACTTCCTTGTTATGCCCTTATTCAAGCAGCATTTTGTTGCTTTTCTCCAAAAACCTTGTAACTGCAGCTTGCCTCAAGCTGCAGTTACGAGGTTTTGGAAGAAAAAGCGGCAATATTGTCATCATTCTGCCATTGTATTGTAGCAGCAATAAACTCACTGTTTATCATTTCATATCTTTTAGGAAAATTTATTTTTATTCATGAACTTCTTATGTCATCCGGATTTATGTGTTTTACAGATAATATATTCATACAAAATTAATGCTCCCTTAAAGGTCAGATTTGTATTTCAGTGCAATAAAAAAGACATTAAAACTTGAATGCCTAATCCATTTTCCCCTGGATGGAATAAAGCATAATTATTATCTAAATACTGCAGCTGTTTAAAAATTTGATAAAATTATCGGTAGTCTTTTTTTTTTCTTCATCATTTTTTTGTGACTTGGCAGGTATTCTATTAGATTATTTTATGGTTTCTTATAACATTATATAGCTGTTCAAAGAACAATCATATATTTGAAATAAACGACAAAAAATGTCTTTACTCATATGAAGTTAAACTAAAAAACCTTAGAATAAGAAGACAACTTTGTCTTTTTAGTGCACATACAAAACTCTAAATTGCAGAATGACTGTGAATTAATGTTAAAAAAAATAATAAATCAGAAAAAATATATATTGAATGATTTAGACAGCATGAAAAAAATGAGATAGAGAAAAAAACCAATAAAAACTCGCACACTTTTGCAAAAAATAAGTACAAAAATCGGTTGATGTCGGTTATCAAAATATTGGGCTTTATTCTGTCCATGCCTTTTAACAGAACTTTCAAGTTTTATTTATTTGAATTATATGTCATCTGGTTAAGAGTTAAGTGGAATATATATTTGACTGGATGTCAAATTTTTATAGACCAGCAGCTGTATTAAGGACAGATCCTCCATTTATTTCCTACGGTAAGAATTTTTTTATTTTTTCTGTACTGATATTTAAATATATGAGAAGTAAAAAAATGGCTTAAAAACTATAGGTCACCAAGCGAATTAAAAAGTTATTGGATTTCAAGGGAGACTACTCTTGTCTAAAATTGCAAAAATGAGGTGTCACTTAAATACCCACAAAAAGGTGTTCGAAATGACTAGGATTACATGAATAAGTCTTTATTGTGTTCAATATGTTTAATTCTGTCTAAATGAGTGTCAATTTGGGAAAAATTAGTGATGATTTTGAAATTTTCAGTAAAACATTCTTTCAAAAGTAGCTGAAATTGCTCTTTTTTCGCAACGTTTCTGATAATAAAAAATATTCCAGCGGTAAGAAATTTTTCTTTTTTGGTATAGACATAGTGCTTGGTCATACCTACAAAAACAAAAAAAGAAAAATATATCAAACCAAGCGTTTTTCTTGGTTATAAGTAAAATTTGGTTTACTTTTTGCAGCTTTGTCCGAAATTGTTTCACTACTTTTATCCATTTTCTTCCTTATTACCAGCTTTAGATAATAAAAGGTGTCATCTTTTGTGTCCATCTGAAGCGGACTAGCTCATAAAGACACCACTTTGCTTTTGATGCTCCGTTTCCTATCGCTAACGCCACATGTTGAACGCGTAACAGAAAGCGAAATGTACCATCCGAGTACTAGTACACTTTAATTGACCAAACAGAGAAAACTGAAATAACCGAAAAGGGTCTTGTCATTTATCAACCAAACATTAACTAAATGTACAAAAATACATTTGCTGAAAATGCCAATTACTGAAACAGCTTTATTTTGTTATTCAGGATATGCGCAGTAAGTTGCGCAGAAACAACTGGAGGATCTGTCCTTAAATAAATTTCATCAATTAAAGTAACAAGTAAAACCCTGGGCACAGCCGTTCTAAATTAAACCTTTTCCAAGACAACCAAAAATTTAGACTAAATGAGACATAGAGGAAAATAAAAAATCCAACAAAAAGTAATACATGTTTGATTGATTAGTTAATCAACATTTTCTTCTCTTCTCAAGATGTTTACTAAAGTTTTTTATCTTTAGACTCAGGGAACAAATATTAAGACTTTGGTCCTGAATGAAAGCTCAGTTGTAAGATTCAAAACAAATGTAACATAAAAACAATTAATAAAGGCGTAGAGAAAAAGCATTGAGAAAAGGAGAAAAATCTATTTATCAGGGTTTAATTTTTTGGCAAAATTTTCTGTTTTGTATTTTTTTTTTGAAAGGGTAAAAGTAGCAAGTAAGGCACTGAGCACAGCAGGTTAAGATTAAATGGAATGACTGTGGCAACCTGTGCTATAATTGAAAAAAGATGAGAATTTCATGGCCCAATTAGAGAGGAAACAGTGTTTAAAGTCAGCTCTCATTTAAACTGAAACCATGTCTATTTGGATAATTTGTTGTAAGCGTTTTACAATTATAAAAAAAAGGTTAATTTGTCTTTGAGTATATTCCATTTCATTGTTCTGTACTTTTCCAGAAATGCTTTTATGTCATTTTTGAAAGATCTTGCTTTAGGAAATGCATTTTATTGTCTCTAAGTAGTTCTAATAGTAGTTTGACTTCTTTGGAACATTTCGCACCCAGACACAAAAAATGAAGTAAATAAATAAATCAATTAAAAACACTTTTTGCTGAAGGAATTTTCTTGAGACCAACATGATTTTTGAGACAAAAAGAAAAGAAAAAAAAAAATAAGATAGATTACACAAGCTTTCACTTAGTTAGACTAGTGAAGTAAGGGGGACAACTGTGTGAGAACTGTGAACTCGGCAGTGGCCAGGAAATGTGGGATTGTTACTGTCACAATGAATTAATGTCATGGTTCTCTATACTGCTGCTACCACTGCTGACACGAGTTTATCAACCCTTTCCCTGGTGACATAATTGATATTTCAATTGGTCAAAAATTATAGGTGTTGGTTTCAAACAACTAATCTCATTATGAGCCAGATTAGCACCTTTACTTTTAATTTTGAAATTTGATTAAAGAAAGCTTTTGTATTATATATTTTGTCCCTTTCCTGAACAGTGATGCCTTTTAACATACATATTAGAAAATGGTTTGGAAATATTGAGGCAAAAGAAGAAAATGCTGGTATAACCAGCATTTTCTTCTTTTGCCTCAATGTTTTCTATGCTAAACTGTTTGCAAAGTCTATCTTTATAAACACCCATGTCTACAGCAGCTTTCAGATTTGCTGGACAAATCTTTATATAATGGCTAATTACATTTGCACCAGGATCAGGAAAAACGTCCCTTATAGTATTTGAGTACAACATGGTTCCAGATCAGCCTGCGTATACACGCAGTCTAACCAGGAACCATGTTGTTCTCCAATAGCTTCGTCTTGGTCTGTAGCAACCATATGGGAGTATCTATGGATCCAGGCCATACTGTACTTTTGTACAGCCTAATCTTGAAACATTGCAATTTCAAATGCTTTAAGGGACGTTTTTCCAGATCCCGACTCATATTTATATTTGTATCTATATGTTTGCAGGAATGTGATCAAGTCCATATTGATGATGTGTCATCAGACGATAATGGACAAGACTTAAGGTAGGACATACTTATAATTTTCTTTTTCATAAACTAAAAAATTTTTTATCTGACAGTATCAAATTTGTAGACAGGTTCAAATTGTGAGGTATTGGAGGAGAAAAAAATCTTCATCAGATGGAAAGAATTGAGTTGTGACTATGAACACAACTATTTGTAAGATTTTTTTAAAATCTTTTTCCTATACAATTATCGTTTGGAATTAATATATTTTTCACCGGCATTTAAGCCTCTACTGATAAAGCTATTTAGTTGCAATCCCTTTTTGATAGGTCAAAAAGTTTGTCATTTATTTGTGCAAGGTCAACAAAGAACAATTTATTTAGGAGGAGCATCTTTAATTTCAAATTTAGAAGACATTACATCAAATAACTGTATGCAATAGCATGTGCTTATCTAGACTGTGGCAGTAAAAATATGCTCAGCCCATGTGGCTTATCAGACTAGCTTCTTTTTAACCCTTTCCCAAGCTACGAAAATTCAGGTATGTCCTAATTCAAATACATTGCAAATTATATACAAATTTTATGGACAGAAAGTGTCGTAGCCCATAGAGTGGAAAAACATTCAAGGAAAAGGTGAAAATGCTGACCATCATAATTTTCTCTTTTTTCCTCAAGGTTTTTGAAAGTCTTCTTTATTAGAGATATTCAAACCATGTCTGGCCTTGGAAAGGGATACCACTCCCCCAACAATTCTTGAAAATAATTCATTTTACAACATTTAGAGAAAAGAAGAAAATGCTGACATTCTATGCCGTAATGAAAATTTTGATGTTATAGTTACGTTAATAATTGTGTTGCCTTGGAAAGGGTGGCGCAGTAAAAAGTTCCATGGCTGTAGCCTTTTTGCTCATCTATCACTCAAGAGTAATCAGAATGCACCCAGTTTATGATTTTAACCCTTTCTCAACACAGATTACAGGCCTTTCATGATAAATATACCAAATGGTTTTGTCAGATATCTTTTGCTCTGAAAAAAAAAAAAATGTTTTTGCTTTGTGTCTGCATAGAAATATGGAGAATGTCAAACTAGATTGGACAATTCTGTTCTTTTTCTGATGCCTTGCTGTCTTTATCACAATGGTAGTATATACTGACAATTACTTATCATTAAAAATGCAAGAAATTGATTTTTTTAGTTAAAGAAAAATATATACATGACTGTGTAAAACTTCCATACTATTCTTAATTTGTTGGGAAATTGTCGGTCACATTCGAAAATGTCGTAACTACAGCTACTGAAGTCGTAGCTACAGCTTCAGTTAGCTGTAGTTACGACATTTTTGAACGTGACCAACAAAATAGTGGTCCTTAGACTCTGTGGTGAAGATGCAAGACTTAATACAGTCTGGACTTGATGAGAAGCCTTGAGCTCCCAGGTTTGAATCTTGCTCACATTACTGGACGTGGTCTTAAAGACACATCTTTGCTCAAGGGACCCAGATTAATATTATTTTTTTCCAGGAAAAGCATTTCAATTTTTTTTTGCAATAAAAACCCAGTACAAGCAACCCAATATAGGAATATTATGTCTGAATAATCTGAAAATATTATGTTGTCTATAAAATGAGACATACAATTTAAAAAGTCAGACTGAACTTTAACAGAATGATGGGTTAGCCCTTTCCTTAACAGTCAAAAATTTGAAGCTGAAGAAGGGATGTTGATTTAGATAACATTTGTGTTCTTTTAAGCACAGAAAATATTGAGGCAAAAGAAAAATATGCTGTTTATCAATATTTTCTACTTTTGTATCAGTGCTTCCCAAGCCTTTTTCTATCAGGGAATCAAATCAGGTCTTGTTAGGGAAAGGGTTAAGTTTAAATCTGGTTTTAAAGAATGTTCAACGTCTATCAAGTACTTGTGGTGCTTTGATGTTTCTATACGCCATACATAAAATGGTTGTAAATTTTAATCAGGTTTTGATTTCACTTGGCATATCAAAATTGCATTATGTCTTTGATAATTCTGCTGGTTTTTATGATGCAAAAATGCAACCTGGAAGGGAATGATGCTTATCTTGATTTTATATACTCAAATCTTTTGGATTAATCTTGATTTCGGGAAGGCTTAGGGTTTTGAAGGCGGAGCAAAATTTGTGATCTGAAATGCAATATTGCAATCCTGAAACATGAGGCTTGATACTTGAGGGCTAGGACTAAAACGTTTAACCCTTTCCCAAACAAGATCTGTTTTTGACGTCCCTAGTAGAAAAGGCTTGGGAAAACATTGAAACAAAAGAAGAAACTGCTGATAACCAGCAGTTTCTCCTTTTGTCTTAATATTTTCTATGCCATATTTCACACAAATCCTTTCTTAAATTACAACCATTTTGTCATTTGTGGCAGTTTTTGAAGTGGATCACCCTAAAAGTTTGTTCTTTAGGAATGGGTTAAGAGCATTATAAACATTATTGTTATATTTCATACAGGAGCTTATGCCCTTTCAGCACATGGCTAACTAGTTTTTGTTCATTTTCCTTGAAAGTTTGATAGCATATTATAATACTGACTGTTAATGTTCTGTCCCTCTGTGAATACATCTTGTTGATATATGTATCTTTGCTAATATTTACATTCAATACTTTTTTGTTTTCAGTACGTATAATTTTGCTGCTGATGGTTTTAGACAAGCTGCAACCAATGCGAATCTCTGTCTGGCCACGGGTGTACGCGGAGGGGTTGATTGGATGAGAAAACTCGCGTTCAGATACAGACGGATAAAGGAGCTCTATAACAACTATAGAACTAATGTTGGAGGTGTGTTGTTATGCCTTGGCAATTCTTTAAAAGTAATATTTCGAAAGCATTTTATGGGAAATCAAAATCAATCCAGTTTATGTTGAATTGAAAATCTAGACAGGCTTGTGAAAATGTATCAAAATATGGATGAAAAACAACATTCTGAAAAGTTTCTTGGCAAGAATACAAAGTAATGAAATTGACATCGAAATAACATACTTGGTATATGCATCAGTAATAAGTCAAAACTTTGTATGAAAATAACTATTTTGTGATGAAGGGAATGCCATTGGAATTAGGAAATCTAGGGTTATTCTGAATTAAAGAGATTTTGTAGTATTTATATGCCTTTGCCATAGATTTATGCAGATTCGTTAAAGCATTTATCAGATGTACTAATGATCATTGTTCACAAACAAAACATGATACACAATCTCCACATTATTTGCATGTAGCATGATTATCTCGGACTCAGTCAGGCAATAACAATGTTGTTGAAGGATGAAAATAATTCAATTTTCTACTGCTATGGATGAGCTACATCCAGATGCTAGGCTAGAAAGTGTTAACAAGAGTTTATGATGATGCTGTTGTTTTAACCCTTTCCCAAACGGCAAATTCCTAGGGTGGTCCAATTTGAAATCTGCTACAAACGACAAATTATGTGTTGATTAAGGTGACATTTCTGTAAATATTGCAGAGAAAACATTGAGGCAAAGAAGAAACTGCTGGTTATCAGCAGTTTCTTCTTTTGTCTCAATGTTTTCCCAAACCATTTCTTTAAACGATGTTGTTTCAAGTCTTACCTTTTCAGATACGGTGAAAAGTTTTCTAACCCACACATTGGTGCTTTTTGACGCTCCTCGAGATAAAGCCTTGAAAAACATTCTAGAAAATGAAGGAATTGCTTTGGTTTCTCACAATGTTTTCTACACAGAAAGACCAAAACATGAAAAATTGCATGTACTTGAAATTTGTCTTCTGCAGTGCCTCTGAGTTTGGATAAGTTTTAATCTTTGCCACCTGATAAAAGATAGAGACCCAACCAAATTTAAAGGTATTGCAGATGAAAAATTGTATGTTTTTTTGTAAAAGATTTTACTGGATTACGCCTGAGAACAGGTTGATACTGATTATCATTATTTTCTCCTTCTTCCTAAATGTTTTCCAAAGCTTTCTCAATGATGGACATCAAAATAGGATCTCTGTTTCAGGAAGGGATAATCAAGTTTATATGTCTATGTATTGTAGGTATAATCGGTCCACAGAAGAGGGATCAATGGGTACAGTTACGACAGGAAATAGAAGCCCTTACAGACAACTGGTTAACGCTTGCTCTCAAGTCACTCTCCATCATAAATACAAGGTATGAGACTTTTGCTTCTCGCAAAATTCATGAAGAGAGACTTTGACCCTTTCTTATAGAATTATGACCTTTAACCCTTTCCCAAACAAGACCTGGTTTTGACGTCCCTAATAGAAAAGGCTTGGGAAAACATTGATACAAAAGAAGAAACTGCTGATAACCAGCAGTTTCTCCTTTTGTCTCAATATTTTATGTGCCATATTTTACACAAATCCTATCTTTAATAACGTCTATTTTGTCATTTGTGGTAGTTTTTGAAATGGATCACCCTAAAATTTTGTCGTTTGGGTAAGGGTTAAGTCTTCTGATAATGCTGGTAAACAACAGTTGGTTTGTAGATTCCACACACAGACTATAATAGGCATACATGTGCAAACAAAAACATGTAGAATGATCATTCTTTTTTATGTGATCAAAATAAACTTTCCAGATTATAAACAAGTCTTTCCTAGAAAAGTATATGTGACCCGTCACGCTAAAAGGGACCTTATCTGAACTCCAAAAATCCAAATTTTGACAAACTTGTCAGACTCAGCACAGGTCAACCAGATCCCGTATGATAAATATGAAAACACAGAAAGATAGCGAAACATTTCAGATTAAGAAAATTACATAAAAGTGAAAAATGTCGGCCCTAGTCTGGCTGCGCGGACTGCGCAGACTGACTAGGGTCGATATTTTTCATACATCCGATAAGGTCCCTTTTAGAGTGACGGGTCACATATATGAAACTGTGGTTAAACTGGATCTTTGTCAAATGCTGAAGGATGAATGTTAATTTCTGCTTATCCAATCTGTTCATCATAATCAAGTATGTTTTCTGTTTTCCAGATCTAATTGTGTGAATGTCCTAGTCACTACGACCCAGTTAGTGCCTGCTCTTGCAAAAACCCTCTTGTATGGCCTGGGTGGGGTGTTTTCTATAGACAATATATACAGTGCTACCAAAATTGGTGAGTAGTCAGCAGGATTTTCTATAATGATGTATGTATAGAGAATATGCCAAACTGAACAAACAGTCAAACATAGATTGTATCAGAATTTAAAAATTGATGAAAAACTGCAGATTGTCAATATGTTTTGAGAGATTTTAAGAAATTACATATCATTGGCTACATGTAGCAATTGCAGCTTTAATAATCAGCCAACTAAGATTACCTACAATATTTTTTAGATATGCTAAATAGGTTCTTGTGCATTTAAATAATGTTCAAAAGAAATATGGGAAATATTTGCTATGTCTTTGCTTTGTCATTAGGAATTTTTGAAATAATGATTGAGTGAATTCTAATATACCAAAATGAAGAATGAGTATTTATGTTATTACAATCATTGTTGATGACTGAATACATTTATTTTGCAGGTAAAGAATCCTGTTTTGAGCGTGTAGTATCGAGGTTCGGTAAGAAGTGTACATATGTAGTTGTGGGTGACGGACGAGACGAGGAGGCCGCCGCCAAACAGATGACGTGGCCGTTCTGGCGTATCACAAACCATTCCGACCTAGCAGCTTTACATCACGCCCTCGAGCTTAACTACCTCTAATGTGACTTGTGTACTGCCGGGAATTATTGTGTTTATAAAGTGAAACTGGTGAATTAATATATGGAAAGTGAATAGTATGTGATCCTTTAATCAACCTTAAAGTTGATGGTTGATAATGTAGGATATGGCTTATTCAAGGGATTTATTCACTATTAGGACTGAGAACTGATATTTTCCTGGAAAAGCCATGCACCAGAGGACAAATAAAAATTTGCCTACCATAACAGAGAAAAAAAGAGAATGAGGAATGAAATGTCTGGTTCTTAGAATTTTCCAGTTCTGCATATAACTTTCGCATCTTTCCGATTGAAGCCACATTGACTATAATTGTTTGGCAAAGAGGTCAAAGGGGCTGTGACATTTCTCTTGTGGTACTGATGATTCTGAAGTTGAATCGAGGAAATCATTCTTCAAAGTGTTGTGTGTTAAAACTTTCTGCCTTTTGGATCTAAAACATTTAACCAAGAACATGACACCACAGTTTGTGTGCCAGTATGTAGCTAATGCTACCAGTGGATTTAAAATACCTGATGTTGTTACAAAATCATCATCATTATCATGTGTAAAATAACACATAATCATCATTGTGTGAACAAACATTTATATTGTGTGTGAAATGGACACCATGCATTCAATACCAAAGATTTTCATATTTAACTTTAGACTTATGTGGATATAGAGTATTACAGAGTTTAAGGTATTGCAGCCAGAATCAGTTTTGATCATGGTGAATCAGATGTTTGTAAAAATGATTGAGCAATATCAAGTGTCTAATAGATGCTGATTCATTTCCATGAACCAGTATCAATTAGACACTTGATTTTGCTCTAAAATTCAAAGAACCTTATTGACCATGATTCAAGATATATGATTGGTTGTTGTTTTAACCAATCAGTGTGTGGTTATTTATAGCATTGTGGTATTTAAACTTTGAGCTGTGATTGGTTCATGAAGGTTTAAACCAGAGTTTTTGCCTTGCATCAGTATAAAAACAGAGTAACCAAAGATGGAAAAACACCACCTGAAAATGATGGATGTTTGAAAAACATTTCACAGCATTGTTATGTATAAGATGGCCAAGAAACGTAGTTGTTCAGAATTGGCCAACTTAAAAGGCAGGGTCATTGTGAGAAATACTCTGGTCCTGTCCTTTGATTCCAAATATTTTAAAATATTAATGTTGTTACTGAATTTCAAGTTTAAAGTTCAATGGATTCATTAATTACCAGACAACAAAATTTTAAAATCGCTAAAATTAGAGAGATCTGAGAATTTTTAAACAAGAAAATTGTGTTATGATAACATGGAAAGGGAATATCCACTTTTACTTTCAATTCAATAATTGTAACTGAAATAATTGTTTTACTGTTGAGTTAAAGATCATTGTGCAGTTAAAATTAGTTTGGTATTTTACTTGAAGAGGAAAAAATGGATGGCCAGAGATATGCGTCTATAGATAAAAACATTGTCTACTATAATAATATTCTTTTAGAGACATTCTCTTTCAAAGTTTATCTTAATAACGGTGATTTCATAAAAGTACAAATTAAACAGCTCAAAATAGATTTAACTGAATTTCTTCACATTTCAATGTTGACCAGTATTAAATAATGTTGTCTGGCAAACCGTTAACCCTTTTCTAAACAACAATGTTCGGGTCGTCCAATCTGAAAGCTGTTCCAGTCGAATAAATGGCAGATGATAAAGATAAAATTAGTGTAAAATATAGCATGGAAAATATTGAGGCAAAAGAAGAAATTGCTGATTATCAGCAATTTCTTCTTTTGCCTCAATGTTTTCCCAAGCATATTCTATGATACATGCCAAAACCTGGTCTTGTTTGGGAAAGGGTTAAATATGAGATGCATATTTGTATTACCATAGTTACCAAATGAATTTAAAAATGTGTTGCACCTGCGACTTGCCATTTCTGATTTCTCAGTTTAAATTGAAACATTTTTCCACAATCTCAAATTTAACCTTGACAGACAAATGATTGAAAGGTCTGTAAAAGTATTATGTCAAAAATAAATCTTAGGATTGGCTTTAGCTAGCCATTCAATTTTGAATTACGACAACATTTGACTGTAGTTTCAAAGCTTAATGTTGTGGGCACTCCGATTCAGCCAGTCTAAAATTTAGCTTTGACACCAGTAGTATTTGTTAAAATTCTTTAAATATGGATCTCTAAATTAATGTTTATGTTTATTTAAATGATAAATAAACTTTGTCATACTGATCTGTGAATATTACAGTAGCTTTGGGCAGGCAGCATAGAATAAGATCAGCCTGCACATCTGTGCAGTCTGATCTTAGTCTACACTACACTGCTTTATTAACCCTTTCCCAAATGACAAAATTTTAGGGTGGTCCAATTTGAAAGCTTCTACAGACGACACAATCGATGTTGACAAAGATAAGATTTATGCAAAATATAGCTCAGAAAATATTGAGACAAAAGGAGAAATTGCTGATCATCAGCAATTTCTTTTTTTGCCTCAATGTTTTCCCAAGCATTTCATGTTAGGGACGTCAAAAGCATGTCTTGTTTGGGAAAGGGTTATGTACAGCATGACAAAAGATAAGATAATGTTATATATTGTTAAATGTGCCATTCTGTTGTTACAATGTTTCGATGAAACATACATGTATTATGTTAATTACCGTAATGTATAACTAGATGATATTATATTCTTATTTGTGCAAGCCTAAATACATCAATCTAAAACTCATTCAGTATGACCATACAGGTATTTCCCTTCTGTAAACAATTCAGTTTTTTTACAACCCTAAAAAAAAGCATTTCGGAAAACATTTTTGTTTAGCGCAAAATTTGAGAAACCAAAATGTCACAAGAATTTCTTTATAAATGGGGCATTTAATTATGTATACTGGAGTGAAAAGAAGAAAATGTATTGAGATAGTTTCTATTAAAGGTCATGCAAGTATAACACAATTGAGACATACCATATAATGATAGAATTTGATTGAAGCTGTAGTGGAAACATTTGTGGAAAAAGAAGACATGTTTCATTTGCTTGTTACAGCGCTGCTTTTCAACAAAAATCTCATAACTGCAACTTAAAACAAGCTGCAGTTACGAGGTTTTGTTGAAAAGCGAGGATTTGCAAAAACACCTTTCCATCTTTATTTGGAAAATCATTTTCTGTCAAACGTGTTAGAGGATTGTTTGCGGAAGGGTTAACCCATTACCAAACTGCAACATTTTAGACTATTCTAATTTCAAAGATGTGGCGGATGACAATTTCAAGTGGATACAATTTTACATCTTTTGGTCCTTTGGGTGGGTGGGTGGGTGGGTGGGGAGGGGGGGGGGGTAGAAAGTATTGTGGGAAATGAAGAAATTGCTTGTCACAAGCAATTTCTTCATTTGCCACGATGTTTTCCAAAGCCATTATCTTCTTGGGCGTCAAAAAGCGTCACTGTTTGAGGAAGGTTGAATATTGTCATTGGTCATATGATACTGTATATCATCTATCAGTCATATTTCTGTATCATTGTACATATTCTGGTAGATTCTCTATGTTGCCATGGTATCCGTTTTACATGTTTCAATCTGCATATCACATTTATTGCTTTACTTTCTGGTACTTATTTCTTCATGAAATTCATAATAATAACACTTTTCTGTATAAAAAAACTTTAGACTTGCTTAAAGAAACATCAGGAATTTGCATAAACCTTTCCCAAACGGCATAATTTCATGGTGGTCTAATTTGAAAGCTGCTGCAGGCAACAAATTGATGTAAAGATATGATTGTGTTAAAATATAACGCAGAAAATATTGAGACAAAAGTAGAAAATGCTGGTTCTATTCTGTTACAACTTCAAAACCAGGTCCTGTTTAGGAAAGGGTTAAATTAAAATTCATTGCCCTGTTTTAATCTTACTTAAAAAAAATACTTTTGTTGATCATTCAGGAACAGAAAACCACCAGTATTTTATCTCTGTTCGCATACATAATTATATTATTGATGTACTTGTATTTAAAAAAAATATCAAAATGAAACCAATGAAAATTTCATTCAATATTTTATAGAGCAAACAAATAAATGTTTGGTTTGTATGAAAATTTTAATCAATGAAAATGTTAATTCAATATGTTATGGAGCAGCAAAATTTAATGTTTTGTTTGTTTTTCATCAGCTAGATAACCAAAGTATCATTTTTAAAGTACATAGTATTAAATCATAGTGTATTATTCCATTGTATTACATTTTGGTCTTGTTTCATGTCATTTTGTTTTATCAAAAATATTAACCCATTCCAGCACATAGACACTTTTTGATGCCCATGATGAAAACAGTCAGAGAACACATTGTGGAAAATGAAGAAATTGTTTGAGACAAGCAATTTCTTTATTTGCCACCATTTTTTCCTATACTTAAAGTTGTAAAAGAATAAAATTTCATCAACTAAAAATTTCAGCAACTTCTGCGGAAACAGATGTCTAAAAAATTTAGCTGTTTCGGGAAGGGCAGGTTAATTTTTTCACAACATTTTTAAAACACATGAAAATGTACTATTTTTGTGCAGTTTGTTGTTGGCTGTCTTTGAAAATGGTTTATGCACAGCTTGAATAACTTTTACTTATCTTATATGTAACCAAAGATTATGTCATTTTAAAACCCAATATAGGAGTATCTTAAGGACAGATCCTCCATTTATTTCCCACGGTAAGATATTTTTTATTTTTTCTGTACTGATATTTAAATATATAAGAAGTAAAAAAATGACTTAAAAACTATAGGTCACCAAGCGAATTAAAAAGTTATTGGATTTCAAGGGAGACTACTCTTGTCTAAAATTGCAAAAATGAGGCGTCACTTAAATACCCACAAAAAAGGTGTTCGAAATGACTAGCATTACATAAATAAGTCTTTATTGTGTTCAATATATTTTATTTTGTATAAATGAGTATCAATTTGGGAAAATTTATTGATGATTTTGAAATTTTTAGTAAATCATTCTTTCAAAAGTAGCTGAAATTGCTCTTTTTCGCAACGTTTCTAATAATAAAAAATATTCCAGCGGTAAGAATTTTTTCTTTTTTGGTATAGAAATAGTGCTTGGTCATACCTACAAAAACAAACAAAGAAAAATATATCAAACCAAGCGTTTTTCTTAGTTATAAGTAAAATTTGGTTTACTTTTTGCAGCTCTGTCCGAAATGGTTTCACTACTTTTATCCATTTTCTACCTTATTACCAGCTTTAGATAATAAAAAGTGTCATCTTTTGTGTCCATCTGAAGCGGACTAGCTCATAAAAACACCACTTTGCTTTTGTTGCTCCGTTTCCTATCGCTAACGCCACATGTTGAACGCGTAACAGAAAGCGAAATGTACCATCCGAGTACTATTACACTTTAATTGACCAAACAGAGAAAATTGAAATAACCGAAAAAGGTCTTGTCATTTATCAACCAAACATTAACTAAATGTAAAAAATACATTTGCTGAAAAGGCCAATTACTGAAACAGCTTTATTTTCGTTATTTATGATATGCGCAGTAAGTTGCGCAGTAACAACTGGAGGAACTGTCCTTAAGTGATATTAATCCTATAAGTTGAATGGCTGAAGAGAAATTTTCCAACTGTGTCTCCTAAAATTAAGAAAGCCAATCCGGTTGACCATGCTGTAGTAAATTGGTTTTTCAATTTTCACCAATTAAAATTTTGTTAAAATGTATCTATGTATCTGATAGCAAATGTCTGTAGCAAAATGAAATTTGATTTAGAGGATTTTTGTCCTTGTAAAAAATTGAAGTGCAATTCATATCATGCAGTTTTTAATTTCGCCAGTCTTAGAACCATTGAAGAATTTTATTCAGAATGACCTAGCAAAAAGAAGAAAGTGTTGGTAACCAGCACTTTCTTGTTTTACCGTAATGTTTTTCGTCTCTCGAAAATTGTCATTAATTTGCAGAACATATAAATCTTAACCAGTCAAAAAAATGCCAATGAAGACATTTTAATATAATTTGCACAAAGAGCATTATATCGTTTTTAATAACCTAGTTGTGCAAAACGTTTTATTTGTTCATATCATTTTATCATTTTATTTTGTGACTTTTATCATAACTATTCTATATATTTGAGTTTTTGAAAGGTACTTGATGTTTTAAATTCTGTGTGTGTACATTTATCAAATCATGAAATCCATTATGTAATATAATATTGCAAGAAGAAAAAAAACTTAATATACAATAAAACAAATCTCCTGGTTTGTGTCATCATTTGTCAACCATTTTATTACCCTTTTCCAAAATGTTTAACCCATTCCCACACATTGACTCTTTTTGACTCCCCAAAAAGGCTTTGGAAAACATTGTGGAAAATGAAGAAATTGCTTGTGGCAAGCAATTTCTTCATGTCCAAAAATGTTTTCAACCCCTGAAAGACCCATAATTTGAAAATTTATCCTCTTGATATTGTCGTTTGCAGTGTCTTTGAATTTGGACCAGTCTTGAATTTAGCCATTTGGTAATGGGTGAACCCTTACCAGGCCCGTAGCAAGCAATTTCATATTGAGGGGGGGGGGGGGGGCGCTAAAGCCCTTGTCCTGAATATTGGGGGGGCTAATTTGGATTTTCCCAAAATTTTCACTGTAAAATTAAGAAAATTTGGCATTTTAGGCCAACATAGCGTCCCTCGCTTTGGCCGAGTTCACCACCAGTGATACCATGTACTCGTATATCATCCTCTCCAAGTCTCCAGCCGCTTGCACACATAAGTTTACAATTATCATTGACCAACCGTTGATGGAATACAAATGTCAGAAAGAGGATATGTTTGCTCCAGCCAAGGATCAGACTCAGAGGCGCGTTCTTTAGAGTGAGATTTTTTAACATTTGTTAAAGTGATTTGGATAAAGCATTTTTAAGACCGAGACTTTGACCGAGCTGTTCCGAATGCTCCATACTTTATACAAATGACGTCATCATGACGTCATTTGTATAAAGTATGGAGCATTTGGAACACCGCATTTTATAAAGTATGGAGTGTTCAGAACAACTTGGTCAAAACTCTTATATTGTTTGTACAGAGTTGACCGAAGGTTCCGCACGAAGTATAGGGTAATGGCGCCTCCCTTTGAGCGTCTTAAAAATCTTGCTCTAAAGAACGCTTTATCCTAAAATATCTTTAGAAATCTCAAGATATCTCAAGAAATCTCGCTCTAAAGAACACACCTCTGGAAATCATTACTGAGAGCCCAAAACACTGCCAACTGCGCTATGAATGTGACAAACTTGCCTTTGATCCATAGAGATGCAAATGACCCCATTTTGAGGAGAGGTAATGTAGAGTCATAATACAACAACTTAATCATTTACATGCATTTATTCATGAAAGACTTGTTCTGAACATAAGAAATACAAAATTGTGAGACATACTCAAAACAAAAGGTTATCATAATTTTATACTGTAAAAATGTTAGTAATAATCTGACATGAAAAAGAGGCTTATTCGTTTTCTTCACATGAGAACAAATTATGACATTGTCTAAGTGGGCACATTTTAGTAACATAGGATTGATCAACCAGTTGCTAAAAGAGTCCATAACAAATTTCTTCACCAATTCCCTTCTAATTAGAGCATTTGTTGACAGTATGGGCATTTTAATTGGGTCTTGAAGTTTCAAAGCTAACATGATTATTTTAGACCAGTCAATATATAAAGTGATTGTAGATGACAAAATAATATTCATACTGCTAAAAACATTGAGTGAAACAGAGAAAATGCTAGTCGTCAGCATTTCCTTCTTGTCTCTTTATCTTTTCATAAGCTGGTTGTGGTAATCTGTTCTTTCGGAATGTATGTACACCCCTGCCAAAAGTTAATTTAAGTTAAAAAACTGTTCTAAAACAGTTCTAGAACTAGAAATGTGTTCTTGAACTTATTTCGCAGGAGCATGATCATGTCTTATCCTATTCTTTCACTAGATGTCTATCTTCAGATCATTGATTTGCTGTCGTTAAAATGAAATTTGATGTAAGAATAACAGTGTTTGAGACTACATGATGTATTAACCCTTTCCAAAATGGCAAACATTTTGGGTGATCCACTTAAAAAATTGCCGCAAATGACAAACGGATGTTGTTAAAGATAAGATTTGTGAAAAATATGGTATAGAAAATATTGAGACAAAAGGAGAAACTGCTGGTTATCAGCAGTTTCTTCTTTTGTTTCAATGTTTTCTTACGCCTTTTCTACTAGGGATGTAAAAACCATGTCTTGTTTGAGAAAGGGTTTAACTGTAATGATGTATCTACACTAATGCAATATGAAGGGACATTTTCTCCTCTGATACATACAAGTTGTGTCGAGCTATAGTTTGCATAGCTAGTTAGGTGGATAACTCAGATCTAACAACATTGGAACAATACTCAGTAACATTCATATAATCATAATCATGTATTCCAGAGCTATACACACAAGAGGGAGAAAGTGTGAAGTTTCTGAATTTTGATTCCAAACCTGACAATGTGGGCCCTTATTGGAATCATCTAGATTCCAATGAGTACCCACACAATAGGATTTGATGTCTCTTTTCATTGTAACACATTTACTATTTCTCCATCTTATAGGTAATTCTATATATTCATTCACACACAGAAAGTGAAACAGGGAAACACTTTTGTGAAAATAGTAAACAACATTCCAAAGCGGAAAAAAGTTTGAAAACCAACATAATTTTTTCTCTCTCAGTGTTTTCTTTGTTCTAACTTAAGAATGTCTAACCTCGGCCATATTTTTCATCTGTAATGCCACAAATATTTGATAAATTTAAAATGTTTTTGTCTTGAAAGGGGGTAACTGTAGTTATGTTATATACAAAAGAGCACGTTGTAGACTGTACAGGTTTACAGCTAATATTATGCTGACAATTATAAACAATGTTAAAAATTTAACAAATTATTTACAAAACTTAAACAATAACAGTGCATTTTATTCTCACATACATTATCTTTCACAGTGTCATTCTTCCATCAACACCACGTTGGATAATCATGTGATACAATATTTTCAGAAAATATTCAATAACTTTGTAAATACTGGACCGATTTGAATACCTTTTGAAGCAGAGAATGTAGACAGACGTCACACATTCGATGGGCGTGGTTGATTTCTGAAAAATCAACTGATAAAAAAGTTATTAAAGATAAACCAAAAATTTGGTTTATCTTCAATAACTTTTGTATCAGTTGATTTTTCAAAAATCCAACACGTCCAGCTTATCCCTGGCATTTTTCCACTTTCTCTGCTTCAAATGGAATTCAAATTGGTCAATTTTTACAAAAGATATTGACGATTATCGGAAATTCTGAGCCACGTGATTATACACTGTGAACACATTCACTCGGAAAAGTCATACGGAACTAGAGAGATAAGAAGAAGTAATGGCCTTCTAAAGTTCCATTCAAACTCAAAGTACTGTTCAGATCCATCTTTCTTCTCAAACTTTCAAAAAATAATTGGGAAATTTATATAATTATCCATATGAAGATATTTTAATGAGCAATCTATGATTATTTATCTGAAAAACCATCACTTGTTCCTATTTATAGTTCTAATATTGCACAAAAAATAAAGACAGCACAATATACAAAGTATAATATCATGGTATTCTATGAAATTGCACTGTAGTATCTAGAACGTTTCATTATTCAATGGCAAAATGCATTTGAAAACATTTGAAGAGGGGAAATATTTGTTATCAGCACTATAAATGTAATAAGTATGGTAATGTTGCACCATGTTGCATCTTGAAGAACAACCAATGATTGCACCAATATTTTGTGTGTTCTACAAACATGTGTCACAGACATGTTCATCTCACTCAAATATTTTCAGATATCAGATTATCATTGTGTTTGCTGAACAAAATTCTATAGCCAGATGTTTTAAGTCAAATATGAGGGGTGTTCATTAAAGATTTCCCCTAACCTACTTTCAATAAGTAAAGAGAATAAAAACTTGGCACAAATATTAATCTTTCTCTACATGGTCTCTAGCCATAGAGACTTACTTCTGCCATCGTTTAATGCAATTTTGGAGAACTGTTCTGTAGAACACCGTAGAATGTGCCCAAAATCTTGCCTTGACTTGATGGTGCCATCATCAATGACAGACTGTGGGCACCCAGGATTCGGGCTGTTTCCACAGACTTGCGTCCACACTTGAACTGAGTATACCAGTGTTTGACAAAGTCATATGATGGGACATCATCCCCACAAACGTCTTTCATATCACCAAATTCCCCCTTTAGAGTGTGACCTTTCAAATACAGGAATCTGATGACTGCTTGCTCCATCATGCTACCTTACTTAACTTCAGTACACGGAAATGAGAAACAAATTACATTTCAGAGCTGCAATTTTTCATGTGACCTATAGAGGTATACGGTAACATATGCGTACAGTTTCAACTTCTTACCTCAACTGAAAGTAGGTCAGGGAAAATCTTTAATTAACGCCCCTCGTAGGTAGTGTAGACTGTCATCATACTGCACATATGGATGCAAGCATGCAGATTTCAGCCTATACCTCCTGCTCTGTGTTAATCATTTATCAGTAAGGGAAAAACTAAATGATTATATTATTTCTTGTAATAGTTTGTATTAGATATGAGCCTCAAGTATGTAGGAATGTATAGAATCTATCATGTAGCACTTATTCTGGGTAATCAAAATAGAAAACATAATATAGATGAGTCAGGATCTGGATAAATTGCTCATATGACTACCACTGGTGGCGAACTCGGCCAAAGCGTGGGACTTTTTTTCCCGATCATTGTATTCCATCAGTGTTGTTATAAAATATCGTAACTACGGCTTTGATTTTATAACAACACCAACGGTTTGTCAATACATATCGGTAAACCCGGTCTATTTTAAAAACAAATTCATTGTTATTAGAAAAACTATCCGATCAGATCTTTAAACTCACATTTAAACGCAAAATATCTGTACCTTGTTGTAGCGAAAAAAATTGCTTTGGCCGAGTTCACCACCAGTGACTACAGCAGATTCTGATCTGCTTGTGGCCAAGTGGGGCCTAATCATGATCCATACAGCTATGTTACAGTTGCCACAGTTTATAAACAAGCTATAAGAGAACAGTATGAATCCTGATCAGACTGTGTGTTAGCACAGGCTGATCAAGATTTATGCTGGTCTCTTATGCTATAAGGCAGCGGCGGATCCAGGATTTCTGTGAGGGGGGTTCGAATACGCAAATAGTGGGGTTCGTTTTCCTAGTATTACACAATCATGAATGAATTTCTTCATGAAAATGAAATAATCCGGCTGTAACAAAGGGGGTTCATCTGAAACCCCCGAACCCCATCTGGATCCACCACTGATATGACCCTTTTCCCAGATTCTAGCTCACATATTTCAATACTGTGTTGTGACTTGTGACAAGTTTCTACACATTGAACATTTTCTTGACTGTGTATCCAGGCATGGCATAGAAGAACAGTGCGAGCAAAGCAGTCAATAAGAGAACAACAAGTATTTTGATGATCATCCACTTGTAATTGTGCCACAAGATATAACGGATTGACTTCAGTGGGTTGAGGAACCAAATGAACGAGGAATCGGGTCGACTGAAAATAAGAACATATATCAACATCTTACAATTTTTTCTCCCAAACAACATCAGTTTTGACATTCCTGACTGAGAGTATGATGTGCTATCAACTTTGCTATGGTCACTGCCAATTACCGTAATAAGCTAATTTTAAGAAGAAACTACAACTAGATAATAATCAAGTTAATTCTTAAGGGGGAATGCTCCAGTTTTTCGGAACACTCGGTCATTACTGTAGGAAATTAACTGTTTCGTACCAATATGTTTCGCTACCGTATTTTCAATAATATAACACACCATTACAATTTACCAGTTTTCGGCGGTAAAAGCGTATTTATTATGCGAAATTGATTTCCTCAAGATAAAAATCGATTATTTAGAGCAAGACAGTCGTAAATTTGTATGCAGTTACCACTGTTTTGCATCATTTTATTCATGTGTATGTGATAAAAATTGCTGTAATTCATTAATAAGTGCGCTGACCTATGCATTTTCTTTTTGAATTATTACCAGGACATGTTGCTTAATACAATGAGGGAGTTTCATCAAATTCTATTGCGTAGAACTTGAAATATTTCCAAAAATGTGCAAATTTTGACATAAAACACTCCAGCTTAGTCGATCTAACAGAACATGTGAGAATGCTGTTTTTTACATTTACGCGTTTATGATAGCACATATTTTGGGTTTTCTGTTCTTATCAAATGTAAGACGTTACTTTAAATCCGTTTTTGGGACTAAACGATGAATATACAGCATTTCATTAGCATTTTAGTGACCTTGGACAGGTGCAAGAAATTGTGCATTTTTTCGATGTAGGGGTATGTGATACGAATGCCTATAAAATTCAAACAAGATCGCTGACCATCCATTTTTATTTTATTTTTCAACTGGTAATAATATGTAATTTCAGCATACAAAATATAAATAAATTCTATTAATGGGAAAAAATTTAGGAAACTGGAGCATTCCCCCTTAATGTAGAAATATAGAACTCATTAAGTAAATGTGCCTCGTAGATGTTAGTTTCTATTGGCATAAAGTCATTTCTAAGCAGTATACTTACAATGTTGTCTTAACTTTTGTCACCTGCGCTCTTGCTATTATGCCAGCAAGTTAATTGTAATTCATTTCGAACTCTATCAGAATTCATCAATTCTAGACTTACTTTGGTTTTTCTAGTGGATCCGGTTCATTTCTGCCCTGACCTGCAGGGTGTTTCTCTGCCTCCTCAATGCCTAGTAAATGTAACTCAGCTTCTACTTTACCCTGCAAATAGTCAAACATTGTAATAAATGACTGGATGTAAAACAATTGCCAATGCTTGTATTATTTCTTTAATTTTCATCAGTTTTCATCCATGATCAAGTGGCTTCATTATTATATATTTCTTCCTTAATCATGAAACAAATCAAAGTTTTGAAAGTAAGCATATGACTGCCCTTCCTAACAACAATCCCTTTTCAATCATATCAGTTAGATGTACCAACTTATTCATCTCTTTTGCATGTTTCTTTGCTCCATCTTTGAACTTTGGTTAACATTCACCGCAAGTTGTAATTGTTTCACAGACACTTCATGAAAGACTCAACCAGTGCCTAAAAAGCCTTGTAGTATTTCTATAAAGTTCGAATTTTGTGATATTTGTGCTACAAAAACATTTTTGTACAGTTTTATGTCACAAAAACATGTCTATGGCTTAATGTATGCATTTTTTGTGAAGTTTACTCTAGCAGAAATATTGTCCAAAAAATTAAATTATTCTCATCAATCGTAAAAATAATTCAGCTTTGTTTATTTCAGTTCTCATCAATTTTCCGCTATAGTTCATAAAGCTTCGTTTTTTGTGAAATAGGAACCATTTTTGGCATTGGAATATCAACATTAAACATGAAACTCTAATGATTATTTCCATCATTTATAGATACCCCACGGATTTGAACATTTTAAATGACACACAACACCACTAAAAGGGAGCCTAAATGACATTATTTTCTTGTCCGCCATCATCGCTTTCATTCAAAAACATTGTAACTACTGCTTGGGGGAAGCTAAAGTTACTGTGATTATAGGAACGAAAGCCATGCAATGTTTTTAATTTGGAACTTGTCCATGTGTAATCGCTTTCATTCAAAAACATTGTAACTACTGCTTGACTCAAGCTGTAGTTACAATATTTAGGAATGAAAGTGATACAATGTTTTCAATTTGGAACTTGTCCACTTGTCATCGATTTCATTCTGAAATATCGTAACTGCAGCTTGATACAAGCTGTAGTTACAATGGTTTTGAATGAGAGCAATATGCTTTTAACTTGGAACCATTTTATGCCTAAAGTTTAGAGGCTGTCAGGGAAGACTGGGTTTATCCAAACTGTGTTGCCTCTTTAAATAAAGTGTTTATTATTATCATTATCATTTATTTGTAAAGTTTGTTTTCATTGTCATACAATTCATCATTAATTATGTTCCAACAGACTATATATGTTAGCTTGGAAAAATAACACTTCCATAACAGTCTGCCATTGCAAGTCATGGTCATATTTGATTGTTTTAAACATCTGAATGGTTGATATTTAAGTAGTTGTTCCTTGGCAATCATTATCCTCCCTTTTTGCTGTCATTTATTTACAATCATAACCATGAACAAGAGTTGTCCGCGGACAAGGTAGCTCGCCTATATGAGAGCTTGTCACAAAAAAGGAGTTCAAGGTCAAAGGTCAAGGTCACTAGGTCAAGGGTCATTGTCTCAAGGTCAAGGTCATTGCATGAGGTATCCATATGTGAAATATCAAGGCTCTATCTGTAATAGTGCATGAGATATAGGCTATGTTAAAGTTTTTTAAAAGTAGGTCAAACTCCAAGGTCAAGGAAACTAGGTCAAAGTTCATGGTCTAAAATGAAAGGTCTTGACATGAGGTATTTATGTGTGAAGTATCAAGGCTGTATCTCTAATAGTGCCTGAGATATAGACCAAGTTAAAGATTTTGAAGACGCGACGTCGACGCCGACGCCGACACTAGGGCTGTGACATTAGCTCCCCGGACATAAAGTCCCGGCTCGCTAAAATAAAACATTTTTTTTTTTCAATTCAAAACTACTGTTTGACCTAGTAATATTTTCATACTTTGTAGAAACTTAACAATAAAATGCTGCTGAAAACTGTCTTTAAAATTTTATCGTAAAATCTCCATCAAAATGTACTGAAATCACAATGGACCAAAATCAGTAAAACCATTTTAAGATTTATGTCTTTTATCAGCAAAAATTTATGGATGAAACTTTACCCATCTTTTCTTCTTTTTTAAGCATAAGCGGGATTTAATAGACATTTCAAGTATACATCTATATATTATAAGGACATAAAATGGAGAAAAATAGAAATCATTTTAATGCGTTCTTAATCCCTTTCAATCCGCAACTATAGAAATTCTCATTTTTGTTCGCATAAACAAGGGCTACATGACAGTTGACATTTATATATATCATAATCCCATAAAAGGGCATTTGGTGTGACCCAAAATCATCAGAAAATGTGAAAATTATAAGAATTTTCGAATAATTAATGAGGCACAAAAAATGACATCGCTTTTTTAAAAGTTTAGTTTTTTTTTCTAAAATCAGCCTGCATGTCTTATTTTGAGACAAGAATATAGTTTATAATACTTTTATTTATTTTTCAAATGCTTTTATAAAAGGTTTAATACAATCAATATCAAGCACCAACATAATGCTTTTTAAGTAATTTAGTGTCAAGGGAGTTACTTGGAGTCCAAAACCCCGATATTTGGTCCCCAAAACAGTCAGAAGCTTTCAAAGCGAAAGCAGTACATCGTCGTTGTAAATGCAAACCTTGTATCTCCTTTTTGGAAATTTTAAAAGGGGGGGGGGGTGTGATAATTTTTACCAAACTGAGATGTTTTACTTGAAATTTGGACATAATTATTCACAAATAATGTGTCATTAATACTGATCAGTAAAAATTATCAAAACATGCGAGAATTGTCTAAACTGGCCACACAAGTTTGTACTTTGAAAATCACAAAAATCGACATACAAGGTTTTGCATTTACACCGACTAAATGTTAGAGAAACAGAGATTTACAAACTTGAATGCTGACACCACTTGGATTGGAATATAGCTCTCCTATCATTTAACAAGAGCTTCATCAGGTACAGTGCACATATGCCCATGAGAGGTTTGCCAATGAAATATCATATATTTTTTTTCTATTCAAGGTCAGATAAATCAAGAACAAAATATCTGAACTTCAAAAGTGGCATGAACAACTAGACACCATTGAAATTCATTGTAGCAAATTTGATCATCTGCCGATTGAAACTGTAGTAGAAGTTGCACTGGTGGTGAACTCGGCCAAAGCCTGGGATGTTTTTTCATGATCATAGAGAATAGATGGTTCATGTCTTGGATGGGTCAAGTTTATTTGGCGAGCGGAGGAATTTATCTTGTGAGCCGAAGGCTCACAAGATAAATTCCGCAGCCGAGTCAAATAAACTTGACCCATCCAAGACATGAACCATCTATTCTATTTATCCTGTTACAACCTTAAAACGATTTAGAATTACAGAAACATATTCATAATTCATTGAAATCAATGGATTATTATTTTTTTTAAAGCGATGTCACCCTTTCAAAATGTTTGAATGCGCACACGTTTGATGAGCGTCAGAAAGTAATCCGCGTGGAAAATTTCCTTTCCCATCAACATTTTATAATTTTACCGAAGTAAAAACAAGCAAGTTATATTTCAATTTTCAAATATAATAACCATGCAGTGTAAATTCAAATAGCAAAGAACTAGAAAGTGATGTGAGTCGACGACTGTGTCTTGACCTGACCGTTGTGTGTGGATTGGGATTGGAAGGATCCGTATCGGTTTTAACGAAAACAGAGTCAACGTTTAAATTAAAACTCGAAAAGGTCAAACTGTAACAAGAACATGAAACGCCTACCACAAATGATTCAGTTCACTATTCGTCCCAACTTTAATTTCCTCAGTCCTAACGTGTTTTGCACTTTCTCCGATGTCGTCCATTTTCAGACAGTCTCCAACGAAGCAAGCTTGTGTTGTGCGTGGTAATGAAGACATTATTTCAAAATAACAATAGCCTGACGTGTAAAAACAGGTACTACGGATGTTTTGAAATACGATAACAAACCACAAATATCTCCACCTCATGTAAATCCAAACCATTCCTTGTTTTTTCCTGCACTGTCCTGTTGTAAACGAACATCGCTTCGATTCCCAGACAACAACGAGTGTGTATTACGTCATCCAAACTTTAATCTACGTCATCGATTTCTAAGATTTAGGTCAATATTCCAGGGGCGGATTCTGTTAGTGGGGCATTTAGTCCATTGTTTAGACAAGGGAATGGAAAAGTTTCTTTTGTGCTTTTTATTTCTCGTTTTCTGTAGACCACTTGCCTCGGATTACGAGTAAACTTAAAGTTAGCATTTTTGTAAGTTCGGTGCAAGAATATTGATTAAATACGCAGAATTATTTGATTGGGATGATTTTTGCTATTCAAAACAGGAGACTTTGCGAACAATTTGTGTAAGTTTTGTCATAAAAACGGGGATTTCGAGATCGACCCTGCCCAACCTCCGGATAAAATTAAAAATAGTTTCGGCAGATCACGTGATCATGTAGCATAATAAAGCATGTCACGTGATCAGGGGGTATGATAAAGCTAAGTTTATCATACCCCCTGTTATCAGGCAGAATATTTAGCTAGTGACAGGATAAATAGTATTCTGTCGGTGTTGTTACAAAATATCGTAACTACGGCTTTATCGAAGCCGTAGTTACGAGATTTTATAACAACACAGACGGTTTGTCAATACATATCAGTAAACCCTGTCTATATTTAGAACAAATTCATTGTTATTAGAAAAAACTATCCAATCAGCACTCACATTTAAACGCAAAAAGTCTGTACCTTGTAGCGAAAAACGTCCTTCGCTTTGGCCGAGTTCACCAACAGTGAGTTGCGTACACAAGAAATTGCTTATGGCCAGATGGACAGACAGAATGGACGGGTGACCAGGGCCATAACATTAATACAACTCTTTGGTCATATAAAAATGCAAAAAAAAACCAAGATAAAGACATATTCACAGGAAATTTCATACCAATTTTGTAGTGTCTGTACATAAGTGTGTGTCCATTCTAATTTTTCTTCTCTATCATCATGTCAATCATTGACTGTCCATACATTTAAACATGATACTAATGCCATACATTACGTTTATCCTTTCCCAGACAAAAAAAAATATTGAACTGATCTGGATTCTAAAATTTTGCATCACAAATGCTAAATTTTGGTAAAAGGAATATTTCTTTTCAGTTATGGCATAGAAAACAATGAAAGAAAAGAAGAAAATGCTGGATACCAGTATCCAGCATTTTCTTCTTTTCTCTCAATGTTTTCGTAAACTAAATCCTTTAGGTATGTCAAAGGCAAGGATTCTTCAGGAAAGTGTTGCATATGATACTACATTGTACTGTTCTACATTATGTTAATGGTGACAGTACAATGTACATCATACATTATAACATCCATCTTGCGACCATTGTTAGCCGAGTACCATTGTCAACAGGTCAATTGATAGACCAAAATACTTTCTTCCGATGAATTGTTGAAAGGGAAAACTGTCTTAATATGGTAAAAGAGAATGTAGTCTTATTCAAACCAGGCTAATTTTGGTAATAATGATTAATGCTATAATGTGGCTATAGCCCTTAATTCAACCATTTTGTCCAAATATTGACAATTCAAACCTATACTGTAAACTTCCCAAAATTTCGTATACCTCAACAATTTGTACAACCTAACTTTTTTCAAAAAATATTTTTTAAAAATCTCTAAAATTTTCTGTATTTGGGAAAAAAGCATTGTCGATAACCAAAAGGAAGAGAAGCCATCTTTTGGTCTACATGTTTCTCAATCACTAAAAGTAGAAATTGTTTTTATTTTTTCAATGGCCAATATTTTGAGAACTAGTATAGTTTCAAAAAAGAGATGCCAGTTTGCGATCCAGATATTTCTAAATCACTAGAACTAAGAGTTCACAAAATTGTATCCCCAGACAAAACCTGGTTTTGAGAAAACATTGAGAAAAGAGAGGAAAATGCTGATAACCAGCATTTTCTCCTTTTGACTCAATATTTTTCGGCTATTTTGTATACAAATTGTAATTTCATCACCATAGATTGTGTCATCTGCAGCTGCTTTCAAATTTGGAGCAGTCCAAAATATGGCTGTTTTGGAAAAGTTTAAACAAAATTGTCAATAAAGTCACAACTCACAGTAAGTTCATATTCGTCTGTCTGTTCGTTTTTGACAGCAAATGGCCACCATCCTTTCACACGTTTTTGTTTGAACAGTGACATCATGGGCACACTTCCATCTGTCTTCAACATACCAAGTGTACACAGTTTGGAAGATTTAGCTCCCCTAGGGAACCTGTTCAGGTCCAAAGTTAGGGCCCCTAAAATGTAAATTCACCATCATTAGTCATGATGCAAGCAACAAAATTCAAACAAGACATATTTGTCAAACTTCATGCTAACTTACTTTAAATTTTTGTGTTAAGTTTTGGACAGACAGACAAACAGACAGTCAATGTTAAAATAATACAGATCAATAATGGGGCCAGTTTCCTCAAATGTTACAGACATATTTTTGTCTTACCACATTATTTAGGACAAGAATTGTGTATCAGGAAAGACCGGTAAGTCATTGGTGAAACAAAAATATGTCTCAAACGTTTTGATATATTCTGATTTTTTTCGGGAGACAGGGCGGAGCCTAGTAAACGGTTCATTACATTTAAGCTTGAGGAGAAACAGCCTTCTCGCTTAGCGGTACATCGTCGGTATTATTGCAAAACATTATAACTACAGCGTGAATCAGGCTGTAGTTACGAGGTTTTATAAAAACTAATTTTACAATCGAACGTTCTTTCAATTTCGAAATGTGTTCATGCTCGTGCCGCACGTTTTTCTCTTATATCAACCAATATATCGAGAAGTAAACTCGTCGAATAACCTCTTCGCTTAGCCACACCCTATAAGGTGAATAAAAATGGATTATAACAGTATTAAAGTAAAACTTGTAATTCCCGCTGAATCTACCTTATTTTGAAAAGAAAATGTCTTTAAAATTGAATCTCCTTCTTATTCCTATATCATCAATGTTTTTTCATTACAATTGAGCCGGGATCTGGAAAAACGTCCCTTACAGCTTTTGAGAACAACATGGTTCCAGATCAGCCTGCGTATACACGCAGTCTGATCAGAAACCATTTTGTTCTCCAATAGCTTCCACATGGTCTGTAGCAACCGTCTGAGAGTAACATGGATGCTGGCTAGACTGCTTCTAGGCACAGCCTGACCTTGAAATCTGGCTGTCTCAAATGCTATAAGGGACGTTTTTCCAGATCCCGGCTCAATTACAATTTCTAAATTTTCTCAGTAGAGAGTCAAGACACCTTACCCAAGAAGTCATCAGCAGAAAAGTGATCTGCAGCCCAAACTTGCAGGTTGAGCCGTGCTGGTATTTGAGCCGGGATCTGGAAAAAAGTCCCTTATAGCATTTGAGACATCCACGTTTCAAGACCAGCCTGTGCCTAAGCAAAGACTGGCATACTCCGATGCTGCTCTTCTATGGTTGCTACAGGTCACAAAGAAGCTATTAGAGAACAACATGGATCTTGATCAGACTGTGCGTATGCACAGGCTGGTCTGGATCCAGGTTGTTCTCAAATGCCATAAAAGACGTTTTTCCAGATCCTGGCTCATTTTGTTTCTGTTTTATGTCAGTAGTAAATATTGAAAGAAAAGTAGTAAATGATGCAAATCAGCATTTACTTCTTTTCTCTCAATATTTTGCAGTTGTTTTTTTAGCAAGGAGTAAAGATTCTTACCTAAGAAGTCATCAGCAGAGAAGTGATCTGCATCCCAAACTTGCAGGTTGAGCCGTGCTGGTATTTTTGTTTCCGTCTCATCCCATGAGAACAGGGTCTCCTTCCTCGAGATGACGATCTTCTCCTCCGCGACCAAGTAGTCGAAGGGGAAAATAAACCGCCAGTTAAAGTTACCTTCACCCGTCAGAGATCTGGAAAAGTAAAAATGTTAATTCTACCAGATGCCAAAATTTTAGACTTGTCAAAATTCAAAGATGTTGCAGACAATGATTCCAAGCGAAAGCAAATTAACCTTTTATTGGTCGTTTTTGGATAGAAAACATTTTGGGAAATGAAGAAATTGTTTGTTGCATGCAAAATCTTCATTTCCCACAATGTTTGCAAAAACCAAAATCTTGTGTGGAGTCAAAAAGCGTTGTTGTGTAGGAATTATTTTGACATCCTGGAATACTCCTACTTTGGCATGATGTATATAGACACAGATCAGTCTCAACATAATAATCATTATTCTCCCCAGCCCAATAAGCTGTATCGGCCCGACTACAGCTTCAGGCCACGGCCTTAGCGCAGTTGGTAGCGCATCTGACCCTCATTCGAGAGGTCCCGGGTTCGATACCTGGCAGCGGCTAACACCCTTTCTGACAAAATTGTCACCCACCAATGGGTTTGAAATCGTTAACTTAAGTGGGCGAGCAGCTGGAGGCTCGGTAAGGGTGTTGTGGTAGTACTGGTTTGAGAAACAACAGGAATCCATGGGTAGGTGCTCCAGCTGCCGCGATATGACCCTGGCAGTTGAAAACGGCGTAAAACCCCGATAAACTCAAACCCGCTACAGCTTCATGGAAATCAGTGTAATGCCCCTACAGCTTAACTCTTTCCCAAACGACAAAATTTTAGGGTGGTCCAATTCAAAAGATGCTGCAGACAACAAAATGGGCAAAATCTAAGATAGGATTTTTGTACAATATGGCACAGAAAATTTTGAGACAAAAGGAGAAACTGCTGGTTATCAGCAGTTTCTTCTTTTGTCTCAATATTTTTCCAAGCCTTTTCTGTAAGGGACGTCAAAACCAGGTCTTGTTTGGGAAAGGGTTAAAAAGTACCCCACAGCTTAATTTCTTCAAAATGGTCACCAAAGAGAGACATTTAGAGGTATTTGATGTAAAAAACTGAAAAATGGGGCATTTTTTTAAACCAAAAACTACTGATTTTGTATAAAAACATCATGGGAAAAGAAGAAATTGCTCAAATTGAGCAATTTCTTCTTTTCCCATTATGTTTTTATTCACAATTATTTGCATGAACACAATGTGTTACAAGGTTTGCCAATGCCACTACGGCTTCAAAATATTCTGCGGAGAACCCTGATAATAAATAGTCTGATTATTATAGGACATTTCTTTTTTGTCAGCATTTATTTCATCTTTTTGTTAAGAAATATTTTGAAAATAACTGCAATCAATTAAACTAGACCATTTTTTAAAGTTTGCAATTTCTTTTTAAAATTACCTCTTCAATCAGAAAGGCCTCTAAAAGACTACAATATTTGACAAACTAAACAGTCTGCTATTAAATTGCTGGCTAATAGTCTAGCTCCCAGCAATTATAAACGCTGAAAATTTGGCAAAATATGGATAATTTTATTAATTGATGGGTCTACAGCAATAATTTATATCTCGGTTTGTCAGATGTTGGAGCCTTTTAAACAGTTTTGTCTCTCATAAATTTTTGGAAAAATTTTAGGGTGTGCCAATTTTATTTTTGCATTGTTTACCTCTAAAATAAATCTGCTAGAAAAAGTAACATTAATTTTAATTTCTCTTCATTTAATTTTTTCAAACTCTATGAGGAAATGATAATGAAAGATTTTTATAACATTCTTTAAACATTTTGCTGATTCACTTCAAAAAACTTTTAACTGCAGCTTAATACAAGCTGCAATTACAAGACTTTTGAAGGAAATGGACAATTTGTCATTGAAAATCTGAATAAGATTTAGCCACAGACAGCAATGCTCTTTGCAAAGAGTATCTATACCTAAAGAGGGACATACAGGAAATCAACATGGCATGCTTAATTGCTCTATTCAATTTTTTTCAAGCAGCATCAAAATTGGCAATAATTGTTCTCTAAAAAACAAGGAAACCATGGCATAAGATTTAAGGTACCAGTGCTACAACTTTTCCTGACAATAGCTTTGCAGTCTAAACGGTAGATATTTTTTAAGTTAAAAAAAAATAGCAAAAATATATCGTCGATTTTGTTGAAAAGGCTCATAACTACAGCTTGTTTAAAGCTGTAGTTATCAGGGTTTTTTTTTAAAGAAAAGTAACAATATAAATGTGCTTCAAATATAAATTCATGGTGACGTTAAGGGTATGGTACAATCATCATACAATTCACCCTGACAGGGCCATCAGGTTTGGAGGGAACATCTCAAGTCATTTCAATAAATGTGATTTTTATAGCCTAGACAGTTTCTGCATTTTTTTTTGGTGAAAAATAATTGTTAACCCTTTCCCAAACAAGACCTGGTTTTGACGTCCCCAATCGAAAGGGCTTGGGAAAACATTGAGACAAGAGAAGAAACTGCTGATAACCAGCAGTTTCTCCTTTTGTCTCAATATTTTCTGTGCTATATTATACACAAATGCCATCTTTAATATCATCCATTTTGTCGTCGGCAGCAGCTTTTGATTTTGACTGCACAAGAATTCTGTCGTTTGGGAAAGGTTTAATTTTATTGGTTTAGTGGATAGTGTTTTAGAAATCTTGTGATTTATGCATTGAATTCACCCCCTAATAAAGTGTAACTTGATCATTTAAACAGGAGGCTTTTGTTGGAGTGCAGGGACTGAACTGTCATTTGGTGGGAGAAAAGTCGTATATTCTGACAATACTGTATATGCTTGACCCTACCTATCTTAAATATATGCAAATAGGTATTCTGTCAATGGGTAGATTCCACATCAAATCATAAATTTTTTAAAGATTTGTTTCTTTCAACAAATTTTGGATTTAAAGAAAGAGGGATTCATTTATTTAGTTTCCATTAATTCAACTTAAAGCATCTCTGAATGTCTTATACTTTCACTTTTAACTACACTGTACTAGAAGATAAAAGGGGGTTTGGAGGGTTCAACCAAATTCCCCTTGGATGTTTTCATTTAAAAAGAAGAAAAAATAATTAGATCTACTCCTATACCCTGTCATTGTATGATTATGCTTTTTTTTACTATATGCTTATAAAGCATAAGATACATTAATTAATTAGATGTATCTACATACTCAGAGCTTCAGATTTATTTGAAGAGTGGTGGGTCGAAATGACCCATGGCAGGGAAATTGATGGGTCATTTTTGTAAATGATGGGCCATAGCAATGAAAATAAACATAGTGATATAAAAATTTTGTAAAAGCTTGGGTCGCTTGGCCCCTGGAGTTGAAGAGTGATGGGCCATATTTGCAAATAGTGCGTCAAATGGCCCGGGCCCACTGTAAATCTGAAGCTCTGCATACTACATATATTTCAATATTATAAGACTTTGAGGCAACATAAACTAGTTTAGTTTATCATGCCAGTTTATTGATATTTTGATTTGACAGAAGTATATAGAAAATGCCAAGAAAACAGAGGGTATCATTTACACTAGCAGACAGAATTTTCCCTCCACCAAGTTTCATCAGGTTACCAGAATAAGTGGGTGAAATCAAAACACAGAGAAAACATATGGCACACAATATAATAATATTTTGAAATAGGACACATTTCTACACCTCTTGGTAACAGCAGTATGTCAAACCTTTATTCTAGACATAACCATGAATTTTGGGAAAAATCACCATTTTTCAGTAGATCCAACTTTTCTATGGCTTTGCTATGCATAAAAACACTGAAATAGATAATTACCTTGGACACATGGGATTCAAATTATTCTTTTTTTATTTTTGGACAATGTTAAAAAATCTACTGTAAATTTTTGTCAATCTGTCAATATCTAGCTGTTTCCATCTTTGAAAGTAAACTTTTCATAGTCTTATTTAGGCTGGATTCAGGCCGAGTATGAATGTAAAATATGTTTCTAGAAAAATCAAAGTATGCAACAGTAATTAACCTTCAGAAATATGAATAATAACTTCCCTTGACAGAAGTACAAACATTAAAGGGACATAACATTCCAATTTCATTTTTTCAAAGTAATGTATGTCTTGATGCAAAGATTGATTATTCTAATGCGTATAAAAGCTATCCGTTTTTTGAAGTTGTTATTTACAAGCAAAAAATATGTCTTTAAAGTTTAGACAGAAATGGCAAATAACATATAAATTTGAAGTGTTGTGGACAACAGTTTGATTTATTTTAGCAGAAAAATATATACTTCTCGTAAACGGCGTAATATATTGGCTTGAAATTTTCAGATTTTTCATAAGAAAATATGCTCTTTCTGATAAAAATAAATGTAAAATTTATAAAAAACATATCATGAAATGTCACTTTAAGGACAGAGATTTTGTTTAATTCTATTTGTTTTTTTTTTTTCAAATTTCTATTCAACAGACCGACACCAGCATTTTTGTTCAGGATGTTGGTGGATGCAGGTATCGAAATATATCGAAATGGATTACTTAACACCCTGTCAAGATTAAAATCAGTGTTGAAAATCTTTGACAAAAATGTTAATGATAAGCTGAATATAACCTACTGTGTACAATTGGGAACCTCTGCCACCCCTGCCGATGGATGGAGTATCGCGTATCAACATTCTCTCCTTTTCCCTCAATGTTGTATTATACTTCTTCTTAAAAATTTTACCATCCATATATTTGTCACCTGACAGGTTTTACTCTTTTGCTGCCAAATTTCCCGGAATTGTCCTATTTCCAGCGCCAAATTTTGGAAATTTCATAAGGGGGCTTATCAGTTTATAGAATAGTAAAAAAGTGTTGTTTGATAATATAAAGCTGAAACCTTCAGGAATCATTGCACATAAATTGTTTTGCCTAATAGCATACATTTTATCTGGCAGTTTGATCTGATGACCTTGCCCCTGACCTTGAATGACCTCATTAAGCTTTTGATTGAAAGTCACCGATCGGCGACATTGGCAGTCTTCTTATGAGTCGCTTTTCGGTGACATTGGCAGCGAAAGAGTTAAAGTAATCTACTGTATACAATCAGGAGCCTCTAAAGAGGTAGAATGGGTGGGGTATCAGGTAAATGGATGCAGCTTCAATTAACGCTTCCCAAATAAGCCTTGGTTATGACAAACACGCAGAATTTTAGTTTAGAAATCCATGTGGAAAAAGAAGAAAATGCTGATTTCCAGCATTTTCTCCTTTTCCCACGTGGATTTCTAAGATGCGCATTAAGGATGTTCTTTTTCTTTGGCATCAACTTCTCACTGTCATATGGAACTCTTTCCCTATTGGCCCAGTCCATCATATCGTCGACAGAAAAAAGGTGTATAATCAAAGACCCCTGTGACCTCACTTGGATGGGTGGGGTATCGGGTATATGGATGCAGCGTCATTTCACGACTCCAGTGAAAATCTATCCCACCCAAATATTGGGGGGGCTTTCCCTAATGTTGCGTGACAATCCAACAGATAAATGCAGGTGTTTTACACAGAATAGCCCTTCCATAAATAACAAAATTTGCAGAAGAAAATAATTTGGAAGAGTTTTGCTTACAGGACAATAATTGTTACTTCCAGCCAAAACTTTGAATATCATGACATATAAAAATCTTAAAAAAAACAAATTTTTGTGAAGATATTTTCTTTTTTTCCTTCTTATATTTTCCAAAGCTCCATCAATGCACATATCAAAACCAGGGAATGTCTGACAAAGGGTTATTTGATGCTTGGAAGCTTTCTATAGCCATTATTACAGCCTTTGTTCATTTGTTGAAAGACAGTCAAAATTGTAAAATCAAACATGATCATTGTAAGTTAAAGGAACATAATTATGATTATGAAGTAATTGTAAACAATAATGTACAACACTCATAAAAAACATTTCCATTAAAATATTAAATTGAAAATTTCTTGCAAACTTATTGTCAGAGCTCAATACATGTTTTTATAAGCTTTTAAAATACTGTTGCAATTGGCTTGTGCAACAGCCAGCTTTCATGTCTTTTTTTAATCCAACGAAATATTTGCAAAAGCTTTGTGTGACGGTCTTAGAAAACAATCATTGTAAAAAATGTGGTTAACAAAGTTTCTCCTGAGAGTGAAGCCTGAATTACCAACATACGGAATTTAATAACGTTTTCCTTATTACGGAATCCTCAAAAGACTTGCCGTAAATTGATTTTGTGCTTGACAATTTTAATACAAAAGGTCCAAAGCGCAATTATGGCTAGAACAATTAATTTGCTTGTGGAATACATTGAAATTTGAGTAGTCCGTCATTTGAAGAGAATAAGCATTAATTTGCAGAGAAATTGCTTGGCAGAGTACAGAATGGTGTTGATTTCATGATCTTTGCTCCCAACTTTATTTCCATGGAAGACTTATAAAGGACCGAGTTCAACATTTTGTGATGGTATCATTTGACACATTTTTGGAAATATTGGCCTTATTTTATTGTTCTTTTTGCATTTTTTTTCTGATGGAAAATACACTGTACAAAATTTCAGTTTCAGGTTTATGTTTATTGCAGTTAAAAGCACTTAAGACAAAAAAAAATCATGTTTTAGCATGATGCATAAACAAAGATCAGCCTGCACATATGTGCAGTCTGATCTTTGTGTATGCTGCCTGCCTCTACCCCCAAACAAAAGTTCTTTTTAGAGATTTCTTTAATTCAGCATTAATTTGTGGAGAAATTGCTTTGCAGAGTACAAAATGGTGTGGATTTCATGATCTTTGCTCCCGAATGTATTTCCGTGGAAGACTTAACAAGAGTTGTCCGCGGACAACGTAGCTCGCCTATACGGGAGCTTGTCACAAAAACAACAAATTTTTTAAAAGTAGGTCAAACTCCAAGGTCAAGGTCACAAGGTCAAAGGTCATGGTCTCAAATGAAAGGTCTTGTCGAGATGTATCTATGTATGAAATATCAAGGCTATATCTCTAATAGTGCCTGAGATATAGGCCAGGTTAAAGTTTTTCAAAAGTAGGTCAAACTCCAAGGTCAAGGTCACTAGGTCAAAGGTCATGGTCTCAAATGAAAGGTCTTGTCGAGATGTATCTATGTATGAAATATCAAGGCTGTATCTCTAATAGTGCCTGAGATATAGGCCAGGTTAAAGTTTTTCAAAAGTAGGTCAAACTCCAAGGTCAAGGTCACTAGGTCAAAAGTCATGGTCTCAAATGAAAGGTCTTGTCGAGATGTATCTATGTATGAAATATCAAGGCTGTATCTCTAATAGTGCCTGAGATATAGACCAGGTTAAAGTTTTTCAAGTGAAGACGGGACGGGACGGGACGGGACGCGACGCCGACACTAGGGCTGTGACATTAGCTCCCCGGACATAAAGTCCCGGCTCGCTAAAAAGGCCCTAGTTCAACATTTTGTGACTGTAAAATTTGACACATTTTTGGAAATAGATCTATTGGCCTTATTTCATTTTTTCTTTTTTCATTTTTTTTTTCTGATGGAAAAAAAATTCAGTTTCAGGTTTGTGTTTATTGCAGTTTTAAATAAGAGATGTCCGAAGACAGCGCGCTCGACTTTCTTAGTTGCTTAGTATAAAGGGGGCATAACTCCAAATATAGTGGAGCCAGGGTCATGGGCCCTAGTAGTAAGGTAGAGGGTGTGATGGTGAATAAGTATTCCAAGTTTGGGTTGAATCCCTTTGATAGTATGGAAGTTATTGATGTTTGAAAAAACTTTAACCTTTGTTGCAACGCCAACGCCAACGCCCGACACCCGGGTGACAGTATAAGCTCTCATTTTCTTCGAAAAGTCGAGCTAAAAAACCACTTCATGCTTTAGCATGATGCATAAACAAAGATCAGCCTGAACATATGTGCAGTCTAATCTGGTGTTGTTTGGGAAAGGGTTAAATGTAAAAGCATGATTAAATTGCAGTCTACTAGGGACATCTTACCCAACTCATATCAGATTGACCTTTGAACAGTGACCTTAACCTTTGACCTTGTCATTACAACATTCACAAAACAATATCAACTACCCACCTATAATGAATATCTGTTGATTGCATATCATCTTGCCCCTTGATCCAGCCTTTAACGTAAATGTCGGACATTTTTTCTCCCGTAAAGAACGCATCATCCTCCAACACGACGTCATCTGTGTTCCAGATTATACAACGTAACTCATAACTGAAAATATGTAGAAATATTTTGTGAATTTTTAATTATGAATTAATCCATTACCACACAATGACTCCTTTTGACTCCTCACAAAATAATGGCTTTGGAAAACATTGTGGAAAATGAAGAAATTGCTTGCCACAAGCAATTTCTTCATTTCCCACAATGTTATCTATGTAAAAAGACCAACAAATGCACATTTTCATTCACTTGAAATTGTCGTCTGCACCATCTTTGAATTTAGTACAGTCCAACATTTTGTCGTTTGGTAATGGGTTAATAGATAGCAGGAAATCCGAACATTGTCGCTTTTCAATAATAACCTCGTAACTGCAGCTTAAAACAAGCTGCAGTTACGAGGTTTTTGTTGAAAAGCAGATATTCTCCTCCCCCTCTTCCCTATTCAATGGACTTCATTCGCAACTCAAATGATACTATACTATAACAGTATGAGGTGAAAGTTTTGGACAGCATCTCTAAATCAAAGATCATAATCCAATCATTCCAATTGATCAGTTTAAATCCAAGACAATGTAGACTTTTAAATAAGTAACAAACCATGCGACTTGTGTAATGATGTTCTTTATTGTTTTAAAGGGACATTTCATTCCGATTTCAATTTTTTAAAGTATGTCTTGATGCCAAGATTGGTTATTCTAATGAGTATAAATACTATTGGTTTTTTGAAGTTGTTGCCAATAAGCGAGAAACATGCATTTAAAGTTGAGACATAATCGATGAATTGCATATAAATCCAAACTGTTGTCCACAACAATTTGTTCAATTTTAACACACAAATATAAATTTCTCGTAAACGGCGCAATATTTTGGCTCGAAATTTTCAGAATTTTCATAAGGAAATATGCTCTTTCAGATAAAAATAAAAGTAAAATTTATGACAAAACAAGATGTGTTTGTGAAACACAAATGCCCCCGAAATGGCTATTTTTCTATAATTATGACCTTAATTGATATTCGACCTTGACCTACATAAATGACCTTGTCCCTCTAACCTAATATCATTGAAAGAAGGTTACATACCAAATTTGAGCTTTGTATGTGGAATACTTTTGGAGAAAAGGCCAATGTTAAGTTGTAGCATTAAGTTGCATGTAAAGGGTGGATAAGGGTTAAACGATGACCTTGAGGAAGGTCAAATTGCATGGGGCAGATAGATATCATTGAAAGAAGTTTACATACCAAATTTGAGTCTTGTATGTGGAATACTTTTGTAGAAAAGGCCAATGTTAAGTTGTTGCGTTAAGTTGCCACGTTAAGTTGCATGTTAAGGGTGGATAAGGTTTAAACGATGACCTTGAGGAAGGTCAATTTGCATGAAGCAGATAGATACCATTGAAAGAAGTTTACATACCAAATTTGAGTCTTGTATGTGGAATACTTTTGTAGAAAAAGCCAACGTTAAGTTGTTGTGTTAAGTTGCCGCGTTAAGTTGCATGTTAAGGGTGGATAAGTGTTAAACGATGACCTTGAGGAATGTCAAATTGCATGGGGCAGATAGATATCATTGAAAGAAGTTTACATACAAAATTTTAGCTTTGTAGGTGGAATACTTTTGGAGAAAAGGCCAATGTTAAGTGTTGCGTTAAGTTGCCGCGTTAAGTTGCATGTTAAGGGTGGATAAGGGTTAAACGATGACCTTGAGGAAGGTCAAATTGCATGGGGCAGATAGATATCATTGAAAGAAGTTCACATACCAAATTTTAGCTTTGTATGTGGAATACTTTTGGAAAAAAGGCCAATGTTAAGTGTTGCGTTAAGTTGCCGCGTTAAGTTGCATGTTAAGGGTGGATAAGGGTTAAACGATGACCTTGAGAAAGGTCAAATTGCATGGAGCAGATAGATACCATTGAAAGAAGTTTACATACCAAATTTTAGCTTTGTATGTGGAATACTTTTGGAGAAAAGGCCAATGTTAAGTGTTGTGTTAAGTTTCCGCGTTAAGTTGCATTTTAAGGATGGATAAGGGTTAAACGATGACCTTGAGGAAGGTCAAATTGCATGGGGCAGATAGATATCATTGAAAGAAGTTTACATACCAAATTTTAGCCTTGTATGTGGAATACTTTTGGAAAACAGGCCAACGTTAAGTTGTTGCGTTAAGTTGCCGCGTTAAGTTGCATGTTAAGGGTGGATAAGGGTTAAATGATGACCTTGAGGAAGGTCAAATTGCATGGGGCAGATAGAAATCATTGAAAGAAGTTTACATACCAAATTTTAGCTTTGTATGTGGAATACTTTTAGAGAAAAGGCCAATGTTAAGGTGTTGCGTTAAGCTGGTGTGTTAAGTTGCATGTTAAGGGTTGAAAAGGGTTAAACGATGACCTTGAGGAAGGTCAAATTGCATGGAGCAGATAGATATCATTGAAAGAAGTTTACATACCAAATTTGAGCTTTGTATGCATAATGGTTGTCGAGAAAATGACAATGTTAAGTTTCGGACTGACAGACAGACGGGCGGACAGACGGACGGACAGACAGACATGAGTAAAACAATATTCCCCTGATCTCTCGATACGGGGGCATGAAAATTCTGAAATGTCACTTTAAATCAAGCTGCTTTTCCAGACTTACCTTTTTGGTTTACGAGGACTGATGTCTACGGGAGGATTGGGTGATGGCATATCCATGGGAAACATGTCGACCCACATCTCTAACTTTCCCTGAAATACAGACAAATAAATTTAACTAATAATATTACAAATATTTACGAGTTCATGTATGTATAAATTGCTTTCACATCTATCATAAGTTCTAAGCAGGGGTTCTGATATGCATTGCCCAAGGCTATAGTCAGATGATCATTGGTGCATGCAGTGTCTGTTGGTTCCTATAAATACAAGACTTATCAACTTAAATGTACAAGTACAATTATAATTACAGAATGTGTAAGATATGTGCTGCAAGATACATATGACAGACAAATATTTTTTTCTCATGGTAGCAACTCAAAGAAAGTAGGAGCTTCTCTGGAAATATTTGGACATGATACTTTCAGTGTGTTGAAAATAATAAGTTACTGACAATTCGTATCATTGAATAAGAAATAAGAGTTGTCCGCGGACAACTTAGCTAGCCTATATGGGTGCTTGTCACATTTTTAAAAGTAGGTCAAACTCCAAAGTCAAGGTCACAAGGTCAAGGGTCATGATCCCTAATGAAATGTCTTGTCACAAGGTATCCATGTTAGAAATATCAAGGCTCTATCAATAACAGTGGGTATAGGCCAGGTTTAAGTTTTTTAACAGAAGGTCAAACTCCAACGTCAAGGTCACTAGGTCAAAGGTCATGGTCTGAAATGAAAGGTCTTGGCAAGAAGTATCCATGTGTGAAGTATCAAGGCTGTATCTCTAATAGTGCCTGAGTTATAGACAAGGTTAAATTTTTTGAAGATGTGACAGGACGGGATGTGACACCAACACTAGGGCTGTTACATTAGCTACCCGGACATAGTCCCGGCTCGCTAATAAATCATTCAGCTAGATCTACCTGTTCTATTCCTGGTTTTTCTGGGTTATATAGGGGCCTTGTTTCCACATGTTCAGCCACAAGTTTACAGCCCACTTTTGGAATCTCTTCCCAGTGGTTCAACACAGCTAGGGCTAAATGTTCCTCCATATTTCTTCTGTTACCTGAAAGATATGGGAAAATGTGATATAAAATAATAAGCCATTGGTTTAAAGTCTAATCATGGCTGCATTTATTTTGTAATGTGCTACTTTGGGGAAGTCTGATCTATATATGCACTACTTTTGGGAAGTCTGCACTTACACATGTGCTAATTTGGAGAATTCTGAATTCATATTACGCGCTACTTTGGAGAAGTCTGCATTTATATATGTGCAACTTTGGGGAAGCCTGCATCTACATATATGCTACTTTTGATAAGTCTGCATTTATATATTACAACCTTGGGAAGTCTGCATTTATATATGTACAACTATGGGGAAGTCTGCATTTATATATGTGCTACTTTGGGGTAGTCTGCATTTATATATGTGCTACTTTGGGGTAGTCTACATTTATATATGTGCTACTTTGGAGAAGTCAGCATTTATATATGTGCTACTTTGGGGTAGTCTGCATTTATATATGTGCTACTTTGGGGAAGTCAGCATTTATATATGTGCTACTTTGGAGAAGTCTGCATTTATATATGTGCTACTTTGGAGAAGTCTGCATTTATATATGTGCTACTTTGGGGTAGTCTGCATTTATATATGTGCTACTTTGGGGTAGTCTGCATTTATATATGTGCTACTTTGGGGTAGTCTGCATTTATATATGTGCTACTTTGGGGTAGTCTGCATTTATATATGTGCTACTTTGGGGTAGTCTGCATTTATATATGTGCTACTTTGAGAAAGTCTGCATTTATATATGTGCTACTTTGGAGAAGTCTGCATTTATATATGTGCTACTTTGGAGAAGTCTGCATTTATATATGTGCTACTTTGGGGTAGTCTGCATTTATATATATGCTACTTTGGGGAAGTCTGCATTTATATATGTGCTACTTTGGAGAAGTCTGCATTTATATATGTACAACTTTGGGGAAGTCTGCATTTATATATGTACAACTTTGGGGAAGTCTGCATTTATATATGAGCAACTTTGGGGAAGTTTGCATTTATATATGTGCTACTTTGGAGAAGTCTGCATTTATATATGTGCTACTTTGGGGAAGTCAGCATTTATATATGTGCTACTTTGGGGTAGTCTGCATTTATATATATGCTACTTTGGGGAAGTCTGCATTTATATATGTGCTACTTTGGAGAAGTCTGCATTTATATATGTACAACTTTGGGGAAGTCTGCATTTATATATGTACAACTATGGGGAAGTCTGCATTTATATATGAGCAACTTTGGGGAAGTTTGCATTTATATATGTGCTACTTTGGGGAAGTCTACATTTATATATGTGCTACTTTGGGGAAGTCTGCATTTATATATGTACTACTTTGGAGAAGTCTGCATTTATATATGTGCTACTTTGGAGAAGTCTGCATTTATATATGTGCTACTTTGGAGAAGTCTGCATTTATATATGTGCTACTTTGGGGAAGTCTGCATTTATATATGTGCAACTTTGGGGAAGTTTGCATTTATATATGTGCTACTTTGGAGAAGTCTGCATTTATATATGTGCTACTTTGGGGTAGTCTACATTTATATATGTGCTACTTTGGAGAAGTCTGCATTTATATATGTACTACTTTGGGGAAGTCTGCATTTATATATGTGCTACTTTGGAGAAGTCTGCATTTATATGTGTGCTACTTTGGAGAAGTCTGCATTTATATATGTGCTACTTTGGAGAAGTCTGCATTTATATATGTGCTACTTTGGGGAAGTCTGCATTTATATATGTGCAACTTTGGGGAAGTTTGCATTTATATATGTGCTACTTTGGAGAAGTCTGCATTTATATATGTGCTACTTTGGGGTAGTCTACATTTATATATGTGTTACTTTGGAGAAGTCTGCATTTATATATGTACTACTTTGGAGAAGTTTGCATTTATATATGTGCTACTTTGGAGAAGTCTGCATTTATATATGTGCTACTTTGGAGAAGTCTGCATTTATATATGTGCTACTTTGGGGTAGTCTGCATTTATATATATGCTACTTTGGGGAAGTCTGCATTTATATATGTGTTACTTTGGGGTAGTCTGCATTTATATATATGCTACTTTGAGAAAGTCTGCATTTATATATGTGCAACTTTGGAGAAGTCTGCATTTATATATGTGCTACTTTGGAGCAGTCTGCATTTATATATGTGCTACTTTGGAGAAGTCTGCATTTATATATGTGTTACTTTGGAGAAGTCTGCATTTATATATATGCTACTTTGGGGAAGTTTGCATTTATATATGTGCTACTTTGGGGAAGTCTGCATTTATATATGTGCTACTTTGGGGTAGTCTGCATTTATATATGTGCTACTTTGGGGAAGTCTGCATTTATATATGTGCTACTTTGGAGAAGTCAGCATTTATATATGTGCTACTTTGAGAAAGTCTGCATTTATATATGTGCTACTTTGGGGTAGTCTGCATTTATATATGTGCTACTTTGAGGAAGTCTGCATTTATATATGTGCTACTTTGGAGAAGTCTGCATATATATATGCGTTACTTTGGGGAAGTCTGCATTTATATATATGCTACTTTGGAGAAGTCTGCATTTATATATGTGCTACTTTGGAGAAGTCTGCATTTATATATGTGCTACTTTGGGGAAGTCTGCATTTATATATGTGCTACTTTGGAGAAATCTGCATTTATATATGTGCTACTTTGGGGTAGTCTGCATTTATATATGTGCTACTTTGGGGAAGTCAGCATTTATATATGTGTTACTTTGGAGAAGTCTGCATTTATATATGTGCAACTTTGGAGAAGTCTGCATTTATATATGTGCTACTTTGGAGAAGTCTGCATTTATATATGTGTTACTTTGGGGTAGTCTGCATTTATATATGTGCAACTTTGGAGAAGTCTGCATTTATATATGAGCAACTTTGGGGAAGTCTGCATTTATATATGTGCTACTTTGGGGTAGTCTGCATTTATATATGTGCAACTTTGGGGAAGTTTGCATTTATATATGTGCTACTTTGGAGAAGTCAGCATTTATATATGTACTACTTTGGAGAAGTCTGCATTTATATATGTGCTACTTTGGGAGAAGTCTGCATTTATATATGTGCTACTTTGGGGAAGTCTGCATTTATATATGTGCTACTTTGGAGAAGTCTGCATTTATATATGTGCTACTTTGGGGAAGTCTGCATTTATATATGTGTTACTTTGGGGAAGTCTGCATTTATATATGTGCTACTTTGGGGAAGTCTGCATTTATATATGTACTACTTTGGAGAAGTCTGCATTTATATATGTGCTACTTTGGAGAAGTCTGCATTTATATATGTGCTACTTTGGGGAAGTCTGCATTTATATATGTACAACTTTGGGGAAGTCTGCATTTATATATGTACAACTTTGGGGAAGTCTGCATTTATATATGTACTACTTTGGAGAAGTCTGCATTTATATATGTGTTACTTTGAGGAAGTCTGCATTTATATCTGTGCTACTTTGGAGAAGTCTACATTTATATATGTGCTACTTTGGGGTAGTCTACATTTATATATGTGTTACTTTGGAGAAGTCTGCATTTATATCTGTGCTACTTTGGGGAAGTCTGCATTTATATATGTACAACTTTGGGGAAGTCTGCATTTATATATGTACAACTTTGGGGAAGTCTGCATTTATATATGTGCTACTTTGGAGAAGTCTGCATTTATATATGTGCAACTTTGGGGGAAGTCTGCATTTACATATTTGCTACTTTGGGAAAGTCTGCATTTATATATGTGCAACTTTGGGGGAAGTCTACATTTATATATGTGCTACTTTGTGGAAGTATGTATATGCATTTATATATGTGCTACTTTGAGGAAGTCTGCATTTATATATGTGTTCCTTTTCCATCTTCCAATCACACCTTGTTAAACAGAATGTTATGCAAAGATAGACAATAGAGAACATGGTGTTTCTGGAAGGCAACATTGAGGCTATATGTAAAATGTAGAAAAGCAGCATCTGAATTTTGTTTATTGGGGTTTACGCCATTTTCAACTTCTAAGGTCATATCACAGCGGCTGGAGCACCTAACCGTGGGTTCCTGGTATTTCTCGCACCAGTACAACCACAATATCCAAACCGAGCCTCCAGCTGCCCTCTCACATAGATGATGCACACCCATTGGTGAGAGACAAATGACTTTTGTCAAATGTCAGAATGGATACTGGCCGAGCCGGGGTTCCAACTCGAGACCCCTGGATTGACAGACTCAGACGTAACCGACTGAGCTATCCAGGCTCAGCAAAGCAGCATCTGAGGGGACATGCTCTAACATCTTAATTTTGGGTTATTTAGTCTACAGCAACTTGACAAGAAAGCTCTTGCCAAAGTTCAGAACCATTTATTTTGTAGACATTACTTGAATGATTACTTATCTCAACCAATTCACAGACAAACCCTGTTTTCACAACCTAAACAGTGAAAGCTTTGAAAAGCATAAGGGAGCATTACCAGCATTTCATTCTTGTGTCATAATCTTTTCTTAGCTTAAATCCAGACATTTTCTTTCTTCCATATTTTGTTGTCTTAAAACAGCTTTATACTTGGACAATCTTAAATTTGGCATAATGATATTTCCAGTTTTGAATTTGTTAGTCACAACCATTTTGCTACTTGAAGACTCAGAAAAGGCTGCGGATGTACTAATACCAAGGTTATTTACTTAAAAGTCTACTTCTAAGTACAGAACAATTTATCATGTCGACATTTCTGGAATGATTACTTTCAAGTTGCAACTTAATCATGGCACAATTTATTTCTCTAACAGGTCCCTCCATCAAGTATAAAGACAATGAAAGTACCCCCTCCCTCTGCAGCCAGAGATAAATAATGCTCAAATTTCTGTAGCAACCTTTTCCCTGTCTTGCAATTTTATAGCAAACTCTTGCCCTTATGATAAATTTGCCCTTATGATAAATTTGCTCTAAGTATGAAGTAAAATATTGTAATATACAGGAAAACAATTCATTCTAAAACTTGGCCAAAATTTAAGACATATTTCTAGGTTTACATGCAATGCAAGTGAATCAAATTCCATTACATTACTGAGCTACAAAATTAAAATATGACCTTTCTTTCTCAAAGGAACCACTTTAGAACACCACAAATATAATTCATTTTGATAAGACTTCACATGCAGTGCAGTAGAAAGCATAGAAAGAAATTTTTGGCTTTAAATATTTTTCATATCTCATTTCTGAAAAATATCAATATAACGAATCTAAAAAACCTAGAATGGTTAAATTATTTTGATATAAGAACACCTGTTGATTTGCTGTAGACTTTCTTGAGGAATTTAATAATGCAAAATCTCAAGCTATGAACATTTTTTCGATAATTTACAAGGTTCCCCTTTTTACAATAAGTCACCAATTTCCGTGATTCTGTCAATCATTAATTATAGATTAGTCTTGTCTATTCTGCTACTCTAAAGGTTACATGGGGAAAAGGCCATGAAGCATCAGGTTACTGTGCTAACTACCTCAATTATGCCAAAATTATTCTGTCTAGTTATAGAGCTGCAGGTCAAAGAGAGAGATGGCGACAAAAAATACATTTTTTAACAAAGTTTCAAGAAACTCTATTTTGTAGGTACTCATTACAATGGTCTCATCCAGAGGATTCTAATGAGTACCCACAATATAGTGTTTGGATGAGAGATAGAGTATTTATAGTGACCAACATTTTCTCTTACAAGTAACTGGTGCTGTAAAAGGAAAATAATTGGACTTTGATCCAATTATTTTGTGAGAGTTTGCCGTTTTATTGGGAAGACAACAAAATTATGACTTGTCCTCGGAAGCTAAATCCCAGAATGCCACAATTTTATGAAAGGAAGTGCTGTCTTCAGACAGGAAGTGGTCACTACGGTGACCAATCAAGTGGCACAAGTTTTACTTGCACTTTTACTGGCCTTTAGAATAAAATTATTAGCTGCAGACTGTAAAAAACTGCAAGGAAATTCATGTTTTAAGGACATGATTTAAATTTTAATTCAACCCTGACAACATATGACTTACAAGAAGAGAAATGTGTTTTTAAAATATCTATTTTTTTTTAATTCAGAATTTCAGAGATATAGGTTTTTCACATTGTTTGAAAAGGAAACAGTAGCACATGGTTGATTCAATCAGGTCAAAACCTTTCAGTACTTCTTTATTCATTCCCAAATAACAGAATTTTAGGGTATCCAATTTGAAAGCTGTTTCTGAGGACAGAAGAGAGGTTGTTAAAAATAGAATTAGTGTAGAATATAGCACGGAAAATATTGAGACAAAAGGAGAAACTGCTGGTTATCAGCAGTTTCTTCTTTTGTTTCAATGTTTTCCCAAGCCTTTTCTACTAGGGACGTGAAAACCAGGTCTTGTTTGGGAAATGGTTAATCGATGACAAAACTGTTGCAACTACAACTATCAACAAGGACTATTTAAATCATTTTGGACACTCACTTACAAAATAGTTTTGTATATTTGTATAGCTAATTAACCATTTACAGAAAGTAATCAAAAATGTTTGGCATTTGTTTGAAGTCGCTAAGTGATTGTTTACTTTTTTTCTGTGATTGCTGCAGGAAATATGCTGATGTCCATTACTTATTGAAATTAAGACAAATCTTTATGAAAATAAACACAACTGCCCAAAAATTATTGCCCAAATTTATCAAATTTTATAATGCTTAAAAAACAATTCTTACTAAGTAAAAGTACTAATTTGTGGATTTTCTTGTTATTGTTGTTGTCATTGCTTTGATATTTGGATAAACAAATACTTTTTATAGCAGACGAGAATTGACCTGGCAGAGCATTCCATTCGATTAGCATGTGCTGCTCTGCCAGGTCATTTATCGTAAGGTATACTCATGACAAAATAACATCATGTTTATATTTGACCCAATATTCCTTATTCATTCATTCACAACCAACTTAAATATTTAAACAGGCCCAAATTTAAAGCAGGTACAGGCAACAAAACATGTGCATAACAGAAAACAAGGAAGGGAAAAGCAGTAAAAGCTTGCATAAGCATTCTCTTTTTGCTTAGTGATGTTCTCTACAGCTATTTCATTTATCTTCATCAAAAACAGGATTTGTTTGGATAAGAATTAAGCAATATAGACATGTTCTTAATAGATTATGCAGTGACATAGCAGTTGCAATTATAGGAAAATGTGTAACATTCTTTCAATCAATTACAAAGGGATACATGGAATGCACAAATTAAGCAAGAATTTACCAACATATCTGCAGATTCAGAGAATTATTGCTGAATTCAAAGACTGTAAACATCATTTTCTACACTTTTATCTATGCATATCATTCAAATTGGCAAATTAAAACATGTAAGAATGTAACAGGGTGTGAAATTGACCATAATTGTATGATGCTCATGAATGTTTTCAATGCTGATAGTTTTCCATTAATTTGAAATGTTATAGATAAATGGGATACATGGTAACCTTTGGTAAACAAGGGCCGTCAGAGACGGACAATGCTCCCCGAATAAGGCATTGTCACAATAAATGTATGCCATTGAGAGCACTTTATTGTCAAGGGCATCTGATTTGCTACTCAAATATGAAATTTCATCAAATTCTGACCATTAGACTAGGAGAAATTGGAGAAAAACTGTATTTTACCTTAAGTCCCCTTTTCCCATGACGAGGCCTCAAATCCAAAAACCGGGAAAAGTACATCGGCATTATGTCATAGGAGTTCACATGGTAAGTTTCATTTGATTTGGCCCAAGGGTTATGGAGAAATCACTTCGGACGGAATGACCGACGGACAGGACAGGATGGACGGACGGACAGACGAAGCAGCGACTATATGCTCTCCCTTCGGGGAGCATAAAAATGGGTTAACAAAATCTAATAACTCAAAATGATGCTGTAAGAGATCTGGAGAGCTTTCAATTTTAGCAAGTCACAAAAAACATGATTATACAATTTAATTGATCTTTTTCTCCATATTCTGGGAAAACAAAGACAGATGTCAGTGTTCCAGAAAGTATAAAAACATTCATTGCCAACACTAAATTGACCATTTGATTGGAGGATGAGTTGTTTTGAGAATAAAATATACTTTGCTTTAGACTGAATAAAATATTTGATTGGTCTATTTTTGAAGACAAACATAACTGCACAGGACTGAATAAATTATCTAATTGGTCAAGTTTTCAAGATGAACATAACTGCTCAGGACTGAATAAATAAATTATTTTGATTGGTCAACTTTTGAAGATGAACATAACTGCTCAGGACTGAATAAATTATTTGATTGGTCAAGTTTTGAAGATGAACATAACAACATAAGACTGAATAAATTATCTAATTGGTCAAGTTTTGAAGATGAACATAACTGCTCAGGACTGATTAAGTTATTTGATAGGCTATAAAACTTTTACTTGAGAGCTGTCAACAACATACCATCTTCATCCTCTGTATTATCTATAGGAGCTGTAAATATTCTGTTAGCAACTCGAACTTTACCAGGCTGGTAGTGAGGGCCGTCTACTTTACCATCTTTGCATAGTTTGGCCAGTATCTGTGTAGGTTTGAGGGGATCTCTCCACGCATTGTATCCTAGTCTGAAAACATTAAACAGAAACATCAAATATTTATACATTCCTTTAATACAAAGTCAAAGAATTTCATGTCATTATAACTTACTTCAGTTTATCATATTTTTGTTTGAATAAAACAAAACTCTTGTTGATGTTTCCATGAAACATACCTTTTTATTATTTAAGGAATGAATGCAATTTTATTTTTTTCATGCAGGTATGAAAAATAAAATTGCTTTCATTCCTTATAATTTAATAATACATTTTATTACCGTAAATAGTAATATTTGCGACTAGAGAAAATGAGAAATCGTCCGGACTATGTTCAAAGAAGCGGATATATGTGCGATATCTGGTCACTGCCAAGGTATTCAGATCTTAAACATGTGCCTTTCTGTGATGAAAACTTTAAATGATGTCATAAAAAACGCGCGTAACTGCAACATTGTTTACAGCGAATTCAGTCGTCGTACCGTTATTTTCCATCCTCTCAAGTGCGTTTTAAACAATAAGTCTTTGAAATTGAGTTAGTTTCAAATAGAAAATCAAATTATTTAAGAGTATGATTTAATGATAAAAATTGCAGTTTACTACTCAAAACGAACGTAATATGCCGATTTGTACAGGGTACATCAATTTATCCATATTGTTGATTCCAAAAGAAGTTCCGTCAATGTCAATTTTTTTGTCATGGAGTTATGAAAAAAAAAATTAGCCAATCAAAACGCTTGGATTTTAATGAAATCAACTAATATTAAATTATTAGATAATTGAAAGATTCTAATTAACACAATCAACATAATTATCTAAATGCCTTTTCCTTAAACTTGTCAGAAAGTAATGGTATCATATCTTGGACTTTTTTCATCTGTTTGAATAGGGGTCGGTTTTCCGTGCAAACAAATACGTCATCTAAGAGCCTGATTGCTGTAATCATTTGTTGAGAAACATTCTAATTCAGAGTTGAGAAGGTTGCTGCACTGTCGTGTACTTTTTAAGATCGGTAACTATGAAATAAGCAGTTGACAAGTAATGTTTACACATACGGACATGTCCTGACTTCATCGTGCCGCTCGTGCGTGCTCGCTTACCCTTTCCAAAACGACATAATGTCATGTTGGGCCAAATTGAAAAAAGTCTGCAGACGACAAAACAGATGTGAATATTTTTAGTGTTTTATCTCAGAGAAAATATTGAGGCAAAAGAAGAATGATCATCAATATCGAAAGAAGTTATTCACACACATTTTGTCTGCTGTGCATGCCTTTTCGATTTTGTCGATCATCATTTTCTTCTTTTGCCTCAATGTTTTCCCAAGAATTTTCTGTTGGGGACGTCAAAACCGGTCTTGTTTGAGAAAGGGTTAATATAGAAAAAACTAGAATTTGTCGCTGAATGTGATTTGATACCCGTTTAGGCTTTCACTACAACAATGGGCAATAACTCACAAAATAAGCAAGATAGAGTTATGTTCCTTGTACGTTACACTTCTCCTTGGTGAGATCTATCTACCAGAGAATTTCATAATCATAGCTACTTTACTTTCAGACTTTTCGATGTTTTTCTGGTTAAGCTGCTGAGGAATCTAAAGAAAAAACGTTTGTCATTTCTGGTCTCTCTCCGTATCTGGAAGCAATGTTGCATGTTGCATATGCGCAATGTTTCGTAGTTTTAGTTCCCGCCTGCATTATCTATGATCAACTAATATCGCGCTTGAAAATAATATTTTTTTTGCTAACACGGTTACGAAAAATTGTCCGATTCATGACCGATAAACAAAATATTAGACTGGTACCCGGCAAACGTTGTTGGGGGTATTCCCATCGGAAATCTATTTTTAGCACACGAAAGCGGGAAAACTGTTCGCTATTCAATTCTTTTGGTCTAACAGAAGCTTATAATTTCACTCTAAAAATGAAGTTGAACATGAGCATCAATATGAGGTATACTTGAAGTCATATAATAATTTAGATTCATGTCACAGAACAATTCAAGTACAGAACACACACTATACATGGTGACCTATGAAGACATTTCTGATTAACAGTCCATCTTCCCCCAATAGAAAGTACAACCTGATACTCATTGTCCATTAACAGACGGACATAAACAAGTTTATTTCAGGAAACAGGACAGGAAACATGGCAACAGTCCGCTGACATTTGTCCAGGGAATAACCGCAACAACGATGGTCAATTTTCCACTCCGGCCAATAAAACTGGACACCACTTTCCCCTGTACAAATTGACCATTGGCCCTCACTGGTCAGTAGACAGTGACAATTATATTGGGGAGGGTGTTAAATGACATCTTCTACAAGATTTCTAGAAATATTATTCATGGATTGGATTCAGTTATTTTTGTTTGCCATAATCATGTACAAACTCATGTCCTACTGACTTCAAATTTAATTTAACCCACTCCCATATGAGAAAGCTTTTTGACATCCAATAAGATAAAGGCAAACATTGTGGAGAATGACAAGCAATTTCATCATTTCCCACAATGTTTTCTACCCATAACGACTAACAAATGTAATTTGAATCTGGTGGTCTTGAAGATCTGCCACAATAACTGTGTAGAATGCAGGCAGTGTAGACTAAGATCAGACTGTACATTTCCAAGACAACATGATCTCATACACAGCAATGGTCCGTAATAAAAGGTGTTGTTGCAAATGAGAAAGTACATGTCATTGAAATCATAAGAATTTCATGCTACATTATGAATTATCCTTTAGAATGAGAGAAAGGGAAATGCTGGTAGTCTAAATTTTGTTATTTGGGAAAGAGTTAACCCTTTCCGAAACGACAAAATTTTAGGGTGATCCCCTTCAAAAACTGTAAAAAATGGCAAAATGGATGTAAATGAAGATAGGATTTGTGTGAAATATGGCAGAGAAAATATTGAGACAAAAGGAGAAACTGCTGGTTATCAGCAGTTTCTTCTTTTGTTTCAATGTTTTCCCAAGCCTTTTCTATTAGGGACGTCAAAACCAGGTCTTGTTTGGGAAAGGCTTAATATAGGGAAGGTAGAAATGTTGTGAAATGACAATTATTATTCTACATGATTTTACACGAATACGATCCACTACACCCATAATTCCTACGACTCTGACACACAAAACTTGTCAATTACGTTGATAATTACGTAGACTATGTGTCAAGAACTCTCCAATTATCTCAAAAAATAATTCACCATAAGCTAGACCCATGACATATATGGTTATTTATAAATCTAAAAGCATGTTTTTTTATGAAGAGGTAGAGATTCATTTTACATTTTTCAGTAGTTTTATTTCCTAGAAAAAAATTGAGTAGTTATAAGACATTCTAGAGCACTTATAACGACCTTGAAAATGTGTGAAATAGATTGATATGAAAACTTTGCAGAGGACAAATAAGCACAATGAATCTAAAATTATTTTGGAAACATGAAAAATATTGTCAGTTATGTTGAAAAATGCTGCAACTAGATCTACAGCTTATTGAACCTGTAGTTATGACATTTTCGAACATGTGTCTACTGTAATATCTATTCTGAAGGTCAATCTTAGTATATTCAATCAAGACATTTCGAAACTGATTGTCTAAGTCCAAATTACAGTATAAGTCATCTGATTCAACGAGACATATGTCTCATTCCAATCAGACAGATTGTTGTGTAATTCTAAATGGTAAACTTGGAATTAGAATAGTTGGTGAAAACTACCCCAGGCCTCAGACAACTTTGATCCAATACTTATGCACGATATCATTTATGCAGGGTTCTCCACAGAATAATTGGAAGCTGTAGTGGCAAATCATAGTATTGGTAAAACAAGTGATTGTGAATAAAAACATACTGGGAAAAGAAGAAATTGCTCAATTTGAGCAATTTCTTCTTTTCCCATAATGTTTTTATTCTGAATTTTTACATTTTGATTTATAATAATGCATCTTTTATAAGTTTTTGACGTAAAATACCTCTTAATGTCTCTATTTGGTGACCATTTGAAGAAATCAAGCTGTATGGGTAATTATGAAGCTGTAGTGGCATTACTCTAATTTACATGAAGCTGTAGGGGGGCCGATACAGCTTATTGGGCTGGGGAGAACACTGATTCACTGATTCAGCAAGTTGCTCTGTGTCTACTATAGTATCTGTTCTCAAGGTTGATCTCAAGGGTCTGTCCTGTCAAGATCAGGGATGGAATTCACAAACCAGTCTAATTCCAAGTCTACCTTTCAAATTACACAACAATCAATCTGATTGGCCGAACATAATGTGTCGTCCAATCAGATGGCTTATTATGTAATTTTACTTCAGAAAATTAAATTAGAAATGTTGGTGAACACGGCCCCAAACCTTCTTTGGACAACTTTGCTCAAATACTTACGCATCATATCGTTTACCGATGCCACATGTTGCCCGATGTCTACTATAGTATCTGTTCTCCAGGTCGATCTTGGTCTCACCGATCAGATCATCCATACCCACAAGATCCCAGTCATACACCTGGACAGACAACGATGATTCCATCGGGAAGGTAGCCTCAATCTCAAAACATCTGAAATCGAAATTAGAAACTATACAATTGTGAAACACTTGGACTTTTTCAGGCATTCACAAGCCCCCAGATGCAAACAACAAAATCCTAGACTTTGTATATCCCATACAGTCGACACTCGTTATGTCGACATCGGATAAGTCGAATTTTCGCTTAAGTCGAAGTTCAAATCTGGTCCAATCCTCATCTATTGACATAATTTTTTCAAAACAAAATAATTTCGAACTGAATATAGCCATTGAAATATAGTAGGAAAAGGATAGAAATTGCTCGACACGAGCAATTTCTTTCCTTTTCCTACTATATTTCAATAATATTCATACTTGATAAGTTTCAAAAACAGTCAAATATCCAATATCTCGAAGCCGAACAAAATCGGATGAGTCGAACTCCGGATATGTCGAGGTATTTCGACGGCCCCTCCGATTTCGACACAACGAGAGTCGACTGTATAAAGTTACCATATTCAACATTTCCTTCTGCTCTTTCATTTCTGTGCAAAGCCATCTTGATTATTGATATAGAAGGGTTCGTTTGGGAAAATGTACAGTAATATTAGTATTTTAGATGTAATCTCAATAAAATTTGCACTGACCATGACTAACAGGTCGATTTTTGTAGCATTTTATTCAACTGATAACAATCTCACTGATATAGTCATGTAAATGTACCAGTATGTTAATTCTGTTACCTGCAATTGTCTTATTGTTTGGGATAGAGTTAATATTATACTAATGATTTGGATAAAATCTATATTTGAAAGAGACATTAGCACAATTTTGTTAGCTTAGCTGCTTGTCCCGTTTATATCAATTCATACTATGACAAATTTCAATGTCTAGGGATAATTTGCATATAAAAGATTTTCATAATGTTCCCAGCTAGCTCAGATTTCACTTTTCCTATGACAGGTTGTAAATTTTGAATGTTTACAAAGATAATATGACAATAAACATATTCAATCTTAAAGACAGTAGAAATCGAAAATCAATTCTTATCATATCTAATGTGTTTTCTGTTGAATATGTAATTCAAACCAGTCTCATTTCATCAAAGAACAAAGATTTCAAAATCTTGGTAAACTTAATATAAAATGCAAATGTTTTGGGTGACACAGTAAAATTAACTATGAAGTGTGCCTTATAAGTCATACAATGGCAACATGACTTTTTGTACAATCAGTTTGAAAAAAGTTTTAATTTTCTCTTCAAAATTTCTGGTTTAAACTGTTTTCGCCTAAATATTTACAAAAATGAAGTAATGCGATGGGTTCGTACAAAACTATTGTAAATGCATAGTTTCATATGTACTTAGATCATTTTTGCACAAACCCCTAAACATGCCTACAGCCTGTTCATCTTTTGTCAACAAATCCATTAAACTAGATCAGATTATCTTATAATCTATTGTTTGCCCTCTTTCCTTAAAACAATAGACCAGGCTAAAGGCTGGCCATTATCTTGTTTTAAAACAATACTGTCTATTCTCCACAAGTCAGATTAATGGGGCATGGCAGACGCATCGTGAATTGTTGAAATTTCTGAGTTTCTCATGCAGAAAGACGGTGGATATTTTTGAAATAACAGAGATGATGGCATGCCAGAGAAGTGAAAAGTGCTTTTTCTAATCAAAGATTAATAAAGACTGAGAAAAGGCAGATAGACATTGCAATTTCGATGTAGGATTCCACAAAAAATCCTTCTAAATTGGAATTTTATCAAATTATCAGGCTTGATTGAAATAAACATGACATAAGAGTGCATACAGCATAAATCAGGGGTGATGCTACGTTTACACGTGCCGCAAGTATTGGCATGATGCGAGAATTTTTAGTTCATTTTTGTCAATAATTAACGAAGATTAAAAATATGCACAAGATTAAATAAAAGCGAGTAGTCAATAAAAAGGTCCAGCTACGCTCCTGTAATTCAAAATTAATTCATTTTCTAGATTTTTAGAACTGTTTTTCTTGAAATTGTCATTGCTAGCATAATGGTAATGAAGGCAAGGTAAGGGGTTTGGGTTGGACAACCAATAATCAATAGAGGGAGCCAGTAGTTTTTCATGTGAAAAATATTCAAATAAATGAACCTGGTATCAATTACTGTTGATTTTGAGAGAATAACGCTAATATAGTGTGGCCACATCCCTCATAAAGAAATCTGAAGTAAACCCTCAAGATAGGGTGTTACCGTATTTCACCTTATAGACCCGCCCTCCCTAATAGACGCACCCCCCCACTATATTTACAATCTCGGAAGCCATGGGACACCCCTCCCACCTTCACCCGACCTTACCTTGACTGTAGAGTAGACCGTAGAGTAGACGGTAATGACAAATTCCAAACTCAAACTCCACCAAACTTCATCTTTGTGATGATCATACTTGTGGAAAAACGCTCTATCTCAACAAGTAAAGCGTCTTATAATAGGGTATACGGCTCGGGTAATTGATTGAATAATTCAATTATGGTTATCCCTCTCTAGGTAGAATTGAAATTTATCCGGCCCCGGTACGAGCATTGATAAACTTTCCTTTATCATTCCCCTTGCAGTGTGACCGTTTATGCAGTTTATTTCAAAGCCCCGTAAGAGGTCGCGTTTGATTTGTAAATTAAGAAGTGGAAAGCGAATTGATAGTACGCACACAAATGAAAAATAAATCATTTTTGCCGAAAATGAATTAATGAATATGGACAGATACCACGGGAAGTATGTTTTATTATTTTGTAAAGTGAAGAAGAAGAAGAAATCAAAACATTCCGAAAACCAAAGTAGAACACACCCGCCTTTTCGAGACAAAGGACCATAATGCAATGCAGGGTAGACGAAGCGATATAGACTGGCAGATAACTGTAGACTGGATGACCTTACGCGACGGGAAATCGCTTCGTCTCCGCTGATTTATACATGTACCCGGTGTGTGTTACGATATGTATTTTAAGATACTCAAAGCACTTTCAGATCAACACTAATCTTCTCTACCCTGCATTGCATTATGGGATTGTATTGTTGATTTTCCCTTTCTTATCTACATTCAGCGAAGCACTTCAAAATTCAGGAAAAGTGGTACGAAATAAGCGCGCCTCCTCGGCGTTTTGCATCGCGCCGGGCGCGTCTATTAGGTGAAATACGGTAGTTGTTTGACAAAATTGTACATAATCCTGACTGAAAATTTGTTGGACAACCCTGCTTTTTAAGAGAGAATTAAGGTAACAACAAAATTACAAGCAGGAAGATTTTGGAAAGTATGAGTTCTTTCGAAAAAGGCAAGTGAAAATTTACCAAGACTTTGACCATAAATCAAATATTATATTTGACATCATGTTTAAAACTTAACATTTCTTTCAGACTTACTACATGTATCCAAAATCAGTAAAAAGTCGAAACAATATGCTCTTTTTTTTTTAATTACAAAAAATAATAACGCTTAATTATGACATGTATGGACTTCATTGCTGAACCCTTTTCTAAACACAGACAAAGCCACTTTATATGAAGGAGGATACCTCTCTGAATTATATAAGGGATCATTTTTCATCAATTGTATGTTTGGATTGTTTTGTTTTTATTGTTCTGTTAACAGGAAAGGTGGGGCAAGGTCATCTGCTGACCCCGGCTCACAATCCCGAGCCCAAATGATTGGGTTTCCATAGTGAAATGAATATCTTACATATGTAACCAAAATCTTACAAATGAAAGCTATATCTTTTCAACAATTTGAATCAGATTTCACTGATAGGCAGGATATTGTATAAATAAGGGCCGTATCACGGAAATCAAAGACTTTCGATTCCTTGATTACCTAATCCCCTTTTCATCGACTTCATTATTTTTTTGCCTATGAAATTTCTATCTTTTTAAGGTGAATATTTGGTGAATATCTAATCTATGTAGCATTTGTTTAAGAACTCACATAATCTTAACCCTTTCCCAAATGACAAAATGTTAGGTCAACCCTAACTTAAATATGTTGCAGGCAACAAATCAGTTTTTGTAGCACAGAAAACATTGAGACAAAAGGAGCATTATTTTTTCCTTTTGATTCAGTAATTTCTGCACTATGTTCAACACAAACTTCATATTTATCACTGTCTTTTGTGTTGTCTTAGCAGTTTTCAAATTTAAATACTCCATATTTTTGCTCTCACAAGCAATTTCATTTTCCACTCTGTTTTTAACCCTTTCCCGAACAAGACCTGGTTTTGACGTCCCTAATAGAAAAGGCTTGGGGAAACATTGAAACAAAAGAAGAAACTGCTGATAACCAGCAGTTTCTCCTTTTGTCTCAACATTTTCTATGCCATATTTTACACAAATCCTATCTTTAACAACATCCATTTCGTCATTTTTGGACGTTTTTGAAGTGGATCACCCTAAAATTTTGCCGTTTGGGAAAGGGTTAAAAAAAAACATTACTTACAGAGCGTCAAAAGGCATCATCATGCAGGAATGGGATAAGCAGACTCATGATTGCATCACACAAAGGCAAAAATATACATGATTTGTCATTGTGATATAAAAACCTAGAAGACCTGAAGGTCTTGAGTCGCTCCACAGGCCTGAGTTTCATGTAATATTTAATCCAAGTTTTGATTAGATTGTTCAATGCTTGTGTTTCATAGAGCAAAAAGAAAGTTACAAAACAAGATTGTTCAAAATGTTTGGTTCTTGAAGCAAAGAAAGTAAAACTATATGTTTGCCATTTGAGAAAGGGTAAAAGGAAATGGTAGAACATTCCAGCTTAGGATGATACTAGCAATTAAAATTTTCCATCTTCCAAACAGATCTAAATTAACAGACCATTGATTACTCCAAAATATTTCATATTTCTAAAAATAGATTTTGAGCTAAAAATAGATTAGGGGAAATCCCATATTCCAAAATTAATGTAAATGGCTGATGAAACCTGAATTTCTTGTCATATCAAGTCCAAGTTTTGACTAAATTTTTCAAAACTTGTTGCTCTTAAAGCAATTACAAAGTAACTAGAAAGCTGAAAACACATTCATATAAGATCAATTGGTTACCAAGCTTTGTCTTTATTAGAGTGAGTTTGGCTGTTAGAGTGAAAAAAAGTCACAATTAGCAATTTTGTCAAATTGAAAGCCATATAACTGAGGATTTTATATTCCTATCTAGCTAAGAATCACACTAAAGCAATATCTTAACTTCACCTACATCTTGTTTAAGTTTTGACTTGATTGTTCAATATTTGTGGGTGTAAAGTGTGTAAAATCAAAGTCGAAAACAGCAATTTTGTCAAATTCAAGGGCAGAAAAATCCTGATTAAAGATTCCTATGAAGCTGAAAACTACACACATGCAAGATCTTATGGCCAGTAAGATTACGTGAAAGTTTTGTGTTGATTAGTGGATATTTATGGTTGTTTGAGTAAAAATAATGTCAAAAATGGTAATTTTGCCAATTTCAAGGGCACATAACTCAAGACATAATACTCAGATCAAGCTGAAAATTGCACTCAGGCAAGAACTTATCAGCACCAACATTCTGACCAAGTTTTGTCTTGATTGATAAATATTTGTAGTGGCTAGAGTGAAAACAAGGTCAAAACAGCCATTTTTTTAATTCAAGGGCAGATAACTCCAGACTTTCTAGTTCAATCAAAATCAATTTTAGGAATCTGATAGAGGACCACCTAGGGATCATTCCTGTGAAGTTTGATCGAAATCCATCAAGTGGTTTCTGAGGAGAAGATTTTTAAAGAAAAAGTTGACGACCGGACGGACGGACGGACGGACGGACGCACGCACGACGGACACAGCGCCATGACAATAGCCCGCTGGCCTGAAGGCCAGTGGAGCTAATAATATCATTTACAGGTGAAAAGAGTTGCCCCCCTTTATGTAATTTAACTCCCTTTATTTGACCTTTGATATTACAACTGTAAAAGATAGCTTTGAATATTCAGGAACTGTATTACATGCTGTGACCTTTTGACTTTACTATTGTTTATGTTGTAATGTGGCTTTCATTGTCTCTTTCTGTATTTCAAATGATATTATTTCATTGTAGAAAGAAAACAGTAATATTTGTAGCAACCATCATGTGAAGGGAATGAGAATTGAGATAATGATTATGAAGTGAAAATGGAAAACAAAATATACAAACAATTTGAATTGTGCTGGTTGCAAGTGCTTGTTTGTGAACAAATGGCCCAGAAAAATAGAAGCAATGTTGGGTCAGTCATGATGAATGAATTTATGATACAAAAAAGATTTTTCATTCAATTGAAATTGTTGTCTGAATTTGAAGTTGGACCAGTCTAAAGTTTTACTGTCTGGCAATAAAATATTGGACCGGTTGAACCAGCTAAACTGACAGTAGTTATTCAGCAAATATCAAAATTATTTATACTTTATCTATCAAAACTGGAATATAATACCTTAAACATGGTGTCAAATGGCCGTCTTCACACAAACTTATCTGCCACATTCAGTTTTCAATTTTCTCAAATCTAGCAACATTTTGATGGAGAGCAGAGCATGTGTTAGATTGATGCCAGTCTGTTAAGAATAACATCAATTGTATCTAGAAATATGAAAATAAGGTACATAGAAATTGTTGCTCTGTGTCGTTCTTAAAACAGAGCAACAATTTTCTATGTACCTTATTTTCATATTTCTCAATACAAATAATGTTATTCTTAACAGACTGGCATCAGTCTAAGCATGTGTAACAAGATGTGTTAATGAAACACTATAATGCCACCGAAAAGGCCAATGCTAAGTTTTCGGACAGACAGACAGACAGACAAGATAGACATACAGACAAAGGGTCAGACAGACAGACTGACATGAGTAATATGCAACAATATGCCCCCAATCTTTCTATACAGGGAATAAAAATTATGTGACTAAATAATGATTTCTGACTTTTTCTAAAATCAAATGCGCAAAGCAACATTTCATTATTTTTAATAAATTTAATTTTATGCTTTTTACTCTTTGCACAAATAGACAGCTTTTTTTTCTAAAAGAAATTTCAGCCAAATCTTAGCCAAAAACCTAGATTGGGTATATACATGAACAGAACCTATCAAATTCTCTTTTCTTATAATTTTTCCTGTTATTATGTGATCTCAAAATACAAAGTTAAATATTTCCCTAATTCTAATGACTTGAAAAGAGTCTGTAATTTTAACCCTTCCCCAAATGACAAGAATAAGATGTAAGTGCCAAAATTAAAACTGTCAGAGACAGCAAATTAGATAGTACATATTGAAAATTGAAAATTTTTAAGTGATATCATAGAAATCTTTGAGGGAAAAGAAGAAAATGCTGATTATCAGCATTTTCTTCTTTTCTCTCAAGGATTTTTAATTTAAATTTCCTGTGTTACCATCAAATTTAAATCATGGCGTGTTTGGGAAAGGGTTAAAGAATAAAAAATTAGTTTGTCATGATTCCACCATATGGTAAAGTATAGAATTTCCTTTTCTGTCAATAATGTCCTTTAACTATCTTTTCATCACATATGTTTTTCATTTGCTCTCAGTTTTCCTCTTTTTACCCTGTCCAAAGATTAGTAGAGAATTCATTCAGCCAATAACTAGCTGCATAGGACCTGGAAATATTTGCATTCTCCTCAAAAAATAAGCAAACAATGTCTTTATTTACATTCACCAATAGGAATGGAATGCACATATTTTTTGACAGAAAAAAATATTTCTTTGAACAATTTTTCACCCTGCAAAATATCTTTTCATGCACATTTGATACCAATGGTACATTTGGTATGTCATTAAAAAGGACAATGTTAAAGTGTAAGTTCTCAGCAAGAAAGAATACTTGACAATGGCTCAAACAATAACAATGAAAGTCTGAAAATGTTAGAGAATAATATTTCCCAAACAAGACCTGGTTTTGACGTCCCTATTAGAAAAGGCTTGGGAAAACATTGAAACAAAAAAAGAAACTGCTGATAACCAGCAGTTTCTCCTTTTGTCTCAATATTTTCTATGCCATATTTTACACAAATCCTATCTTTGATAACACCAAATTTGTCATTTTTAGTATAAGTTTTTGAAGTGGATCACCCAAAAATTTTGCCGTTTGGGAAAGGGTTAAAGCAAAAAAATGTTTTTGCCTTTTCTCCTTGGTGCTTTCAAACTTCATAATTGAGTCACTTTAACCCATTACCAAACGACAAAATTTTAGGGCTGTCCAATTTGAAAGTAGCTGCAGACGACATAAAAGATGTTGAAAAAGAAAGGATTTGTGTATGATATAGCTAAGAAAATATTGAGGCAAAAGGAGAAACTGCTGGTTATCAGCAGTTTCTTCTTTTTATCTCAATGTTTTCACAAGCCATTTGTATTAGGGGCGTCAAAACCAGGTCTTGTTTGGGAAAGGGTTAAATGATTAGATAAATAATTTATCGTACTTCAACGTTTGAAAAAACAATCTACGAGCAAATTATTAATCCAGCAAAATTCTGTTTCCTGCTTACACACAGTCCCTTTGCATTATTTCATAAGACAAACAGCAATGTCCAAGAAATATGTTGCAGCCATTTTGTTTCAGGGTATGTGTGGCGTCTTGGTGACAAGAAAAATGTTGTCATAAATTTCAATAAAGTAATAATTTCAAGGGGTAAAAATTTTATCATCTATAAACAAATTAAAGTTCTTGCACAGCAATAAAGAGCCATATATATGTAATTAAGAGGCAATGTATCCTGCAAAGCCAGTCAAATCCATAACTTCAGCATCATGACAATGAAGTTAAAGGTAAAGTAGAGAATTATCATTTCTATCTCCATATATGGAGCCATCACTAGTTGTCATCAGTTTTTATATCTAGATCATGTTTCAACATACTTAACCCACTACAGCGTAAGAAAATTTTATTGTGATCAATTTTTTTTTTCTTAGGATTAATTTGTTCAAGTTGGCTTTATCGCATTTTCTTAAGTTAACTTTTTTGATTTTTAAAGATAGGTGTATTTCTCTTAATCATTGACATGCTCATTCAAGAATTCTTTCTGATCTTTTGTAAAAAGACTAGAACAAGATCAAGTGGCACAAAATTTAAGATGCAAGATATTTTGTCAATTTCAGTATAAGTTCTACATCATTATCATCATCATCATCATCATCAACATCGGTGTTTTGATTAACATGCAGGTTGTGGGACTTTTCCAGCGCTAGTGGGATCCCGTCCAGATATCTGGCTGGCTGCACACATGCCATTACATAGTTGTAAAAAAATCCTACAAACACATTGTAAGAACCAATTCTCGTGAATCTTTTACAGTGCAACATACATTAGTTAGTGCAGACATGTGTGCAGCCTAATCTTGCTCTTGACTGTCTGCAAAAGCTACTTCAACCGATAAGCCAGGAGGACAAGAGCTGCATGTCAAACATTACAAACTTACTAGGAAACAATACAGAGCATTAAGAATAATCTGTCCTGAAGTAATCATTTTAGGGAATCTACAAATTAATGGACAGAGAGACAGATTGGAAGCTAATTGCTCCTAACTGCTCTTTATCATTTCTATAAGCTTCTAAATGCCCTAGCTTTACCCTATCCTAAACAAGACCTTGTTTTGATGTCCCTAAAAGAAAAGGCTTGAGAAAACATTGAGACAAAAGAAGAAACTGCTGATAACCAGCAATTTCTCCTTTTGTCGCAGAAGATATCTTCTGCACTAAAATATACACAAATCATGACTTGTGTTTATCCACAACCATTTCGTGGTCTGCAGCAGCTTTGAATTTGGACCACGTAAAATTTTGTTGTTTAGGAAAGGGTTAACCCTTTTCCAAACAACAACATTTTCACTGTTCCTGGATGATACTAAAAGCTTCTACATGCAACCAAATGGATGTTGATAAAGAAAGAGTTTGTGTACAATGTAGCAAAGAAATATAGAGGCAAGAAGATATTGCTGGTTATCAGCATTCCCTGCTTTTGTCTCATTGTTTTCCCAAAGCCCTTTCTGTTAGAGATTTCAAAACAAGGAATTGTTAAGGAAAAGGTTAATTGTGTTTGAAGACTCAAAAAAAGATGTTTGATAGGTTAATATTTCAATGACTATAAATTCCTAATGAATGCACTTTAAAATTCAATGTCACTTTCTTTTACTAATTGTTTTCATATACACTATTTTGTTGTCTAAATATTTTTGTAAAAATATTTTCTATTGGAGATTTTTGGTCAAAGAATTTCTAAAATAACATTTTTTTTTAAATAAACTTGTGAAATAAAAAAAAAAAATAGGAATACTTGTGTGGCATTAAAATGCAAAGGGAAACACCATGTTTTCGTGTTGAGGAAATATAGCATGAAAACTGAACAAATATTTGAAAATCATTGTCTAGTATCAATTCCACAAAATTGGGCGAGTTATTGTCATTCGGGTACCCTCAAGTTAACCTTCCTGCACGATAAGTATCTTATAGTCATGGTATTAGATCTTTATCTCTGGACCTTTAACAATCTACCACAATATGACAATAGCTGATCCTTTTCAATGCGAAACACCCAGTTTGATGGTCATAATTTTGTCGACAAAGAAATTTTCAAGCAAAGAATGATCCTATTACTATGAAAAATTTCTATTATTTTCATAAATCACTATTTTTTTTTTTAATTCCATATTCATTTCTTAAACAAAAATACAAAACAATACATTCAAATAAATTATTTGGCCAAATTTTCAAAATATTTGAAAATTAATTTTCACATGCAGAAAAGGATAAAACTTAAACACTATGAAAGATTTAAATGGACCCTAATGAAAAAGAATATTTAGTTATTGTGGACCTGCACGCAAATGTGAAATAATAAAGGATCCTAATTTTGAATTTCTGAGCTTCTCAGATTTACGGTGAAAGATGAGAAAAATTTGTTTCACATGAAGACATTTTGAGGGGTTTGCGCAAAAATATTGTAAGTCCAAATATAATATTTGGACTTACAATAATTTTGCGCAAACTATCTCCCTTAATTAGACGAGGTCTCTTAGCTTGAACTGCATTTGATTCATTAACTATTTTGCTGTTGGATAAAGAAATCTCAATTTTGAAAAAAAAAATCCTTTTTACCTGCTCTTTGTTATTAAACCAGATTTGACAAAATGAAATGATTGGAATACAAAACAGTTTGATGATCCAGTTTGAATGCTAATAAGTAATTTTATTTTTTTTCTTTCTTCATATTTTGTTGATACGTAATTATATTAACTTTTTGTATATTTCAAAATTGCAATAAAATTCTTTCAATATAATAAACAATTCAACAGCATAAAAGGTATATCATTTACGATTATCATGTCACTTTAGTAAATTCTGTGAAACATTTTTTTTTTCTGACAAGAAAAAATCAGTCCAAGAATAATCAAAAGAAAATTCATTTCATAATTATTCAATCAGCCTTTATATAAAAAAAGACAAGTCCCAAGTCAACATTGTTTCCTTTTAAAATAATAAATTTCTGATTTTTTTCTTGACTTTTTTCTTAATGATACCTAAGGTGTTCTATTTAATTGAGCAGTTGAGTGATTTATCTTCAACAGTTAACTATTGATCAGAGTTATCCAGTCTAAAATATTTTAGTGCAAGGGAACAAACTCTTCTTGATTCAAAATACTACACTACATTTGTAGTCTCCCTTCAACCTTGTGTATAACGGAGATCCCTTCCAAGGGAACTGAATGAGTGAATTTATGGAAAGATTGATTGATTGTAAGGCATTTAACGCTTCTTTAAACAGTAGTTCAGTCAAATTGTGGTAGCTAGGGCACATAACCATGGATTCTTGTTATTTCTCTCGACTCTACTACCACAATATACCATACTTTAAGCCATTGCTGCTCATACTCCTCAGGTTTAACAGACACTTGAAGAAAACCGTAACGGTGATCGAAGCTGCTTGAAGGACACCATGAGTGAGAGTCAAACAGGCTACCAACCGTGCTATATTATGGCTGCAGTCCATGTTTGTGGGATGAGAACAATATTCAGAAAGGCTTCCCCCCCCCCCCACACACACACACACACTTTTTAGCATTATATGGTTTGGTAATGAGCCACGTTACAATTTTTTAACTTACTTTCCAAATACAGGATTGAGTTGTTTAGAGATGTAGTTATCTTTATCATTGATGGTTGTGTTACCCAGTCTAATCACCAGATATGGATCAGCCTTACCGTTCATATCAGCAGGGTGAAGGTCATTGCCCTAAAAAAGAAATAATGGTTCTGTAAATCATGAACAAAGGCTAAGTCACATTGCAGTTCATTTTGCTGAAACAAAGTTGAGCAATAAGTGTCTCATTGATAATGACTTGCAGAAAATATGCAAAGTTTTAAATACGAAATAGCAAACAAAAGTAAGCAAGAGATCAAAATCACAATACACTGAAGTTTGTCCAAACTGCAACATCTTAGGTTAATCTTTTGAAGCTCACAAAAATAGTTCATAATTGACAGCAAGTTTTCACTTGGTAAAGTAAACGTTTCAAGAACTCACTATAAAGGTCAGGAAAGATGCATTGTTTCATTGAAATAGTAAATAACTTTGCTCAAGTAATAGAGAGGAGGACATACCTTGACAACATACACTCTAACGAGCACTTTGATTGGATCATTACCAGGAAGACCCTGAAATAACCCTAGTTGTGGGTCCCCACCTGTTACTGTCTTGTCTTCTATATCAGCCGGCAGCGGGAACTTGTAGATCTTTAATGAACCCTGAAACATTGTGAGAAATGATTAAATATTAGAACAAAATCCATAAAATAGCCAGTGTTGATCTCTAGGACCAGTCATTGTTTTGTCTTCTGTATTAGCCAATAATGGGAATTTGAAAATCTGAAACGAACCCCGAAACATCAATAGCCCAACCTCTAACTATCATTGTGCTATTCATGATATAAGTTGATCTTAAAATAAGGTGAAACAATACAAACAAATGTCAGAATATAACACTAGAAAGACCTGAAGGTCTTGAGTCGCTCCACAGGCCTGAATTTCTTGTGGTTTACAATAAAAAATTTGACAAATTTATCTAAATGCTTAAACTTATATATTATTAAATTCTTGTGGTTCTTAGTGCAGAAACAAAGTTTAATACAGCAATGCTGTCAAAGAATCAAAGTACTGACAGTACTGTTGGGAAGCAAATTTGTCAATAATGTAGGCCTGTCCAGATTTTAGTAGAGTACTTCGATTGGGTACTTTGATTATCCATTTGAATACCTTGAATACTTTGATTCGAAGAGCACATTGATTAGGTACTTTGATTATCCAGAATACCTTGAATACTTTGATTCCATGCTGGAGTTGTATCTATTTTTAGCACAACTTCATGCATATTAATTTGTGTAAGCTTTGAATATATTTCATAGTTCAGTAAACTTGACTGACCCATTTACAAGGAATGCCATTGGACTGATCTTTGAACCATGATAAAGAAAACTACTACGTCGATCTTTTCTTCTCTTAGAGACATGATTAATTGAATGTTTCATTTTCAGTCACACAATTCAATATCTACACATAAATTCAGACTTACATATTGAATGTTCGAATGACTGTTACCTCATTAATCTTTGCTTTTGATAGAACTATTTATAGTGAGGAGGACCGGAAGATGTTGTGTGGTATGCAGAGAATGGTAAAGTGCAGAGAAATGTGGCTGCAAAGAGAAGCAAATTTTGCAAAATTTGCTTCCAAAAACTAGATTTCTCAAAACTTGTCGTTCTTAGAGCGAAATCAAAGTAAAAAGAAGCAATAATGTGGTCAAAGCGAAAAGAAGGTAAATGATTGACCAATATTTTGGGTTTTTTTAGAGTGATGATAAAGTTGAAAACTGTAATCATGCCAAATTCAAGGGCACATAATTCAGTATGTTAGTTTATAATCAAGCTGAAAATTAAACTCGTGCAAGATATTATGGTCAGCATCATTTTGTCCAAATTTTGTCATTGTTAGTCTATAATTGTGGCCGCAAAAGTGAAAAAAGTGTCTAAAACTGAAATTTTGTCAATTTCAAGGGCACATAACTCAGATTGTAGCAATGCAATCATACTGAAAATTACACATAAGTAAGATCTTGTTGTCAACTAGATTCTGTCCAAATATCATCTTGATTGGTTAACAATTATGGTTGTTAGATTGAAAACAAAGTCGAAAATGGCAATTTTGTCAAATTCAAGGGCACATAACTCAAGATGTAAAATTCTGATTAAGCTGAAAATTACACCCAGGTAGGATATTATGCTGATATATATTCTGTCCAAGTTTTGTCTTGATTGGTTAATATTTGTAGCTTTTAGAGTAAAAATAAAGTCAAAATCAGCTATTTTTGACATTCAAGGGCAGATAACTCAGATGATTCTAGTTCAATCCAAATTCTTTGAAGGAATCTGAGAGAGGGTCACTCAAGGATCATTCCTGTGAAGTTTGGTTGAAATCCATCCAGTAGTTACTGAGAAGAAGATTTTTAAAGAAAAAGTTTACGGACGCACGCACAGACGCACTGACGCACGACGGACACATCGCCATGACAATAGCCCGCTGGCCTGAAAGGCCAGTGGAGCTAAAAATCACTATTTGATACGTTGAGCTGGCATTCAACTCAAATAGACTAGAAATGCTCATGGAAAGGAATATATATCTTTTCCTAGGTCTAGATGATAACAAAATTTCACTTTCTAGACTTCACTTACCTTGAACTTCCCCACAATTCTTCCCTCATCTGACACCTCATTGCCCATATTCTTCCCTCTATACAGCTCAAATGTGTGTAACCAGTCCTTGAATCCATTAAACTCTGGCTGACTCTCTAGTTCATTGGGATAGACCTAAAAGGTAACAAAGTTAATTTGTTATGAACAAAAGCTCAACAATTTTTGTACATTTTATATCTCTAAAAATCAAATACAGTCATGTTCAGACATTATGTTACAGACAAAAATGGAAATTATATCAAGGATTGTGTTCAAAAACATGCATTTGTGACCCATCATGATAAATGGGACCTAGTGGGAAGTCCATGGCCTGACTCATTAAAGTTAAACCAGATTTCTTATTCCAAAAGAAACATACTGAAACATATGAAAAACATCCAGATTCTTACTTGGTAAAGAAATGAGCCAGAATCTGGTAAAACGTACCTTAAGGCTTTTGAGCCCAACATAGATCCTGATCAGCCTGTGCATACGCACAGTCTGATCAGGATCCATGTTGTTCTCTAATAGCTTCTTCGTGACCTCTAGTTACTTAAAGAGAGCAGCATGGATGCATATTGGACTGCATTAGACAACAGGCTGATCTTCAAACTCAATTTTTAAAAATGCTATAAGGGACGTTTTTCCAGATCCCGGCTCATTAATGTTTTGATCTTAGTCTGTCTATGAAGATTGCACAGTCAGTCTGCACAGATTGACTAGGGTCAATAATTTTTACATTTTTTACATCAGGAGAATTGTAATTCAGCCTGATTTAAATCGGGACAAAATTTTTCAACATGCGCAAATTTTTCACCCAACTTTGAAAATCGTGGTAAATTCGATGCACCTCATACTAAGTCGTAGTTGTTCGGGTTAGTAAATCAGAGTTATTCGGCGACATATTTGGCCTATTTGGCTATACACTTATTTCGGCGATGAACACTGAAAAACGGTGATGCACTAGGATTCTCACCGATGAACTACGACGAGGAAACAAACTGGTCTTGTAAGAAATTATACCCCATGTAAGGATGGACAGAAAAAGTAGGCTTTACTTAGTAGTTAATCGGTAACAATTCTCTCTCCCGAGTACTACAAATATTTTGGCAATAAGGCTCAGTGGGACCGGGGGGTAGCTTTGTGCTACAAAAAGGCATGATTAATCAAAATTACTAATGAAAAATACAATTTGCAAATATTTTAGCATGCACTTCTTTCTTTCAGTAAAATGTGGAAATTCAATGAATAAACATAAAGATTTATTTATATAATAGGTCTGTTCATCCAACTCAAGAGATTAAGTCCTCAGTTTCAAGTCTTATCAAAAAGAAATGTAGAGGCAATGATCAACCCAGTGTCCCCTGTATTACAAGCCCATTACCAATGTACCAGGTACCAAATTAGCCCTTAAAGTGACATTTCACATTAATTTCACTTTTTAAAAGTATGTCTTGATGCAAAGATTGTTTATTCTTATGTGTAGAAATGCTGTCAGTTTTTTTAAGTCAATATCTATAAGCAAAAAATACGCCTTTAAAGTTGAGACAGAAATGACAAATTCTATATAAATCTGAACTGTTGTCCACAACAATTTGTTTAATTTTAGCACAAAAATATATATTTCTCGTAAACGGTTCAATATTTTGGCTTGAATTTTCAGAATTTTCATAAGAAAACATGCTCTTTCAGATAAAATAAAAGTAAAATTTATGTAAAAATAATTCTGAAATGTCACTTTAACCCTTTCATTTGCAAGCGCGCTTTAAAGCACGGTCAGGAAGGCTTATACTATTTGGGGGGGGGGGGGGGGGGGGGGGGGGGGGGGGGCGGGGGGGGGGGGGGGGGGGGGGCATGGGCTTTTAAAAGCAATTTTTACACTGTTAAAGTTATTATGACACCGGAAATATTGCGCAATACTATTTTGTTCTCGTAAATCATGAAGAAAAGCACAGTTTTTGGGGTTTTATGAGCTGTAACGATGGCCAGGAGGGTTCAATATTCTGCAGAAGAGGTCCGGCGAATCATCATGTCAGTGCCAGACCATGATGATAGCGATTACACTGATTTTTTGGGGGTAAAAAGGTGATTTGAACATTAGAAATGTTGCGGAGACTTCGAATAGTGACCCCGATAGTGATTCCGATAACCCTAAATTGAATCCAGTCCCAAATCGTAGGGTTGGGGGTGGTCGGGGGTCATGGCAGAGGGCCTGACAGGGGTCATGGGGCTAGAGGTCGAGATTTTGATGAGATGCAAATTTTCTATCAGTTACTCATCATATTGTTAAAGGAAATTGAATAACCTTTCCAATGATATATAGGTTTATGGGTTTTCTGCAAGTAAATCTATCTATTATGCATTTGTATACATGAAGAGCTTGGAAATAGGGAAAAGGTCATTTCTGGGAAATAATTCTGCAAACGAAAGGGTTGACCATTAATGAAACCAACACACAGTCAAAATTTTTCTGGCTACATCATAAACATTTGTCAGTAGAAGTGCTGTTATTTCCTAACTCATAATGTGTCATGTATAGATTTAACTCTTTCCCAAACAAGACCTGGTTCTGATGACCCTAATAGAACAGCCTTGGGAAAACATTGAAACAAAAGAAGAAACTGCTGATAACCAGCAGTTTCTCCTTTTGTCTCAATATTTTCTGTGCCATATTTTACACAAATTCAACCTTTATTTACATCCATTTTGTCGTCTGAACCAGTTTTTTTTATAAGACAACATTAAAATTTGTCATTTGGGAAAGGGTTAAACAAATATAAAAACCATTGTTATGAACACGATCTCCAGGGATTACTCATTGGTCCATGAATAACTTTTTAGATCCATGAATAACTCTATTGCTCCATGAATAACTCAATTGCTCCATGAATAACTCTATTGGTCCATGAATAACTCTATTGCTCAATGAATAACTCTATTGGTCAATGAATAATTCTATTGGTCAATGAATAATTTTATAGGTCCATGAATAACTCTTTTGGTCAATGAATAACTCTATTGGTCAATAAATAACTCTTTTGGTCAATATATAACTCTATTCCTCAATGAATAACTCTATTGGTCCATGAATAACTCTATTGGTCAATGAGTAATTCTATTAGTCTATAAATAGTTCTATTGGTCCATGAATAACTCTATTGGTCAATGAATAATTCAATTGGTCCATGAATAACTCTATTGGTCATTATATAACTCTATTGGTCAATGAATAATTCTATTGGTCCATGAATAACTCTATTGGTCATTATATAACTCTATTGGTCAATGAATAATTCTATTGGTCCATGAATAACTCTATTGGTCAATGAATAACTCTTTTGGTCAATGAGTAATTCTATTAGTGTATAAATAGTTCTATTGGTCCGTGAATAACTCTATTGGTCCATGAATAACTCTTTTGGTCAATGAATAATTCTATTGGTCAATAAATAACTCTATTTGTGAATGAATAACTCTATTGGCCCATGAATAACTCTATTGGTCCATGAATAACTCTATTTGTCAATGAATAACTCTATTTGTCAATGAATAACTCTACTGGTCCATGAATAACTATATTGGTCAATGAATAACTCTTTTGGTCAATGAATAACTCTATTGATCCATGAATAACTCTATTGGTCCATGAATAATTCTATTGGTCAATGAATAATTCTATTGTTCAATGAATAACTCTAATGGTCAATGAATAATTCTATTGGTCAATGAATGATTTTTTTGGTCCATGAATAACTCTATAGGTCCATGAATAACTCTATTGGTCCACGAATAACTCTATTGGTCCACGAATAACTCTATTGGTCCATGAA